>JADWQK010001537.1:0-450133 GCA_017933935.1 Sesamia nonagrioides | reverse complement strand
TGGGAATATCTTTTTTTTTTTTTAATAAGAAATATTAATAATTTAATAAAGCCTGTGTCCTTTCTCAGGGTGTAAAAATTGTCTTTTACACCCTGTCTGCATTTTTTAATACACAAATCACGCGCTTTTATTTAGTAAACGACACTATAAATAATTTTAAAAGTTCAATGAAAAATGCGCGTGACACTCATCTAAGCTTTCCCGTCAAAAAATCCGTCCGAAGGTCTGACAACTAGTCTTACCAACCTTATTATAGTATTACCAAGTAATCGGGTTGTTTGTGGGGGTCAGATTGGATGTTGTTGAACTGAAAGCCGACCCCAACTTAGATGGGAAACGGCTAGGAAGGTAATGATTTTTCTAACGATCAAAATAATTCAGATGTAATATATGTAGGACCTACTAATGTTTATTTAAGTCGTGGTGGCCTAGTGGTTAAAACACCAGCCTCATACCCAAGTATGAGTGTGCGGGTTCGATTCCAGAGACTCTAGTCTGCTATTTTTATAAATTTGTCATTACAACATGATTCCATTGTCATTGTGCTTAAAGTTCGTAATCTGCTAAATTCATAATGATCGATTAATTATCGGTCTGTCGTCTCGTAATGGAATGGTGATAGAATGACATTTCCGTATTGCTATTATAAAACCCGTTAGTAGAAATGATTTTCTAAAAACTACTCTATTTTAATACTTATATATTTAATATGAAGTGGAGTGGCAGTGATTGACAACTGTCATAATGTCATAATGACGCCATTTTATTAGTAGATTACAAAACGTATCGAAATCGTACATTATGCGATCACTGATCGACCATTCTGACACTAATGTAATAGCAGACTAGAGCCCCAGGTCAGGCAAATACCAATGTAACTTTTCTAAGTTATATGTACTTTGTAAGTATATCTTGGAAACCAAACTGATTACAAGGTGAAGGAAAACATCTTGAGGAACCATGGACTTTTTAAGTTTGAAATCGCCAACCCGCATTGAGCAAGTGTGGTGATTACGCTCAATCCTTCTCTGTTTGAGAGGAGGCCTGTGCCCAGCATTGGGACGATCGAAGCTTGATGAATAAATGAATCACTAGCTGCGCCTCATAAGTTTCGATCTCATGGGAATATCGAAATCCTAAACCAAACCCAACCTCTATGAGTTAATTCGCGTTATAAACCATTTGTGTGCCAAATTTCATCCAAATCCGTTCAGTAGTGTTTGCTTGAAAGAGTAAGAAACATACATCCAATCAAGTTTCACCTTTTTAAAAGGATTGTTGAACAAACCTGATAAACCGTGGTACAGTACCGAGATTTACGGTATCGGGTGGAATATATGTGTTAAATATTCCACTCGATACGGTGAATCTCGTAGAGAGCTTCACAGTCTAATACCTCCAGCTCGAATATTAATTTATCAAGGTTACGTCAGCACGACTACATATAAAGCCATTCAAACCATCTCAAGCTGACTTCTGATTGCACGAAAATCATACACAATTGTAGGTCAGCTAAAATTCGGCAATAATTATATCACTTGATTCGTGTGAAGAAATGTGTACAGTATTTCCTGAAATAAGGTACGGTAGAAGTCGACTTATTTTTTAATAATACTTACTAGAATACTATAATTACTAGAACTACTGCTTGACCGCAATCCAAGGAAGGTGAAGGAAAACATCTTGAGGAAATCTGGACTTTAAGTCTGAAATCGCCAACCAGCATTGAGCAAGCGTAGTGACTACGCTCAAACCTTCTCTGTATGAGGGGAACCCTATGCCCCAGCACTGGGACGATAAAAAGTTAATGATGATGATGATGTTGACCGCAATCCTGCCCGATGGTAAGCAGTGACGCAATCGTTGATGGTAAAGCGCGCTAGTTTATTAAGAGCCTATTCACTCAAAAAAAAAACTGAGTGAATAGGAAGAAAGATGAGAGCGAGGTGATGCACTGTTAAAATCAATAACACGACAAACGATGCTGTGCCAGAAGGAGATTGATCTAGAGACCAAACACCCGACACAACAACATTTGGCGCATCGTACCCGGCACACATCGCAACAACAACTGGCTGAAAAGAGGGGAGCGCATCTCCTTCAGGCTCACACAGGTACTCACTGAACACGGTTGCTTCGGTGATTACCTGAACAGAATTGGGCGAGAGAACACGGCAAATTGCCACCATTGCGGAGGCAGCCTGGATTCTGCACAACACACGCTCGAGGAGTGCCCCGCATGAGACTCCGAGCGGCGGGACCTGGTTGCTAGGATCGGGCAAGACCTGTCTCTGCCAGCAGTAGTAAGGGCTATGCTGGCAAAGACAGAGAATTGGACAAAAGTAGCTTCCTTCTGTGAGACCGTGATGGCCAAGAAGGAAGCCGCCGAACGGGATCGAGAGAGGGCTGATCCTGCTCGGAGAAGGAGGCGTCGGGGAGACAACCGCCTTGACGCTTAAAACGCCGAAACCCGCCTACATATTGAGATAGGTGGACCTTTGGGGTCGCGGGCACACAGAGCGGGGACTCTGCCTGCCCACTAAGTAACCCCAGGGAAGACGGTGGCATAGTGGTCACGTGCTGCCGTGCATAGGAAGTTTAGGAGAGGCCCTCTTAGAGTCTCCCCTGTCTTGGAGTCCCCTTACAGGCGTTGCGCAGGGCGGGTTCCGGAATTGGTCTTTTAAGAGGAACCGGGACCACCCCTAGGCGCAGATGGTGATCACCGGGGTGGTTTTAGTGAGGAAAAAATCCCACACTACCCGACCTCATTCCTCGGAGGTCGGGTGCCTTTTGAAGGTTTCCCCCCGAAAACAAAAAAAAAGGTGTAGTGGAAAATGATTAGAACAGCGCCTCATAGTACCGGAATGCGTAGGTATTATGACCTGTAGAAATGAATGAAATATAAGTATGAGTACAAATATTAGGTGAGAGTACCTATATGTACATTACAGTACATACCACTATTAAAAATGGTTCCTCTTATTTATTTAATTTTTATTGTCAATTAAGCATCTACTAACAGTTAAAATATGTTAGATAACGATGATAAATTCGACTTTATTTTTATGTAATCCATTGCCGGCTGCAAATAAACATACTCCTTTTCACATATGCAACATCTCTGTAGTCACTATTTATTCAGCCTCGAAATTTAAGTGAAGAGATAATCAATCGGTCAGAATAAAATAAGCCTATATTAATCGTTGTGCATAGTACCTTCTTGAAAAACTAAACGGCTTGTCATCAACTATTTGTAAGTAATATAGTGGCTCGATTGCCTTTTACACAAACTAAACTTGGTTTAGGTTCATTACATCTTTTTCTTCGTATTTCATTAAGAAAAGGACTGAAGATTAATATTAGTTTCGTCTAGGCAAATTAGTCCGCGCCTGACGTATTTTTAGTCTCTATGATTTTAATCGCGGCTAAGCTGTCTATGGAGTATCTTAATTTGACTGGACTAATAATATACTGCCTCGGTGGTAGGCAACAACATCAGCCGCCGGCATAAGTTACCATCCACCAGACCAAATCTTGCCGCCAAGCGATTCGTCGTGTTCCGGCATGATGTCTGGTGAAGCCGTACGGAGGACGGGTCTGAGCAGTTGTGTTGCGATGTGTGCCGGGTACGATGCGCCAAATGTTGTTGTGTCAGGAGTTTGGTCGTGGAGAGTCTCCAGATCAATCTCCCTCTAGCGCAGCTTCGTTTGGTCGTGTTGGTCTTGGGTTTAACATTGCATCACCTCGCTCAACTGCCGTCATCCTTCCTATTCCTTAGTTTTTTAAGTGAATAGGCTTAATAAACTAGTCCGCTTTACCATCAACGATTGCATCACTGCTTACCATCAGGCGGGATTGCAGTCAAGCACTAGTTTATAATTATTAAAAAAAAAAAAATAAGCGACCCTGATTTTTTACGACCCAGTGTAATTTAGATTTAGAATCAGGGCCTCTTTTGAATATTTTTGCTTAAATGTTTTTGAATGTTTTTAGTCAATCCTGTAAATATTTATATGCAGCACTACTGTCAGATTTACATGTAAACATATTCTTGAACTCGAGGTTCTGACCAGTTTTAGTTTAGAAAAGACTTATTTTATACTCAAGAGTGTATTAGTCAATGGCGGCGATTCTTTTGTTCACAATTTAAAGTAATTTTAAGTTCAAAGCATCTCTAGCTATCTATTTCAAAAGAAAAAAGAAGAGAAGAAAAGAATAGAATCTATACTATTATCAGTTGAGTCCTGTCAAATTAATTTTAATTTGACTCCATAGATAGGCAAGTTAGACACGATTAAAAACATGGCTACTTTGTGAATGATACGTCGTCATGTCATCATCATGAATACGCCGAATTACGTCAGGCGCGGAAAAATTTTATAAAAGTCATGCATGGTTTGATCGATCAGGTTATAATAATAATAATTTGTTTATTTAAAGACAACAATGGTCCAATGGTTAGTAACTTTTCTACTAAGGGTTAGTAACACATAAAAACTAATCATGACTGCCGCACAAGCAATGCTAACCAGTGCCTAAGCACCGCCGCATCGTACTTGTCGGCCACGCTTTGTAGGATGCTGATAGCGCTAGTCCTAGTGCTGCCTAGCAACGAGGCTTTCTTCCTCAAGATGGCATGAAAGTCATCAACCCGCGCCAAAGCGGACTGGTAATGGCCAGCTCTTACATAAACAAAACCTCTCCGTGTTTCGAAATTAAGGCCGATTTTTCTTCATAGTTATGTGTTCTCCAATAGACTACATACGTATTCTGGGCACGCGTACTGGGTCCAATTTTCAATGCAGGAATTATGGCCCAAAGTCACTCACAGGCTTCGCCCCAACAGTGGGCTCACTATGCCGATTATACTATAACGTTAAGCCCACGGAGAAAGGGCGTGAGTTTATGTAGGTTTGTTTTTGAATATTAATATATTCATGTCCATGTTGATTTTATCCTTGTGTACGGACGGCAGCAGGTCAAACTACCCGAAACTGTCAGATATTCCCAATCAACCTTGAGCCTTAATACTTTAGAGATAAAGTTGAAAATCGGATAAAGAAATCTGACAGATTGTAGTAACTTGACGTGCTGTCATCAGTACAAAACAGAAAAGTAGACAGTTCCCAGTGCGATCGTCAATTTTCATCGAGCCATTATTTTCAACTCAAACTTTTCTCAGTTAATGTCTCCCGCCAACTGACGAAGTTTTTGATTATGTTAGTATAATTTTATTGCTATCTAACCCCCCTCTCATTTGTTTTTTGGCCTTGGCAACTCTACGGGTATTTTTGCTACTAAAATCAAAACTAGAGGTGTATAGTAGCGATTACTGATCATATTCTCGTTTGGATTTTATGAGGAAGTATAAAAAAAGTTTTTTTAGTTGTTGAACGTGGATCGAGAAGTTGTTTGAACGAATAAGTTTTTTCATATCTTTTTTGTGAATCGTCAACAATAACATAGATTAGTAAACTAAATATATTATTTTTTAAGTGTCGTTTCCCCACACTACGTTATACTCCTGTTTCGTGGGTGTGTTTACAATTATTTAAAAACTCACATACACCTACAACTAGACCAGGAACTACCTGTAGGCCATACAACTATTTGTTCCGTACGGGAATCGAACCCGTGACACGCGACGCAGCAGTAATCGCTCAGCCACTGCACCAACGAGCTTATGCAGATAGATGAATAGTCAGTTTTTTTAGTTTTGTTTTGTCATACTCTTGTTTAAAGTCTGTGCCCACTACCGATTAACATTAGAATCATTTTGGACGGTATTTCTAATCCACTGCTTAGTATGGTCGAAAAAAGTGTCTGCTCAACAACGTAAATAACGCAATGAATGTGTCAGTGTGTAAAATTAGAGGTTGCCCGGGTTTTACTCCCTGACAAAAAAAAAGAAAAGTAGAGGTTCGGCTAATCGGGTGTGAAAATAAAAAAATGATAGTTTGTTGGACTACTGTTTTAATTACAAGCTTTTATATGTAACAACAGGAAACTATCTTTAACTCTTATTAAATGTAAATAAACAATATAGCTTTATTGTTAACCTCAATAAGGTTGGGTCAATCCTAGCGGCTCCAAGAGTGGTCTGTTGGAGCGTCCAGGTTTCACGCGCAACAGTAGCCTAGCAGATTGCCCACTAACTCTAGCTCAGCTTACTTAGGCTGTGGATTTCATCCACTATGACTACAGAATTATACAAATCCAAAATGGGGAAAATTATATATCAGAAAAGGTCACAAAAGGTCACCACCGGTAATATAATAGTAAATGAGTTTTCTACGGGTACAAGAACGTTATTTAAATTGAGATAAGAGGGTACTTGCGACACATCCTTGGAAGTTCCTGGCCTTCTTTGTCCCTGAAACCATGTGTCCTGCCTCTCCAAACCAACGGGGTTGAAGGTAGAAGAATATGACAAAAATAAAAAAAAGACACGCCCAGGTGGCGCTCCAATAGAAAAATTCTCCGCCTGGGGGACCCAGCCACATGCACAGGATTGCTTGGGCCTAGTGCTGCTTGCTGGCTGGTCCACACGGCCGCGATTGTCCCAAAATCAGCACACCGTGTCAGAAGCCTTTATTTTCTTTAAGCCCGTCCAGGCCGTCTGCCCGACGCCCTGCCGGTCAGATCTATCGACATCGAAAAGCCTTTTTTCCGATCGCTACGTGACTCCACAGGTATCTTCGCCTCCTTTTTCTTTGGCTGTCAAGAATCTCTCTCGGTGCCAAACACCCGAAACCCAAATTACCCCTTTGAACGGTGGGAGATTTCCCCGCTTACAAGATTCCAATCTGCAGAAATCCAAAATATAACTTGGTCTACAAAAATCCCTTAATGAAAAAAATACGACAATTCATTTTCACAATGAAAGCAGCGACCATTACGTTGTTGATATACCAAAAAAAACCATGCAAACATTACAAAACCATACTCCTCACCAACTTGGGAATTTGACAAAAAAACTGTCACACTGAAACGTCAAAACGACAATAAATGTCACAGATAAAGCAAAACAAATAGTAATAGACAATTAGTATCAATAACCATAGACCACAAAAAGGTGCGTTTCCCTATGCTTAGTAAAGGCAAAAAATAATAAATAAAATAATAAATAAAATAAGAAATAATCACAACGTTACAATACCTCCCCTCCTAGGAAAAGGTTCGACCAAGGAGAACCGCTCGCTGCCCTCAGCGAACTAAATAAACGAAGTTAATGGGTAATTAATGATAAATATTGGTCATAACAATGAGTAGTCCAACCAAAAAAAAAAACAAAACAGAACAAAACAAAACCCTGAGCTTGTTTGATCAAGGAAGAAACCATAAAAAAAAACACTAAACCCAACACCAAGCTTCCTTCCTCGGCCCATATCCCTCGATCGCCTCTTACGATCTGCACGGAAAGAGATGCAGCTGACACATTCTAAGATTTTCTTTTGTCCCCAGGCCAGCATGGGGAAACAATTTCTCATTAGGGCAATAATCCCATGAGGAAAACTTAAAAAAATATTTAGTACAAATTAAAAAAAATTCGGCAAAGCGAAACAAAAAAACGTCGCATATACTCTCTCGAATACGCGTGCATGTGTTTCGAGCAGCACGACCTCCACCTGGTTTCAAGGACAATCCGGAAATTCAAAATGTGGTAAGGGAAAAAAAAACGTTGACGGAACCAAATTTAAAAAAAAATCGAACGCGTTCTTTCGATCCACTGATACAGTGATAACAACAATTCAGTAATACTGAAAATACAATATATCTTGATCCTACGTAAAACCCCAAATAAATAAAACAACTCGGAACCGGTAATGAAAAAAACGTAGGAAACAAGACTGGTTCCTCAACAACCATACTCATGATATGTTAGACAGACAGCCATACGTTCCACGCGAATCCTCTCTTTTATTAACATTCATATATCCTTATATCCTTCGTCTTTATTAACCCTAAGCGCTTAGTGAATTTACCTTTCATTCCTTCATTCTTCCTTCATCATTCATACAGAGTAATGAGTCGGAATAAAACCATTCAATACACCTACCAAAACGGCGTTTAAATTCAACCATTTAAACTCCACAACGTATGCAGTCATCTCCGTGAACAACCGGCGGTTCGTAAACCGTGGCGGCACGACGAGCTCGCGAGATAACGGCGGGTCGTGCGTCCACGGAATACAGACACACAGCTGTATCACTTCGACACTACAATGCGGCTGCTGTCAGATCATCAAAACGCTGAAAAAAAACTAGTGACTCTTCAAGTCTTTAATATGCCATGACCCAATGGGATGGGCATCTAATCTTTCCAATTCGTAAACTAAGGGCGACAAAACGGCCTTTACCCTGCACTTCTCGTACTTGGGTGCTAACTTAGCCATTTTAAACTTAGCTGCATCACTTTGCGTATAGCAGCGCTTCCAAACAATATCCCATACTGAAAACTTAGCCGGTCTACGGCGTAAATTATAATATTTAGAATTAGCCTCATGTGCCCTTAACAAATGCAACCTAACCTGACCAAAAATGTCCTTCAAACAACCTAATTCCCCAGCGTATTCGTCGCGAGGCATGGCCACTTCATACCCCGCCTCAGTATCTCTGTAGAAGGACCCGTTTACGACCGGTTCCCTACCATGTACTAAAAAGAAAGGAGAAAACCCAGTGGACTCATTTACTGCACTGTTTATAGCAAACTGAATACGGTGCAGTTGCTCATCCCAGTTCCTATGGTTTTCTTCCACGTAGGAAGCTACGGCCGTCATAACTGTCTTGTTATACCGTTCTACCAGATTAACCTGCGGCGTATAACGTGGGCAATAATGTATTTTGGGAATGTTGTAACGTTTCAGTAGATTCCGGATTTCCGATCCCGTGAATTGCACTCCGTTATCTGCAATTACGGTTTCAGGGACACCGTGAGCTAAAATAACATCCCGTTCAAAATGTTTTGCCACAAGAGCACTGGTTGCACGACGCAATGGAAACAATAAGGTATACTTTGAAAAGCAACATGTTACGACTAACAAAAACGTAAATCCTGCTCGGGAACGTGGTAAAGGACCTACCAAATCCATGGACACTACCTGGAAAGGTCTATGGCAAACCTTTGGTTGACCCATTAAGCCTGGTGTAGCCTTTGTAGAATGTTTATAGGCGGCACAGACGTCACAATTTTTAATGAACTCCACGACATCCTTATGCATGCCTGGCCAAAAATACGTTAAGCACAGCCGTCTGTGCGTCTTAAACACCCCCAAGTGCGCGGCAGTAGCTTCACAATGGTTTGCCCTAATAACTTCCAGCCGATCACCCTTCTTTACCACTTCCTTCCAATCAAACTCACTCAGTAAATTATACTTGCTCTTGCAGTAACGATAGAGCTTCCCGTCCTTGACACAGAAATTAGGAAAGTTTTTAGGAAAGGCTTTACAACTATTAAAGGTCCTGTCATACCATTCATCTTTCTCTATGTTGTCGGAATCATTCACCGCTTCTACTTTCATAAGCCTGGACAATGCATCCGGAACGACGTTGTCAGAGCCCTTCCTGTGCTCAATTTCAAACTCAAATTGAGACAGTCGGCAACCCCAACGAGCAAGTCTTCCGGTTGGATTCTCCAAGTTCATGAACCACTTCAGCGATGAGTGATCCGTCACCACCTTGAAAGGTCGGGAACCTAAATAGGCTTGAAATTTCTCTACCGCAAAAATAACCGCCAGTGCCTCCCGTTCGGTAGCACTATAATTCCGTTCCGCTTTGTTCAGCGAACGGCTAACATATGCAATCGGGTGTTCGTACCCGTCTATTGTTTGGGACAACATACCACCTAAACCATACGCTGAAGCGTCACAATGAACCGTGAACGGTTTGTCAAAATCAGGGACAGCTAAGACTGGGGCAGTAACCAAGGCGTTCTTTAATGTAATAAAGGCGGTCTCTGCTTCCTCTGACCACTGGAAAGGTGGTGCCTTTTTACCCTTTGCTGTCAACCTGTTTAAAGGAGCTGCGATTGTTGAAAAATTTCTTATGAAACGACGGTACCACGAGCATGTACCCAAAAATACTTTTACATCCCGCGCAGTTGTTGGAGTGGGAAAATTCAACATGGCCGATACCTTTTCAGGATCAGTACGCAACCCGAACTCGTCTACGACGTAACCAAGGTACTTTAGCGACTGTCGAAAGAATTTAGACTTGCTGAAATTTATAGTGAGGTTGGCCATTTTCAGTTTGTCAAACACTCGTTTTAACAGAACCATGTGCGTGTTAAAATCTGAACTACATATTACTATGTCATCGATAAAACAGAATACCATGCCATTTACAATATCGCTCGTTAAGTTATGGTCGAACAATCGATCCATAAGGCGCTGCTGACGAGCAGGCGCGCCACAAAGTCCGAATGGCATAACCTTAAATTTGAACAACCCTCTGCCAGGAATTGTGAAGCTAGTCCTCTCTTGCGAGTCTTTACTCAGTGGAATTTGCCAAAAAGATGAAGATAAATCGATGGAAGACAGGTATTTGGCCTCCTTTAGGCTGTCAAGAATCTGGGGTATGTATGGAATTGAATAAGAATCCCCTTTGGTTACCGAATTCAACTTCCTACAATCTAAACAAAACCGCCAATCTCCGTTTGATTTCTTGACAAGCAAGGCTGGATTGTTCCACGGACTCTCACTAGGAGTAACTACATCTAATGCTAACATTCTATCCAGTTCCTGGCTTAAGAATGCTCTCTTTTCCGGCGAGAGAGGATATTGTTTCGTTTTAATTGGTGGTGCATCACCAGTATCGATGACATGTTCGATCAGGGTAGTCCTACCTAAACCCTTTTCTTCAAAAGAAACATTCTTAAATTGTTCAACCATCGCATCAGCTAACTCCTTTTGTGCCACTGTTAAATGTTCATACGATTGAATTGTACTAATGCGGTCTGAATTTACTGAGTGTTTAAAGTAATCTACCAGTGAAACTCTGTAGTCAATGTTGTCAAATATTTCTGGTGCTAGACGAAAGGCATGCCAAAAATCTACCCCTAATATAACATGAGAAACTATGTTGGGTATTACAAAAAACTTAATAACATGTGTAATATTATTAAAAGTAACCGGAACAAAAATAAACCCTATCGTCTGTACCTCTACACCATTTGCAACATGACATTTTGTACTATTATTATTCTCTTGAAAGTCAAAACCAAACTTGACAAAATCTAAGTGTGAATTATTTCCCAAAATTGAAATGGCTGCACCTGAGTCCAATAATCCAAAGATCTCAAAATCATTTACTTGAAATTTTAGATGAGGTCTAATATCATTTTTACTAGGAGCAAACAGAACCGTGGCAATGGAACCAAAATTATAAAATTTAGACCTAGAATCATTATTTAAATTGCCGCGATTCAACCTTATAAGTTTTTTGAATTTTTATTAGACACTTTGTCAGATTTCTTTACATTTTTGCAGTTAGTACAGTGTTTCCGCAAAACACCTACTTTCCCACAGCCAAAACACTTTACAGCACCCCCTTCCGGCACGCCGTTGCACTTTGAAAAGTTGTGGTCAGTTTTTCCACATTTGAAACAAATGGGCTTTGCGGTTTTCCTAAACTGCCTACCCTTGCTATAAGTGTCAGCACACGGACAACCGGCCGACCCGGCCGCGTTTGTCGTCGAGGCAGCCACCGCCTGAACAGGCTTATGAGACTTGCCCTTGTAAGCGAAGTCCGTGCCAAGCATACTAGAGCTGGGCCTCGACGGCTCCACAAACAGATCAGCCCGCTGACGCGCGGCTTCCAACTTCCGGCACTGTTCTTTAAGTTGGGCGATTGAAGTTACCTGCACTAACGCTAGCTGTTGTGAAAATTGAGGCCTAATATTATGTAACAAAATCTCTAATTTACTGTCCTCGCTCAGTGGGTTTTTGAGACGAGCAAACATACATGTCATGATTGAAAAATAAATATGGACTGGTTCGTCCGTTCCCTGTGTACGAGATCTAATTTCCCCAAGCAACCTATAATCATGGTCCACTGGGCCAAACTCCTCCAATAAAATCTCCTTAAGCTGAGACCAACAAGAAACTTGATCCCTGATACCCCTGTACCAAAGCAAAGCTTGCTCCGTAAATAATTGAGCAGCAGAATTAAACAACTTAATATCCGAGACACCATAGGACCGTTGCAACTCATCGACCCGTTCCAAGAAAGACCGTGGGTCAGTAATGCCGTTGAACTTTAAGTTCCACTTCGAAACATTTTTATCACCGGAGCATTCTACAGATATTTCCTTAGGAGCAAAGAAAGGGTTGACTTCATGAGGAGCAGGAGTACTAGCTACCTCCACCTTACCCAGGAGCACCTCCAGCTTGTCGCTAAGCTCTGTCTTTATAGTCAGGATAGCGGGATCATCAGACTGAATTCTGATGATCCTATGGTACAAGTGGCTGCCCAAAGCTCGGCTTCGGTTCTGCGAGTACCTGTCCTTCAACCTAGTGTACCTGTCAACAGCCACACCAAATTCCTTCAGCTTTTCCTGAATAATTCTAAGTTCTGATTCCGGTGTAAATTCAGTTTCCAAAACTGCCTCTGCAGGACATTCTAACAATAAGCCACGAAGTTGTTTGCGCAGGGCTTCCACAGTACTAGCAGGAGTCTCAGAACGAATAGAAACCTCATATATAAGCTCATCCTTCAAGAGGGAGTGAAATTGTATATTGCGGTCCATGTTGATGTGAAAAGTTACTATTTGTAGCTAAAAATGTGTAAAAAGGAAATCAAACAGACTCTAAAACGCGAATTAACAGTGGTGACTTACAGTTATTTACTTAAATTTGCTTAAATTTACTTAAATTCTTGAATGAAGTTATGAAATTGACACAATGTAAGGTATTGCTAAAAAAAAATAAAAAATGTAAAATCTCCAAAATTTCTACAAAATTATGCTTAGGCACACGCAGGCACAGTATTTATATCAATTACAATCACTAAAAAGTGGTACTCAGTACAGCAATACACCAAAATAATTCAAAATAAGTTTTCACAGTGTGATCCCGCAGATAAAATTTGTCAAAGTTAAATTTCACTAAAATTCCATAAAATATTTGGAAAAACCACAATAAATTGGCACAGTCACATGTAAAATATTATAATCCTGCTTAAGGATGCAAAATAAATACAAATAAACACTAAAAATTTAAAAGCATGATGCAACATACCCTCAAACTGACATGTGATTGTTCAACTTTCACTAAGTAAAATTATGTGAAATTTGAAAAATAATTACAACAATGTTTTTTGGGAAGAAAAGGAATGCACTTATCACTGATTAATACTGATATAAGGCTAATTCACACTTATTAAATTAAAGTAATACTTCAAAATTTAAAGTTACAAGTTTTTTAGAAGAAAAAAAAATATCTCCAGTGGTGACCTTTACCCAATCAGCCAAATTCCCCATGAAAATAAATATAAATTGGGCGCCATTTGTCAGTGTGTAAAATTAGAGGTTGCCCGGGTTTTACTCCCTGACAAAAAAAAGAGAAAAGTAGAGGTTCGGCTAATCGGGTGTGAAAATAAAAAATGATAGTTTGTTGGACTACTATGTTTTAATTACAAGCTTTTATATGTAACAACAGGAAACTATCTTTAACTCTTATTAAATGTAAATAAACAATATAGCTTTATTGTTAACCTCAATAAGGTTGGGTCAATCCTAGCGGCTCCAAGAGTGGTCTGTTGGAGCGTCCAGGTTTCACGCGCAACAGTAGCCTAGCAGATTGCCCACTAACTCTAGCTCAGCTTACTCAGGCTGTGGATTTCATCCACTATGACTACAGAATTATACAAATCCAAAATGGGGAAAATATTATATATCAGGTCACAAAAGGTCACAAAAGGTCACCACCGGTAATATAATAGTAAATGAGTTTTCTACGGGTACAAGAATGTTATTTAAATTGAGATAAGAGGGTACTTGCGACACATCCTTGGAAGTTCCTGGCCTTCTTTGTCCCTGAAACCATGTGTCCTGCCTCTCCAAACCAACGGGGTTGAAGGTAGAAGAATATGACAAAAATAAAAAAAGACACGCCCAGGTGGCGCTCCAATAGAAAAATTCTCCGCCTGGGAGACCCAGCCACATGCACAGGATTGCTTGGGCCTAGTGCTGCTTGCTGGCTGGTCCACACGGCCGCGATTGTCCCAAAATCAGCACACCGTGTCAGAAGCCTTTATTTTCTTTAAGCCCGTCCAGGCCGTCTGCCCGACGCCCTGCCGGTCAGATCTATCGACATCGAAAAGCCTTTTTTTCCGATCGCTACGTGACTCCACAGGTATTTTCGCCTCCTTCTTCTTTTGCTGTCCTGAATCTCTCTCGGTGCCAAAACCCGAAACCAAATCACCCCTTTGAACGGTGGGAGATTTCCCCGCTTACAAGATTCCAATCTGCAGAAATCCAATGAAAATATAACTTGGTCTACAAAAATCCCTTAATGAAAAAATACGACAATTCATTTTCACAATGAAAGCAGTGACCATTACGTTGTTGATATTAAAAAAAACAATGCAATGCAAACATTACAAAACAATACTCCTCACCAACTTGGGAATTTGACAAAAAACTCTGTCACACTGAAACGTCAAAACGACAATAAAATCACAGATAAAGCAAAACAAATAGTAATAGACAATTAGTATCAATAACCATAGACCACAAAAAGGTGCGTTTCCCTATGCTTAGTAAAGGCAAAAAATAATAAATAAAATAAGAAATAATCACAACGTTACACCAACTTATAATAGGCACAAAAGTTTTTTAATAACATTGACATGACAAAGAAGAGCTTGAAGTACGTATAAATCTATTTCGTTTAACGCAAATGCAGTATTTCTCTCGACACTGTTAAAGCCTATTGAATGAGACTTGTACTCTTTGTTTCGTGCCATCAGGCAGCTTGCTTAATATTTCGCCTCGGGTTCTGTTCAATTAGGGTTTAAAACATCAATAGCTATGCGAAGGTGACTAATAAAAATAATATAGGTATGTATACATTTTTTTAATATTTTAAATTAGTGCTTAACCCGCTTAATGGTAAGTAGTGATGCAATCGTTGATGGTAAAACTCCATGCCACACTCTAGCCATGAAAATACTACAGGTAAATTATTGTAGTCTTTTGATGTACGCAGTAGACGATGCGAAACACTTCGTCCGGATCTTAGTGTTGTCGTAAGGGTATACCTACTCGTCGTACGATGGGTTGTCCGACGAGGGAACGGAGATAGAGGAATTAAGTCATGCAATTCCCGCGCACACTCTCCTAAATGCATTCTATAGAACACTTACAGGCTGGCTACTCTACGCAATACGCGGGGGCTTTGGGGACCGTTTTGCACCAAATCTGGGTCGCCAGTTGCCTTCTTCGTATGCCTCTCCATCGAATCCAAAGTTGCCAGATGGCATTTTGCAGCAAAAAGCGAACGAACCTGCGCTTTGTATAACATTAGAAGTTGTCCCGGTGTGAATTACCGCCGATCGCTAATCTTTGCTTTGGACGTAATGAACCGCGCAAAGTTTACGTTTGAGCCCTTTGAGGAAAACTCAACTCCTAAAAGCTGTAAGCTGCCAAATATTTATCTTGTAAAGTATATTTTAACCTGAGAACAGTTTAGTCTGAGGCACAAAGACCATTATATAAATTTCTTTAAGTGCACTTTTTGGAACAAACCTTCTGTCTCACCTCAGTTATGAGAGCCGGCGATGCTCTAATATTGTATTCTATTACCGATTAAAAGATAGCGTGCTTGGGGACGATGCTTGAGAAGTAATTTTAATACACAACAACTTGATAAAAACATAATATTCAGGAGATGAGCCACTAATTGAATAGAAAAAGAATCACTAGTGAATGAATAACGATCATCATTAGAGAGCTGTCAATTTGATCAAAGTAATCGTTGCTTATTATTAATAGTTGGAGCCGTAATCGAAATCAATAAAGCGAAGACTTCATGAACTCTCAATCGATCTTATTGACCTGAATATATTGTAAGTGTTCGTACCGAAAACCGCACACGACACATTTGAGCTACAAAAATGGGTTTTACTGCTATGACAATAGTCACTGTCAATTTCGGATGTTACCACGTCCTTGTGACTGACTGTAGTGATCATTCATGTTAAAAATAACCATATTAAAACTACACACATCAAAAGTGTCTAGGGATCAACATATATTTTTGCAATAACTTTTCTCCTGATTGATATTAATTAAAATTTTCTTTAAGGATTCATCAAATAAAGTGTTTTCGTTTGTCACAGTAACGATAAACCAAGTCATCTTTGCATTAATAAAGAAATTTGCCATTTTCCTAATAAAGGGATATTTGACATTTGAACCACTAACACAAAAGTTCGAAAAAAAGACTGAAATAACAGTTTTCTCTAAAATTTTATTGGGTAACTTAAACAATTAATAATCCGTGTTTCTACCGCGAACACTAACAACACAAGAACATCGGTTTGGCATACTCAAAATGAGTTCATCCAAATCACGCTGTGGAATGGCCGCCCATGTTCGTTGCAACAACAAAAAAAGGTCTTCTTGCGACTGGATACCCTCCATATTCGGCAGAGCTCTTCTCTGTAGCATATCCCATGCATGCTCAATCGGGTTCAAGTCTGGCGACTGAGCAGGCCAGGGCAGGACATTGATGTTAGCTGCGGCGAGAGTCTGTCTTACAACTCTTGCGGTGTGCGGTCGTGCATTATCATGCATTAACTGAAATAAGGGACCGATTTGCACTTGTAGAGGAACGATGACGTCTGATACAATCGTTTCAGCATAAATTTGAGCGTTGAGGTTGCCTCTGATCCAAATCAACTCAGTTCTTCCGCCGATCCAAATACCCGCCCATACCATGATGGTTCCACCACTATAAGGATGGACTTCCTGGCAGGATTTTAATCGCTGTTGGCGTCCAGGGGTTCTCCAGTGTCGTATACGTCTTGTATCCGGTCTCATACCAAAACGAGACTCATCAGAAAAGCACACGAAACGCCATTGTTCTTCTGCCCAATTTCTGTGTTCAAGAGCCCATTGATATCGAATCCTACGATTGTGCATTGCTATAGGTGGTACCCGTAGCGGTCTTCGGGAATGAAGGTTCACTTCATGCAAGCGGTTTCTGACTGTTTGGTCGCTAATTAAGTTCCCTGAAGAGTGATGAAGCCTCACGGCTAACATCATGGCGGTTATTGTTGGAGCTCTTCGAGTTAAGATTTGAATGTATCGGTCTTGTCTCCGTGTGGTGCAGCGATACCGTCCTCCATGGCGCTCAGCCACGGTACCAGTGCTTCGGTAACGTGTCCAAAGTCGACTGATAACACTCTGACTTGTATTCAGAGCTAAAGCCACAGTACGTTGCCGGGAACCAGCTTCTATCATTCCCACGGCTCTGAGCATTTCTTCCCTGCTTAAATGACGTCGCCGCTCCATAATAACGTTGGTTTTAATCAGTAGTAGGGAAACAGTAGCACTAATAATGTCTTCAATGCGTTGTATGTTTTTATAGGGAAAATATTGACAGCTGATTTTCATCTTTTACTCGAATTTGATTCACAGTTCCTGATTCAAATTATGAAATGCACCAAAAAGGATCCATATAAATTTATAAAATCATAAATTTATTACAAAGCCACATCTCAATCTCAAGAAATCCGCATAAAAATGCTTGATCCCTAGACACTTTTGATGTGTGTATATAGAAATATTACACAACA
Source organism: Sesamia nonagrioides (assembly GCA_017933935.1). Classification (NCBI taxonomy): domain Eukaryota; kingdom Metazoa; phylum Arthropoda; class Insecta; order Lepidoptera; family Noctuidae; genus Sesamia; species Sesamia nonagrioides. The sequence goes on along the minus strand of JADWQK010001537.1, from coordinate 432,335 downwards.
TTATGAGTCCGTTATAGGAAACATAAAAAATAAGAATTAAAATTATCAGTGGGAACTAAGAGATAACAATTGACCACGGAATAATTAGAGAAGTTTTATCTATTCTGTGCAATTGAGAGTCCCCAATGACGGCGTCTGTTTACGAACATGACGTTTCAGCACCAGTCAGCACAACCACTTTGAAGGGAACTTGATGATCCAACAGAGACGTCTCTACCAGCGAGACATTACCAGAGTGAGTAGAACATACAGCAGCCTGAGACAGTAACACTTAACGATCCTGACGAGAGGAGGCGCCGCTGCTATAATGAAGTCAGAGGATGCAAGTATCATGCCTGCTGAGATGTGCCACTTAGATGAAGGTCAATACAATCTCTAGACGTTACAAGTATATCAATTCACGCGATACCAGACAACAGTGAGACTGATCATGTATACACCAATACAGTCTATTCATATGCATTGAAAAGCACCAGACATCATTTCAATACAAAATCTATAGATTGTATTGTCGATCTAAGAGAACTTCCACCTAACCGCACAGTGACAGATAGATAGATGATTTTAAACTTGGAACTAAAGACAAGTTTTGAACAATGCATCATGTCGATGTGTGATTGGATATTGTTAACGATCATGAGAGATCCATGTGATAGACTTAGTTTCGTTTCGTTAAAAGTTATTTATCTGTCTTTACGTGAGGTGGGCTGTGAGGTGACTAAAGGTGCATTGCAACAGTAGTATTCCACGAATTTCACTTCTTTGTGGGGAAATGAGTATGTGTGTGAAACATGGTCGCTGCACAATGGCCGCCGCGCGCCGCAGACAATCGCACTGGTTTGCGTGACGTCGCCGTCGGCCGGCTCGCAAGCCGTAGCTCGCTCACTGGCACACAGTAGTTGGTTCCAGAAGACCTGCTCTATTAAAAGAGTAAAGGAATTCAGTAGCATGAATCATAAACGCACTCGAACGGCAGTCTCAAACTATCCGAGTACCTTTTTATTCAAATGAGTGCCGTTCGTAAGGGCCTTTGCACTGTTTTATGTCGTTATATGGAGTTGACCTTCTGTTTATCTCGTCAGTGCCGCTGCTCGCTCACTGTTCTCTGTAGATGGAATCTGAGATGAGAGATAACGTGCGCCGTCCGTATTAGCCGCAGTTATCACGAGCATCAGCAGATATAAAGACAATGACACTGTACATAATGTATGACCTGACTCGCACGGCTATGTTCGCGAACAGCTGCCGAGCCTAACAATTGTAGCTTATAATCACTGGCATCAGAGGGTCGCAACTTCCTTATCCAGCCACAGTGTCGAACAGGTGACGTAAGCCCCCTTTTTAAATTCGTCTTTTCTTCATCTTTTCTTTTTATTACTTTCTTTTAAACTTATTGGAAAATATAATTGTTAAACTGAAAACGTTTCTAGAAGATTTATAGTTAGTTAGAAACATCACTTTCTGAGGACTGCAAGCACAGCTGCTATCTCACCTAAAATCTCAACCACAAGTGAAAATAATAGGACTTAATAATCAAACGATGACACTGTTTGAAATAGCTCTCCAACGGCTCCAACACATGGAGGGGTGCTGCCTCGCACCGCAATACTTCACTAAGGCGCACATTGCCTATGATGGCACGCTCGCAGAAATTAAACGTCTGAATGTGCATTCGTACCTACATTCATATAACTACATCCGTACTCATGTTAACCTATAACATTCTGATATCCCAACGACAATGTACTATTTCGTTTGACATCTGTAACAAAAAACTGGATATTGTCATCTCTCATTCAGTAAATTTCCGCTTTTCAACTTTATTAATAGTTGTAATCATAATCTGTTGTCATTGAGAATACCTCCTCGGTTGTATTGTAAATTAAAGCATTGACGATGCCCTGGGGGATGCCGCAAAGCCTTTGATGTTACAAGTTCGTTGTTTTTTAACGAAACGATATCAGATATCCTTGGCTATATCTTTGCCACTTTGCAGACTTGTTTGAAACGAGTTGCATCAGATAAAGGTAAAAATTGTCTAAAAGAAAACTGTAATATAAAACAAAGGAAATATACAAAATTTTTACAAACCTTTCAAAGATCCCCTGGCTTTATAATCCTTCGCTTCCTAAACAAATTGGTAATACATTGCCGGAATTGTTATTACCACAGAAAAGTATGTTTACTATTAGATATACAGTATGTTAACTAACAGAGGGCGTTCCCGTTAACCCGAAATAGTATAGCATACATACATGCTAAAAAAAATATTTCCATTCGAAAACAAAATGTTTTTAAAATTTTTCCAATAAGAAAATATTCAATAAAATTTTTAAATTGACATGTAAAAGAAACACACTGTACACGCGAACATGAAAGATGGCAACGTCGTAATTTATTTATACATGACGACTACTATTTAGATTTAAAACAGGAGGTTTCAAATTTATTTCCAATTAGAATTTTTTTTTATTCGGATTTTTTTATGCTTATTTTTCTATGCTGATAATTTTATTTTAATCTATTAATGATATATATTAACGAGTTTAAGGGAACGCCCTCTGTTATTTAACATACTGTATATAAATAGTCTCTAACGTCAGTCCTGTCTCTCCGGTGCAGGCAGGGAAATATATATTCAGTGACAGTTAGCTGGCGGTACGCGGCACGACGATGCCTATTAGGTCAAAATGTTGGGGCGCGCAGATTACTCGTAATTCTAACCCATCCCCCAACATTCTAGGAATACGAAAGATAACCGTAAGGTATCCATTAATGATACTTATTTTACAAGAATGTATGTTGTTTGTATGCATGTTAGTATAGTCCCATTATTAATTTTATAATAACTTTTTGTGTCCTTTAATTTTTACACGCTGCCACCGTCTACATTTGTGTACTTGTTGTCTTATTTCAGGTATGCAGGAAGAGATTTCTTTTGAAATAAGCATCACATTTTTGTTCTGTTTTGTCATGACTGTTTAGATGGGTGCTGGGTTTAAAAAAGTTGCCGTTTTAACTGTTGTTCCAGGACAGCAGAATGTTTGAACAATAGTTGAATGCTGATCGCTTAATCAGCAATCAGCTATTGTTTGCGCTATCACCTGTTGGTACTCCTAAGATTAAGAATCTGTAAAAATCGTTCATTAGAATCGCGAAAAAAATGGATATCTGCACAGATCACTTAGGAAGTCAAAAATGCCACGTCTTTAGGCGATTAATTGTTTTCTTTGCAGTAGTTTCCGCTTTTAGCATTCTCATCAGTTATCATATCAGCTTAAATGCACTCACGATACAGCAATAATTCCTTGTGGACAACGTTTTAAAATAATAATAAAAATTCATATTGTGCATAATAATTATGTATACTTGGCGAATGCATCATCAGACCTGAATAGAGCCGCCACTTAGACATGTACAGAATGCGGCCTGCCGAGTGCCGAGTGCCGAGTGCTGTGCAGATCTAGGTCATGTGCTGTTCTTGTAGCGGCGACCTATTTGTGACGCTGACGTTTTTCTTTATTTCGGCTTGTTTCGAATAAAGTCACTGTATTTGGCTGATGTAACAAAGGGCTTGTGGGGGAATGTTAAATTTAAATGAATGAAATGGGACCAGATTCTTATACACCTTGAGAGTAGGTAAGAGCTCTTTAGACATGTTAAATAAAAGTAATTTCTCAGAAAAGTATGCAAGTAAGAGAAAACAAAAGAAATGAAATGCAACACCTTGAAGTACACAGTCCGCTCCGCGCATTGTTTCATGGGTATGGTTCGTCACATAAGTACACAGTCCGCTCCGCGCATTGTTTCATGGGTATGGTTCGTCACATAAGTACACAGTCCGCTCCGCGCATTGTTTCATGGGTATGGTTCGTCACATAAGTACACAGTCCGCTCCGCGCATTGTTTCATGGGTATGGTTCGTCACATAAGTACACAGTCCGCTCCGCGCATTGTTTCATGGGTATGGTTCGTCACATAAGCTGTGATGATATATTTGATGTTGTTCACAAAACACTGATTCTGTCAATGCAAGTTCTGACAATGAATGAAAAGAGGTTTGTTCCGAACAAGGGAGGTGGGTCGTTCATAAATAATAATATTTACGACACGTTTAGCAGGACTCGCTCAATTCGATCAGGTCGGACAAAAGAGAACCTAAATCACCTGCTTCCCCCGTGGGCTGCGGATCGGGGACCCGTATTAACAGACGGAATTCTATATGCACCTAGTGGGCGGATTAGCAAGACGCGTCTCCGGTGAATTTAAAAGCATGTTTTATATCTGAAATGATGCGAGATTACTTTGAATGGTTTTTGAACATTTTGTGCGGTTACAAATCTATGAGTTGCTTCATGTTTGTGGTTTGCAATGTTTATTCAGTAATTTGAAACCATGTTTTTGTAAATAACCTTCGTCTTCAATCATCGTAGTTGTCCCTGACTAATATTATTCTACTACCTTAATAGCTTCCTTAAAGTAAATGTCAAATAATCAAGTATTACTCAGTTGCTAGTGACGAAGCAGAACAGGCGGCAGCTAATAGCTCCATCACATATTTGTTTAGCGGCGCCGTCACCGCGCGGATTTTGACTATTCAAAATATTAGTCACGACTCACGGGTGCGTTCCGGACCGGTCGCCGTCGCCGGTCGTACGGCCTCACCCGGGTGACTTCTAACCCGTTCACGTTTTTGGGTTGCTAATTAAACCGCCTCTTCTTAGAAGTAATGAGTTGCCAGTTTGATTGGTGATCGTGTCAGCCCCCAGCGCGCGGCGCCCGGCGCTAAGCCCTGTTCTATTTACGTTAAAGACTATGGTTGCGCTACCGATATTTTATATTTGCTTCATGCTCATCACTAGTGTCAGTTCCAGTTCTGTCTGCGGCCGAAGTCTTCACCAACATAGAGTTTCATGACTGTTATCAACCCCTCCCCAATTATTTGTTCTTTTTTCGCCATCGAGGGGATATTTTACTACTTTATTGTATTTGTGTGCGACGACCGACAAATAACTATGAGCGAGGAAAATTCAAACGATCTTCGAAAACATTTTATGTTCGCTCGAAGTTAAGTCGTTAGCCGACATTTTAATTGTCAATCGTAAAAGAAATGTCGTAAAGTTGTTTAGACAGAGCGCAGTGTCGAGGCCGGACTGGCTGAGCAGGCGGACAGCGGGCAGGCGAGCAGGCGGACAGCGGGCAGGCGAGCAGGCCGGCAGGCGGGCAGGCGGTGAGCCCGGCGAGCGCACTATAATGAGCTATTGTGCGCTGCGCCGGTGCCGCCAACATTTTTGCACAAAAAAAAAAAAAACAAGCAATTTAATACCATAATCAAGCAGTGCCGAATTGGGGTGCTCTTTTGTTCCCGTGTAGTGTTCGACCACTTTAGGGAGCTATTCAAATGACTGCTTTTTTATGCCGCACTGGGAACATCACGAATACGAGACTGCCGCGGGCTGTCGAGAGTGTTCCTAATAATAAAATAATAAATAAGTAGAGTATAAGATAGAGTGAGTGCGACTGCGACCATGTAGGTATTGAAATCACGGGTTATGAATGTTGATGTGCAATTGTCGGCGACGGGTCGGCTCTCGTGAACGTCGCCCAGAGGAGGAAGTGGGTCGCTCGATACCAGCCATTGCAAACTTTATGAAGACTAGGCTATAAACGGAATGGAAAAATAGACTATTCATACATTAGGTGCCCGGTATACTTAGCTGCATAAAAATACCATAAAATACAGTAACGGCGCTTTTTATCCCCTATAACGTGCTTTATTTCATAACATCGCGCCCGAGTACATTCTTATTTTATGCGTATTGTGTAACCGATATCGTTCACTTTGATGATTTCTACGATAATATTGATATAGCGGGTACCTGATGATATTACAGTCATTTGATCTGCGTGCTCGGGGCCGGCGGGCCGTGTCTGTTGTCTTATACCGATATGTTCGTATGTATCAATATACATGCATATAAATTTCATCAGAATTTTATAAGCGACTATTATTTTGTTTGTGACAATAGTCGCTGAATAAACAAAACGCTTCACTGAAAACAACAAGCTGGGGGCGACAAACTTTCACGACAATCGCCATGTTTTTATTGATAGCAATTATGTATATAAATCATAGGAGCCATCAACTGGAACCCTATCGAGGGGGCACCGGGCAGGCTCCCCGCAGCCCCCGCCGCTCGAGGACGTCCGGTCCAGACTGCAAGCCGCATAGAAAGTTTTAAATTTCAAAAACGTATGTATGGCCATGTCATGAATGAAACATTGCACGAACTTGGTCGTGATCAATCAAACGAAAACTTCATTTCAAGATGAGTGCGGGCAATAAATTGATACAGACAGGCTTTTGAACGAGGCGTGCAGGCGAGGCAGGAGGCAGAAGAGTGGGCGAGGCAGGACGAGGCTCAACGTTCCACACGTTGAGCCTCGTCCCGTCGTGTAACTTGAGAGGCGACTGTCGAGTTGTTACGTGAGGCCGATGCACGCAATGTACCATGTACCACGTACCACGCAGAAGTACCATAGTGACGAAGTTCGTAAAAATCCATGTGCGTGTGTATCAAAATATGTAATGTTTGACATGTGACCGACAAATATCGTACTTATTTAAAAAATATGTAATGTTTGACATGTGACCGACAAATATCGTATTTATAAAATATGTAATGTTTGACATGTGACCGACAAATATCGTATTTATAAATAATTTTTTTTTTACAAAAAAACAACCGACTTCCAAAAACCACTACAAAGTGAAAAATAACTAATTTCGGAAGTCTTTGGTTTTGAATATTCGTTTTTTGACACCGACTTCCGAAATTACTTAGTTATTTTTCACTTTGTAGTGGTTTTTGGAAGTCGGTTGTTTTTTTGTAAAAAAAAAATTATTTTACACTTTTTAGTTGTTAAAAGTACTATGTATTCAAGTGCATCCGGTCAGACTGGAAGCTGACGCAAATATAGTTGGGAAACGACGTAATTTTGTTTACTTTAATTTTTACCCGTAAGTATTCCCTCAACTGCCTATGGTCTTCATCATCAAATTTACTTCAGACCATTATTTTAACCCAATGGGTGCAAAGGTCTCATCAATATAAATGAATGAAGTCCAACCACAAAGTAGCGTTAAACCGTTGAGGAGTTCCCGGAACTGGCCTTTGTCTTCATCATTAGAGCTCTTATGACAGTCACAACCCATCTAGGTGTAAAGTTCTTATCAATACAAATTAATCAAGCCCAAACACAAGGTAGCTGCTGTGAATTGTTGAGGAGTTCCTTCGACTGTCTCCCGGCTTCATCATCAGATCTACTCCAGACCTTTATTAAATTGTAGTGCTTTAAAACACTTAATGAAAATGCTAAGAAATGCACTAGTACCCCTGCAATTTTTGAAAGTTCCCCTTGTTTTCTCTGGTCTTCCACCCTTAAACCCTGATATCCTTATCATGGGACCACCTTGGGAACCTCTTTTTCCAACAGAAAAAGAATGATCAAAATCGGTTCATAAACGACGAAGTTATGCGCGAAGAAACATAGAAAAAAAAAAGCATATATACGGTCGAATTGAGTAACCTCCTCCTTTTTGAAGTCGGTTAAATATGTAATGTTTGACATGTGACCGACAAATATCGTATTTATAAAATCTTGTTTAATTAAATACAATATTGTTATTTTGTAAGAGCTTTAGTTGTAGAATAAATGTTTGTGATTGATAATTATTATTTGACTTTGTTATAGAAACGACCGCGAAACTTTGGACGTTATGATTAGATTGCAACTAAGGGAAATATAATTTTTTGTTAAGTGGTGCTAGAGAAAACGTTGTTAGTTAATTTATTATAGTTATTTTAAATCCAAATTCTCTTTGTGTTTGAAGCCAGATTACCTAGAGCGGACAGAAAGCTAGAAGAACAAATTAAAAAAATTCAACATAAAGAAAAAATCTGTTTCATATGTAAATTTATATGCGTAGACCTATGTGGAACGCTCTGAGCGACAAGTGAGAACTATTGAAATGTAGCAGCGCTCCTTGCACCTGAGTTGTAATTAAATGCGGCAGCAGCACCAGTTTGCACGCAGTTAGGGCCCGACTCTCGTCTCGCATCACTTCAATTCTTGAATTGAGGCTTTTGTTGAGAAGTCCCCACAAGTTTACCTTCCTTAGTTTAGTTGACCTTCTGTTGTAACTTTTAAGTGGTAGTGAAGCCGATATAGCGACGTGTGTTCTGCTCAGCGAGGAATATGACGCTGGCAGCAATATCGATTGCTCTCCAACGCCAGTACCCTGCACGCTCTGCACTCCCTGCAGGGATCTAATTCATTTACAGCTTTAACGAAAACATTCGTGCTAGCCTCCGGCGTACACGTGCCATAAACGAACATATTTAACTGTCGATTTAAGAGATCAGGCCTAATTGTCTAACAGCGCCATCGACACACGCTTTCATATTTCAACCACAAAATATCACTGACATTACCCAACCTCAAATAGCAGGAACTACTTTTAATTGGATAAATTAAACTGATTAAATTGTGGGTGTTCTAAAGAAATCCAAACCAATCAGTACCTACGTATTAAAATGACGAAAATATTTTAGTCGAAAGTAAATGTCTTTCGAGTTAATGTGCTTAAACGAATTAATGAGACAATCATTAATACGGGAACCATTCACCAGCGGCGGTGTTTCCTGTCTGAATACAATTTGCCACAAGTGTCTTCAAGGGTAGAGTGAATAGGCTCTTAATAAACTAGCGTGCTTTACCATCAAAGATTGCATCACTTCTTACCATCAGGCGGGATTGCGGTCAAGCAATAGTAATAACTATAATTATAAAAAAAAACAATCATTATAACTACGCGGCAGTGGTTTCCTTGTGAGTTACCACAAGGAAACCACCGCCGCCGCTCCCGGGACAGTTGTTTTCTAAGCACCAATTAACGGAACTCATTACCGAATCAGTTACAATGAAATGTTTCTAACAAATGTTTTGATGGTCTGTTCGATTGTCATATGAACTGCGGCCGGTGATGGGAGCTGCCATTACGCGGTCCTCACACTGCTCGCCACAGAACCTGTGTACTAGCTACGTATGATATAATTTCTATTGTTCTTAGAAGCTACTGTCGTTTGCATCGTGTTGTCAGCGATGCTGTCACCCGAAGCGCTGCTGCTGAGCTTTTCAATGCAAATGTTCGTCGAAATAGACATATTGTGTGCCGCATTTACATAAGTACAGAGTTTTGAAGGATTAGTGCGGTCCGCCTGGTGAGCCCTTCACAAATGATGAATTTAATCTGAGATTAGAACGTCTGGCGCCGACGAGTGCCGCAGTTGGGACCTGGTGTCTCGGCTACTACTGCCTGACCCTCCGACCGTTGCTGGCCCTTATAAATAAACAACAATACGAATAATAAAACTGATTTTCATTATTCATACTGCAACGTTCCAGTTTGATCTGTTTTCAATAACACTGTTACCGACAGTGTCGGATTCAGCGGAACGTATCAGGTTCTTGTTAATTAAAATGTGAAAGTAACAAGAACACATTGTACCTAGTGAACAAGAGAAGGGAGCCTCTCTCCCTCGTCGCGGTCCAGTCACCGGTCACCAGTCACCAGCCACCAGCCACCAGCCACCAGCCACACAGTCATGATATTATAATGAACGTGGAGTTCGACAGGTCGACCATTATCCCGCCGATTTATAAATAAGAAGTAAGTAACTTATAATAACAGGTTGCATCAAAGCCGGCGCGACGTCAATCCCAGATGAAAGGAGATTTTTATTTATTTTTTGTGTAAGGCTTTGTGGACTTGGGATCGAGCCCTAACCGACCAGCCACCAAAGTTCGTTCCGAAAACTGCCCGAAGTATTATTCTGCATTGATTGCGGATTGTGACGGGAAAGTTTAGAAAATGTGGAACCAAAAACCAGTAATGGATGGTGTACTAAAGTGTAACTCCGAAGACAATAAGTTCGTGGTAGAACTTTCAGCGGTATGCGTTGTCGAATCCTATTCGGTGTCAACATTTCGTGATAAAGTAAAGTGGAATTATGAACCTGTTAGAACGTCTGTCACAGGCTCAGTTATGCAAAGGAGACAACTTTCAATTAAAGTACATTCTCTTACCATAGAATATCGACACACACGTAATGCTCTAATGCGTGTGGCAACAGAGGCGTAGCGCAGAGAACCCTTTGTTAGTTTAGTCAAATATTGGATCAAGTGACGCACTTGGTATTCCATACATCGTTCCAGACAAATGGTGCCGTACAATGTAATTATGTTGTGTACTTTGAATATCTCTCTGTGTACCACACCGGTTACCGTAAATCATTTGGAAAGCTGAGGAAAACTAAGTCAAAAATCATTCAACGTCCAATATCGACATCGCGTCGCACTATCGACATCGCGTCGCACTATCCAGAAATGGAACGCCCCCTGGCGTTATTGTGCACATTTATAATAAGTGTACTTGTTAGTCCTTTGAACTTGTACAAAGGAGTGTAACCCGTATACTTCTAATTTTAGCTGTTATGTGGGTAGTTAGACTACTAAAGTATGTTCTCAGTTCGCGGAGGTCAATAGTCCCCCTGTGTCGTGGAGGCATCAACCGCAGACTATCGACTAGCGGAACTTACGCATACAGGTACATCCGAGAGTGAACATCCTCCGAAAATGGCTCCGGTCACTGATGCAGTGAACGACCGATGGACGTTGTCGTATCGTCTAGGAAACGGATTGATGACACCAGCACCCGAATTGCGGAACACACTATTACTATCAGTAGGAATAATTTTGAAGCATGTTGCTAATCCATTGCTCCATGAGTTCGAAAATGCGTCTGCTCAACAACGTAAATAACGCAATGAATGTTGTTGAACTGTCAAAATGAAAGCCATTGCTACTAATAGTAAGTTACGCAATCACCCTGCAGGTTGGATCGTTTGTTTTACAAAGGTTCCTGCCCATCCTCTTGTACTTGCAAAGGATATCGTGACACCTACAATAGCCCACAGATTTATCTGTACATACGTCATGTAGCATGCTATGTACGAGATAAAAAAGATAAGAAGCTATGTATGTACTTAACAAGATTTTTGCATGAATTTACAAAACCGTCGACATGATCAGCAAGCCGACAATGGAAGGTTTCTGACCCTGCTCTAGTGTCCTGGTGAGTATTTTCATGGCGTCACGTACTAAGTTACTTTGCTAGCGTGTTGCGAGACTGCTGTCGCTTCGAAACTTTCCAAATTGGTCAGTTTAGGTACAATTTCGTCGACAAACTAATTACTGTAGTATTTGTTAAGAAAATATACGTGCAGTTAATTACTAGTAGTTTACTGGACTACCCAGAAAAACAAATAACGGTGTTCACAGTTCCAAGTGCTCGTTTGTAAATGGGAGACAGGTAATTTGCAAGCGAGCTTTGAGTAACAATTGCAGTCAGGGTGGAGCGCCGTGCGGTGCAGCTCGCGGCGCGCCCCCTGCCGGCGCCTGCGTCGTCTGTCTCTGACAGCACCTAAAAGAAAAATGTATTGCATCGATAGTAACATAGACTCGGTGCCATTAATGTTTGCGCTCGTCTACCCTCCGCCACCCCTCTCCCCTGCTCGTTACTCTGTGTACCGCACCCCCCATCGTTCCGTTTCATTTCATAACGTCGCGCATCGCGATCGCTTTTGTTACTTTTCGTGGGGCATTTTCGATAATAGGCTATTCCACATGAATCGTTCAGCGCTCGACAATGGCAGTAGTAAACTCAACGAGGTTTTTAATTACGTTCGATTTTGCACTCACTCGGCTCTCGGCCCCGTGTACTGCGAGCACTGAGCACACACTGATGCTATTGTGATGTGACGATAGTTTGAGCCGCTTTCTCACAGCGCGTGCGGAATCCCTATCACCACATCCAATTTAATATTACGCCTAGCCGGTTTTGCTTAATAATAAAAAATTAAGGGGTGTTTGTAAGGGATTTGGATTTTTTTTTATAAAATAAAGCATCGTAGGTTTCACTAATGCTTTTTAGCCTCGGCTTTGTAGTTAACATAAACATAATGATGATTGAAGTTACCAAACAAAAAAAAAAACATACAAATAACCTATTCATTTTTCAGGAACAGCCCGCAGCAGTGACACACAAAAAATCGAATTTAGGCTCGAACTTCCCATCACTATAAATCATTACCTACGTACCTTAGTTATGTAATTGACGTAGACACTAAATTTGCTGGAAGTCCAAACCCGGGTCGACGGAGCGATGAGTTCCACGGACCGATGCTTGCTGGGGCTGCGGATTGTTAGAACCAGATACCGTGGGCCTGACACAGGTAAGTGAAGGAATGCGGACAATACGGTACGGGTTTAGTAAAAGTCTGACACCCTGTGAGCGGAAAGGCCTGTCAGACACTGGGCGCCCAGAACTGGAGAAATCATTTGAAGACTACCAGAACAAAAGGTTTGTATTGTCTTCCTGATACGAGGACAATGTTAGCTCGGCTATCTGCGAGTTTACGAGTACCCTCCCTGGACGTCTACGGACCGCTACGAGACTACGAGTGCCCTCCCTGGACGTCTACGGACCGCTACAAGACTACTAGTGCCCTCCCTGGACGTCTACGGACCGCTACGAGACTACGTGTGCCCTCCCTGGATGTCTACGGACCGCTACGAGACTACGGTGTAGTTCATTACTTTGTAGCGGTGTACACACTGAACGAAGTATGTACTTAAGTTTGAAGGATTCAAAATCGTAAAACCGTAAAAACAAATCGAAAAAACAATTGTCGGGAAATCGTAATAACGTACAATTGTATTACGATTTCTGTGAATTCAACTAACTTTACACAGAGCTGGTTCACAGCACAATTAAAAGCCACGAATAATAATAACATTTCTCTTAATGCATAATACTCTTACAAAATGTGCATTAATTAACTATACCTACACCAAATAACCTTTCAAACGGCACAACGATGTCACCCCTTCACACATGTCCTGGTTGGTTTAGAGACGACAATGAATCCCATCTTGATGCGAGTTCACGTGAGATTACGTTTAATGAATGGGCATTCTCATGTTAATGATGTCACTGGTCCGGTCCACTGCGCACAGATATCGGCTCTCGATAACTCTTTGCTTTTTGCTTTGTACAGACAAAAGAATTGAATTACAGTTTCGAAAAATATCGGTTACAGCTTCGTCCCTTTCTTAGGCTTTTGTCCCGTGTTCTCGGCGTACCTACTCGGTGTTTTCGGCGTACTCAACGTACTTCGACATACTTCGCGGAGTTCTCGGCCACATTGTAAAGGAGCACAAAGAACGGACCAGTTTATGTGCCGCTCTTTTCTGAAGGGTTGCGTTCAGCAAGTTATGACGTCGTAAATAATATGGTTTGTGCTACAATGAGATGAGGGAAGTGTTACCATGGGTTGGGTTATTACCTTATTAATTGCCCAAATAAGATAGTCAGGTATGTTTACAACTACATAATGTTTTACATTTACTTACTACACAGTACACACGAACGAACTTTTTGAAATGTACACACCAGCCACTGTTATGTACTTAGTGGTACTTTGAAACATGCTTCTGATGATTCTTTATTCACTGAATATCTAAAACTAAATAATATTCCCATCCGCACTTAATGGAACGTGTTACAAGACAGCCCCCCCCCCCGTCCCTCCGCACCGCACTTTGCTCAGAAACCGGATATTTCATTATTAAAAATAATACTATAGGGAGAGGTCCAAAGCGGGGGGACGGCAGTGATTAATAAATCAATGGAATCGAAAGGTTATCAGAATGGGCCCGACGTTAGCGACGTGGCGACAAGCCACTGGCAGCCGTCGGCGACGCCTTGCTGGAACTAGCGAGTCAATAATACATCAGCCCAGAACTGTGCAACTGTAGGCTATAGGCCTCTGTAAAGAAAGTGCTTTCTTAGAAACTACATAAATCAGGTCACTGAAAAGTCTTTGTTATTGCTGCCACATTCACACTTACAGAAGTGGAATGTTCGAATTACAACTTAGTCGACAGTTTACTGCACAACACACTTCAACGTAATATAAAGTTACAAGAAATCGTTATCTGTCGAGAAGTAGTTTGTTACTTTACACTCATTCATTATATAAATATGTGGTATTATCAGTGACGGATTAACCCGTAATCAAATTAAGCAATTGCCTAGGGCATCACGTCTGGGGGGGGGGGCACCAGAACAAGCACAAAAAAGTCCATCCTGAGGGCATCACGAATCACGTCCTCACTCTCATGTCACCAAAAACCACACCAAAAAAGTTTCTAGGACTAATTTGAAAATTCGCGCGTTTTAAGTTGACATAGAGTCCGACCTAGAGTCATAACCCCGCACCCGCTTGCCCACTCGCTGCCCGCTAGTGCATTCGGCAATTCGAATGTACCGGAATATGCGGTGCGACTTTGATTCTTTGGGCCGTGGAAGAATTTAGACTCCCGCGGCCCCACGCGCGCTCGTGATAGAAGAGACACCGGGGTGGTTTTAGTCAGTAAGAGTCTGACAGACCCCGTCGCCTACCCCAGGGCGGCGGACATCCATTGAGGATTTCCACACCGGAAAAAAAATAAAATAAAGGTACACGTAACTGTCAACAACTTCGAGAACAGAGTCTCCAATCTTTATAGGAGTCGGTACAACATGGGCGTTAGACATGACTGGTCTTGTCCATGTTCATTTTAAGACCGACTCGCTCGAAGGCTCTACTGAGGTCTTCGAGCATTGTACTCAGGTCCTCCGTGGTCTCAGCCATGGCTACGATATCATCAGCAAACCGAAGGTGTGTCATATACTCGCTATTGACGTTGATGCCCAGTCCTTTCCAGTCCAGAACCTTGAAGACATCCTCCAATGCAGCGGTGAACAGTTTCGGGGAGATAACATCTCCCTGTCTGACACCACGCTGCAGAGGTATTGGTTTCGAGGTCTGGTCCTGTATTCGGACTGACATGGTGGCGTTTTCGTACAAACCCTTCAGCGCTTAATATACCGATAGTCTATTTGGCACCGCTGGAGAGACTGCAGTACAGCCCAGGTCTCGATCAGGTGTATAAAATAATACATGATGATAAAATTGAATCAGCTTTCCCTAATATGGAAACAGATCCCTGCTTATATTTTTATCGCTTATGATTTCAAATTGCTCAGCGGAGCGTTCTTTTACAAAATTAAAATTATTAAAAAAGGACAAAGATGATACAAGAAAGGCTCGATTGTTTATCGATATTATACATAGAGTCCGATATGATAAAAACATTACACGTTAATACTATCTTGCGTGAATCCAATGCCCGACAAAGCCGCAAGGCGCATTTCAATAAATAAATAAATTATGCTTCAATTGGTTTTTATTGTTGTCGCGCCTACTCTACTTCTAAGGTACGTTACATCTGGGCACGCCACAATAGCGGCGGTAAGTCCCCTCTTTGAGGAGTGGCTAGAGAGACGCCACGGCGCCCTAACCTTCCGCCTGACGCAGGTCCTCACCGGACACGGTTGTTTCAGGAGGTTCCTGTTCCGTATTAGGCGGAAGGAAACGCCAGGGTGTCACCATTGTGTGGATCGCCATGAGGACACGGTGGAGCATACGGTGGAGGTCTGCCAGGCTTGGGTGGAGCACCGCCGTGTTCTCGTAGCGGCGATCGGTGGCGATCTCTCGCATCCGACCCTGGTCCAAGCCATGGTCCGGAGCGAGAGTACATGGCAGGCCGTCGCCTCCTTCTGCGAAGCAGTGATGCTGGCAAAGGAGAAGGCGGAGCGCGTGAGACAGCGGGAATCCCAGCGCCCTCACGCCACTAGCCGCCGCAGGAGACGCCCTGGTCGGGAAACCACACCGAACTCCCAGCCACCGTAGGCGCGGGCCTGCGGGCGGTGAGCAGTGGGCAGCTCGCCGCCCAGTAAGGACCAGGCCCGAGTCGACGGCGCGTCGTGTTTTACGTGCGTCTCAAAGAGATGTCAGCACATCGTGACGGGGTCTACGAATACCGATGCCTCCTGGGTCAGGGTTGCGGGTTAGTTAAACAAGAAACCGTGGCCGTGGCCATCGCACAGGCAAAAAAGAAACACGGGTGGGTTTTAGTCAGTAAAAATCTGACACGCCCTTCCGCTCCGCCCAGAGCGGGAGAAGTCATTTGATGATTTCCCATCCCAACAAAAAAAAAAAAAAGAAAAACATCTCATCATCTTATTTTACAAAAAAACGAATGTTTTTAGGCGGTAAAGGTTTAAAGACAGATTCTAGTTGACCTTGACATACGGATAGGGGGGCCCACAGGCGTGGATTGCTTAGGGCATCAAGTAGTCTTAATCCGTCACTGGGTATTATACAGTATGTTAACTAACAGAGGGCGTTCCCGTTAACCCGAAATAGTATAGCAATGTATGCTATGCTAAATGACATGCTAAAAAAAATATTTCCATACGAAAACAAAGTGTTTTAAATTTTTTTCCAATATGAAAATATCCAATAAAAATTTTAAATTGACATGTAAAAGAAACACACTGTACACGCGAACATGAAAGACGGCAACATCGCAATTTATTTATACATGACGACTACTATTTTGATTTAAAACAGGAGGTTTCAAATTTATTTCCAATTAGATTTTTTTTTATTCGGATTTTTTTATGCTTATTTTTCTATGCTGATATTTTTATTTTAATCTATTAATGATATATATTAACGAGTTTAAGGGAACGTCCTCTGTTATTTAACATACTGTATAATATGTATGTGGGTTCCGAGTACTTATGTATAATCCCACAGACAGCACTAAAAGTGCTCTGTAGAACGTGTTTCACTTGAAACAGGCTTTAAAAATAATCAGATTAGTACCGTGTAATAGCTTTACGTATTTTTCCGAAACGAATAAGGTTCTGGGAAACAAATCAAAACTCCGGTCGTGATAAATTAATACTTACAATCGTCCATATTAATTTACCAGAACAACACATGCACAAAATGGCATTGATATTATCATTAAATTAAGAATATCACTATGACGCATGCCATGTGACTCTTAACCACTAAGAAGAAAAATCAAACTGGTCAGAGCAGATAGGCTAAATATATGTATAAGTACGTGGCATCTGTGCACGAAACTTGGCTGCAGGTCGGATTAAACTGAACCCGGTAACTGCTGGGCAGACGCCCAAACAGCACGGTTTTGGCTAATGACTCCACGGTACTGACTAGATGCAATTTCCAACTCTCCATGATTGCTGTTCGTCCCGAAATTGCTCTTTTGATTAGATTACCAAAAGGTACAAAAATAAATAGGATCGGTGAAAAGTACGTTAACCGAGAAGAGTAGGGAATGACTATACATACATACTAAGAATAATTAACTTAAGAATAATTTGTATTTGACAAGAGATAGACATAACAATGTTATGTATTATCTTTCTAATTATTATAAAAGACAAATAGCTGTGTCGCTATCATATTTTTTTTCTATTACAGCCAAGAATTTGGCTAAACAACTTGCTTCTTTTGAGCAATGCAATGACATTAAAATTAATTCTGCCAATAATTTGGTCTCAGTTGACATTATTAATAATTTAAATTAGAAATTAAGACAATAGAGCCAACCTCTAGCTATAATATACAAAACCTCAAAAGCAACTCGGGAGGAAATTTAAGGTCAATAGATAATATCAATTTGGTGCATCAAAATATTCAAGGATTTATGAACAAAAATTTAGAGGTAGATTTATTTATAAACCATTATGGTATTGATATTATTTGTATAACCGAACATTGGCTAAAAAGTCACCAGTTCTTGTTCAATTTTAAGAATCACCAGGTTGGTAGTTCGTTTAGCAGAATAAATGCTATACATGGTGGCTCATTAATTTTAGTTAGTAACTTGCTCAAATTTAAAAATCGTAAAGACATTGTGAGCCTGTCTGTTGAACGAACAGCTGAAATTGCTTGTATAGAGATGGAGGGCTTCATTGTGTTAAGTGTGTACAGACCCCCTTCAGGATTGTATGACTGCTTTGAAAAGGTAATGGATGAAGTTTTACACAAGATTTGTGTTTCAAGCAAAGCCATTATCGTTTGCGGTGATTTTAATGTTAATTTATTAGAGAACTCTGGTTATTGTAGTAAAATTATAAGTCTATTTCAGTCCTACAATCTTGTAAACCTATTTTTGGAGCCCACGAGAATAACACCTACTTGTGCCACGTGCCTAGATAATATTTTTACAAACATAATACCAAGCCACAAAGAAGTTGTAAATTTACTTGATTCTGATCACTGCGGACAAAGGATTACTATCCCAAACCATAGTAAAAATGTGGCCAAAAAGGATATCACTGTTAACCCCAAAACAGAAAGCCGCTTGGAGGTTTTTAGATTTAATCTCATTAATAAATTGCCAGTCTTATCCAGTGCTGTTAATGCTGATCCTAATCATCTCTATGACAATTTTTTTAATATACAGTATGTTAAATAACAGAGGGCGTTCCCTTAAACTCGTTAATATATATCATTAATAGATTAAAATAAAAATATCAGCATAGAAAAATAAGCATAAAAAATCCGAAAAAAAAAAATTCTAATTGGAAATAAATTTGAAACCTCCTGTTTTAAATCAAAATAGTAGTCGTCATGTATAAATAAATTGCGACGTTGCCGTCTTTCATGTTCGCGTGTACAGTGTGTTTCTTTTACATGTCAATTTAAAATTTTTATTGAATATTTTCTTATTGAAAAAAATTTTAAAACATTTTGTTTTCGAATGGAAATATTTTTTTTAGCATGTATGTATGCTATACTACTTCGGGTTAACGGGAACGCCCTCTGTTAGTTAACATACTGTATACTGTAAGCTATTTGATTCCACCTTTGTTCCCAAGACTATCTCTGTTAATAGTAGCGCATCTTTCTCTGATTGGGCTACCATCGGTATTCATAAAAGTAGAACTCGGCTTTATGAACTGTATAATGAGAGAATTTATATTAACACCGTTGAATTTAATTTGTACGTTAGAAAAAATTCAAAATTATTTAAACAAGTTTGTTATATGGCCAAGTCACGCTACTTGAGTTCAAAGATAAAAAATAGTGGCAATGTAATTAAAACGACTTGGAAAATTATTAATAGTGAAACGGGAAGGTCCAGTGATAGAAATACTGACTATAGCCTGTCTATTAATGACAACATAATTAAATCAGACTCGCAAGTCTCGGAGGCATTTGAAAATTTCTTTTCGGATATTCCTGTTTCAACTACTAAATCTCTAAACTCATCACCTTCTGTTGCCGAGTCTTTGCTTAAAGAAAATGTTAATGTTTGTGATTCGGAGTTTCATTTTGAATATGTTATCAGTAGAGATATAATTAAAATCTTTCACACTCTAAATGTAAAAAAGACTGCTGACCTATGGGGTCATTCGGTGGAAGTTGCTAAGTCTATTATTGATATTGTGGCACCCACTCTAGCTGATATCTTTAATGCTTGTATTGACTGTGGAGAGTTTCCTGATCTCATGAAAAATAGTAAAATAATACCTTTGTTTAAATCAGGTAGTACATCAGACCCCACAAATTATAGACCTATTTCTGTACTACCTACCTTTAGTAAAATTTTTGAGAAATTAATTTTAAACCAAATGCTAATTTTTTTTAATAAACATAAATTATTACATAGCAAACAGTTCGGTTTTACAAGGGGTCGTTCAACTACTGATGCCGGTGTTGAACTTCTAGGACATATCTATAATGCATGGGAGGATAAATGCGATGCCTTGGGCATCTTTTGTGATTTGTCTAAGGCATTCGATTGCGTTCTTCACGATACGTTAATCAGGAAACTCCGCCACTACGGGATCCGGAATTCTGCACTGGATCTTATTACATCTTACTTGAGTGGTAGGATTCAAAGCGTTGACGTTAATGGAACAAGATCTTCCGGGTCTTGGTCCTTTTTTCTTTCTTATTTACATCAATGACCTGCCGTACCTAATAAAGGATAACCACGATATAGTGTTGTTTGCAGATGACACTTCACTTTTATTTAAACTGAAACGTCAGCAGCAGGTTACTGATGATGTAAATAGCGCGATCTCCAAAGTAGTCCATTGGTTTAATGTTAATAATTTACTCTTAAACGAGAAAAAAACCAAATGCATTAAGTTTACTCTACCTCACGTTAGGCAGGTGGAAACTAAAGTGTTGATAAAGGGCGAAGAATTGAAATCTGAAGACAGCACAGTATTCTTGGGTATAACTCTGGATGCTAAGCTTCAATGGGGTCCACATATAGAAAAATTGTCAAAAAAACTAAGTTCTGCTGCATACGCAGTTAGAACAATTCGTAATTTGACTGATGTTGAGACGGCCCGTTTAGTGTACTTTGGCTATTTCCATAGCGTAATGTCGTACGGCATTCTGTTGTGGGGAAATGCCGCCGATATTCAAACAATATTTGTTTTGCAGAAACGAGCTGTTCGTGCAATTTATAAATTAAGTCCGAGACACTCTCTCAGAGAAAAATTTAAAGAGATTAATGTACTGACCGTGCCGTCTCAATATATTTATGAAAATCTTTTGTATGCTCATAAAAATATAAAATTGTTTAAAAAATACAGTGATGTCCATAATATAAATACTAGGAACAGGCACAAATTTATTGTACCTACAACAAGGCTCAAGAAAATAGGTGGCTCTTTCAGATGCCAAAATTTTTACAATGGACTTCCAGAGGTGGTTCAAGATCTGAGCCTGAATAAATTCAAATCCTTCATTAAACGTAAGTTGTGTCAGAAAGCATTTTATAGTGTGAATGATTATATTGAGGACAAAAAGGCTTGAGCTGCGTCCGATTTCTATACACTGATTGTTCTCTGATTTTTCCTCTTGTAGTTTGAATATAGAGGTAATTGTTTATGTTATTAATTCGAAGCCTGTATTACACACTATGTAGCCAAGCATATTGTATTGTACGTTACGGAATTGTATCGCTGACAGAGGTGTTCGGCACTTGTACAGCTACACAGGAGCTATACTTAGTATTCGGGAACACTGTTGGAGCTGCTGAACCTTGGACAAAACTATCTTAGCATTGTGTAGATTCAATTTCTTAGTATTGTATAATTGCATGGCAAACGTGTGAGCACAATGTACGAATGTGCTGTAAGGCATTTTTTTGTTGGGTTAGTCTTTTTTATTGACTTGATAGTGCTCTGGCTGTTGAGAGTATGTCATGCTCACTCAAATGTCTCGCTGATGGTGGCGTGTGTGTTGGGTCATTGGGTTCCCTTCAATATGGTTGAGCTGAATGATGCTGATCCATTCGTCATGTTCGTGAACGGACGCCGTCGGAGGGGACTGGTCATCTCTTAGCTGCCACGACGTATTTTAATTTCTGAATTGATTTTTGTGTGTTTTCCATAATGGACGCTCTCGGCATACAATTTATTTCCGCATCGTTCTCACACGGTTGATTTCAACATGAATGATGTAATCAAATATTTGTAACAATAGCTTGAAAATTTAAAAGAGTGTCCATGGAGTTTCTTGCCCGTTCTTCTCCATAGGTACCTACTCTTTGGAATGGGCGACTAGCTTCATCTTATTGACTGACCGACCTTCTGACAATTCAAAAGTGCCTGTAACTGGTTTATTTGAAATAAATGCTTTGATTTTGATTTTGATTTTTTGACTATGACTATCACATACGATATGTACTATGACATACGAGAGATGTCTAAATATAAGAAACAGGTCGGTTCCTCGTCGAGATAATTCTTTATTATTTAAGATAACATTTCACGAGTTATTTACGATTAAAAAATTTTTGTACTCTCGATCAGTATAAAAGATTATAGAAACAAGTTCCTGAGTTTTATGAGAACTGTAACCGAATCAATTAAATATCGATTAGGTACATATCGTGAGAACGTTAGTCGACTGGGGATCTACATACACAAGGAGCACACGAGAATAATAAAATAATTCCGTTGAAATAGTTAAACTACTGGTTCTGACAATAAAAGGGTCCTAGCTAAGTGTCTATTTATTAACATTTGGGATCAGATTGTAATCTGACGAGCTTAAGAGACGTGGAGAATAAATAGCACCATGTAAGTGCCGAGGTATATACAACGAATAATGTATCATAGAACGATCCCTCCAGTAGGTACTTGGATTACTAGAGCTTCGTTCACGACAGACTTACGGACGTATTTAATTATATATCACTGAGCGCAGCCTTGTGGAGACTTATGAAGTAGCATAGTACATACAGAACAGTATGAGGGAAGAGAAAGAAAAATGTTAGAGAGAGTATTTAGTATATACTATCGTCGTACCTCTCAAGTATGAGGGCGCGGGTTCGATTCCAGGTCAGGCAAGTACCAATGTAACTTTTCTAAAGTTATATGTACCTTCTAAGTATATCTTGGACACCGATGACTGAAGGTGAAGGAAAACATCTTGAGGAAAATCTGAAATCGCCAACCTGCAGTGAGCAAGCATGGTGATTACGCTCAATCCTTCTCTGTATGAGAGGAGACCTGTGCCCAGCAGTGGGACGATAAACAGGTTGATGATGATGACTTATGTACAAGAAAATTCTTTACATTGCGATAGTTTCATCGTTTGAATTGATCCCGATGAAGCTAGTTGTATTTTTTTAATGTAGTGCTTGACCGAGATCCCGCCATCCCGCCATCCCGCCATCCCGCCATCCCGCCAGTTGGAGCAGTCGTTAATAGTATAGAGCACTATTTTATTGTAATCGGACGGAAAGACCGCCGCGAGCAAATTGTTCCAGTCCGTCGATGAATCGAAGATGTTCTTCCATTCCATCCATTTATAGAGAAAATAAAGTCTACATCAATTTGTTCAACGAAGTAAGATTTTAAGAAATAATAACAGAAAAATATTCCAAAAATTCTATCTATTCAAAGATATGCGAAAATAACGGTGCGTACACACTGTCCGTACGTGCACGAGGATATCGTGTCTAGGTTGTGCATGGTCGTCGGTATTCCTGAGAGCCCGTCAGGGCGCGCTGTCCGACGTGTGCTACACGAGGCGGTGTTCACTTTGTGTCAGGTACCCCGACCGGCGACCGGCGACCTACAGGTACAGAGTATTTGAAATATTAGGATCGATCGCGGCGGAGCGGCGCGTGCGCCCGCTGACCGGGGACGGTACAGAAGGCTCATTACACGCAACGTTTTGTGTATTGGTGTGATATGACGGCATTCGAGCGTAAATTGTGCTCATGACCCTTTTGTCTAGCTATCTTTGTAAGGTCTTAGGTTCAGAAATCGCTCTGTATACTCAACACGACGGTTTGCCTCGCTTTTATACCACGTACATCGAGCCACTAGAAGAACTGGCCTTCCCGTCTGATTACAATATAAGTGTTTTCAAGGTTAGAGTAAATAGGCTCTTAATAAACAGTACGTTTTACCATCAACGTTTGCATCACTGCTTACCATCTGGTGGGTTCGAAGTCAAGCACTAGTTTTTAATATAAAAAATGATTTGTTTATAATATAAAAAAATGTAAAATTTTTGAATACTGAAGTAAACCTTCTGATGTATCTAGTGTGTGTGAGAGGTGCGGTAGCGACACCGAAGTAAACCTTCTGATGTATCTAGTGTGTGTGAGAGGTGCGGTAGCGACACCGAAGTAAACCTTCCGATGTATCTAGTGTGTGTGAGAGGTGCGGTAGCGACACCGAAGTAAACTTTCTGATGTATCTAATGTGTGTGAGAGGTGCGGTAGCGAAACCGAAGTAAACCTTCTGATGTATCTAGTGTGTGAGAGAGGTGCGGTAGCGACACCTAAGTAAACCTTCTGATGTATCTAGTGTGTGAGAGAGGTGCGGTAGCGACACCGAAGTAAACCTTCTGATGTATCTAGTGTGTGTGAGAGGTGCGGTAGCGACACCGAAGTAAACCTTCTGATGTATCTAGTGTGTGTGAGAGGTGCGGTAGCGACACCGAAGTAAACCTTCCGATGTATCTAGTGTGTGTGAGAGGTGCGGTAGCGACACCGAAGTAAACTTTCTGATGTATCTAATGTGTGTGAGAGGTGCGGTAGCGAAACCGAAGTAAACCTTCTGATGTATCTAGTGTGTGAGAGAGGTGCGGTAGCGACACCTAAGTAAACCTTCTGATGTATCTAGTGTTTGAGAGAGGTGCGGTAGCGACACCGAAGTAAACCTTCTGATGTATCTAGTGTGTGAGAGAGGTGCGGTAGCGACACCGAAGTAAACCTTCTGATGTATCTAGTGTGTGTGAGAGGTGCGGTAGCGACACGGAAGTAAACCTTCCGATGTATCTAGTGTGTGAGAGAGGTGCGGTAGCGACACCGAAGTAAACCTTCCGATGTATCTAGTGTGTGTGAGAGGTGCGGTAGCGACACCGAAGTAAACCTTCCGATGTATCTAGTGTGTGTGAGAGGTGCGGTAGCGACACCGAAGTAAACCTTCTGATGTATCTAGTGTGTGTGAGAGGTGCGGTAGCGACACCGAAGTAAACCTTCCGCTGTATCTAGTGTGTGTGAGAGGTGCGGTAGCGACACCGAAGTAAACCTTCCGATGTATCTAGTGTGTGTGAGAGGTGCGTTTATAACTTCCATAAAACTTGCGTTGGATTTTTTAGAAGCCATTAATTAGGAAAAGAGAGATCAAAGCGGTTCGTAGGGGCGGACCGGGGCAGGGAGGCCTGGCACTGCCCTAACGTAATGTTTATCTGGCAATGTGTACCGCACTTATGTTACAATTGTTATTGATAATTTGACAGTCTGCATGCTATTTGCAAGATATGGTTAGTGTATAGGACAAAATATCGTATCTAAATAATAGTTCCTAGATAACGATGTCTGTCTGTTTATTGATAGTTGGTCACAGGTTCAACGATTCTATCGGGAACATTACTGTCTAGTACAGTGGTTCCTAAATCCTAACCTTTACAATGCCACTAGGTACCCCTGTGAACAAGTATGGGAATTGAGTTTACCCCTAGTTCTTCTTCTTCAGCCTATAGATGTCCACTGCTGCACAAAGGCCTCCCCCAAGGCTTTCCACGCTGACCGGTCTTGTGTTGCCCGCATCCATCGGCTTCCCGCGACCTTCACCAGGTCATCGGTCCACCTTGTTGGGGGCCTCCCTACGCTGCGTCTTCCAGTAGGTACGTGGCCGCCGCTCCAGAACCTTACTGCCCTTACTTGCCCTTGTTCTCTCATGGAAAGGGCTAGGAGTTTCTCTGCGTGATCGAATCAGAAATGAGGAAATCCGCAGAAGAACCAAAGTCACCGACATAGCTCTGCGAGTCGCTAAACTTAAGTGGCAGTGGGCAGGGCACATTGCTCGTAGAACCGATGGCCGATGGGGCAGTAAGGTTCTGGAGTGGCGGCCACGTACCCCTAGTTAATTTAAAATAATTATCAAATCAAATCATTTATTTCAAATAAACTAGTTACAGGCACTTTTGAATTGTCAGAAGGTCGGTCAGTCAATAAGATGAAGCTAGTCGCCCCAAAGAGTAGGTACCTATGGAGAAGAACGGGCAAGAAACTCCATGGACACTCTTTTAAATTTTCAAGCTATTGTTACAAATATTTGATTACATAATTCATGTTGAAATCAACCGTGTGAGAACGATGTAGAAATATATTGTACGCTGAATTGATTTTTGTGTGTTTACCATAATGGACGCTCCATTATGGTAAACACACAAAAATCAATTCAGAAATTAAAATACGCCGTGGCAGTTAAGAGCCCAGTCCCCTCTTACGGCGTCCGTTCACGAAGATGACGTATGGATCAGCATCATTCAGCTCAACCATTTTGAAGGGAACCCAATGACCCAACACACACGCCACCACGCAGTTTGAGTGAGCATGACATACTCTCAACAGCCAGAGCACAATCAAATCAATAAAAAAGACTAACCCAACAAATAGATGCCTTACAGCACATTCGTACATTGTGCTACACAATGCTAAGATAGTTTTGTCCAAGGTTCAGCAGCTCCAACAGTGTTCCCGAATACTAAGTTTAGCTCTTGTGTAGCTGTACAAGTGCCGAACACCTCTGTCAGCGATGCAATTCCGTAACGTATAATATACTTGGCTACATAGTGTATGCTTTGAATTAATAATATAAACAATTACATATTAAAACTACAAGAGGAAAAATCAAAGAAGATTGTTCTTTGATTTTCCTCTTGTAGTTTTGTAGTAGTAGAGAAAAGAACACGAACGAAAATATGTTTATTATTTAAGAAATTGCACGTTTAGGTAACTAGTAAAGTAATATTATCATAAATCTCGGAGTTAACTAGTGTGAAGGTTGAAATTGCTTTGCATTCACAAGTTAAAACAATATGAGGTTCGGTTGCACTCAAAGCGCATCTCATGTCATGCTCAACAAGCCAAAAACCGGCTGAATGTTTCAGACGGTTTCTGGCTTTTGTGCGATGTGGCGGCTTGCCATCCTGTGTTACCCCTCTAGAATCTCTGTTTTACACCTGCGGGGGTAATCACCCCCAGGTTACGAACCACTGGTCTAGTATGACCTGATGATATCAAGCATGAGAATCATAGTCTCATAATCTATTCAGAAATACTGTATGTATGTACTATGTACATGTATAGCAGCTATGAGTACTAACTTACGTAGTTTTGATTGCTCGTATATACTACAGTGTTGTAGTACATACAAGTTACCTACTTGTATGTACTACTGAGGTAGGCAGATGAACATGACGTCTCCGCAGTGCTGCCCACCCTCTATGCTCGCTGCGTGCCATTGTCCGCCCGTCTGAGATGCACTTCGATCAATGTTGTCCATTGTCGGCATTCCGCATTGAATGCCTCCCATATTTTTGAGAAGATTTTATAAGAAGGATTTTGCGAAGTACAGCTATGTTCTGTTGTTACTATTACCTAACAACCATGCAACTGCAGCCGCGAAATTTACAACTAATTTAATTGCAATTTGCTCGTTATATTTTCACTTTAAAGAAAGTTGTTCTAGCGCACCGCTAAAGGCCACGAAGCCATAAAAATATAATATTTAGTTGTTCAAGTATGATGCAGCATGAATACTTTAACCTTACTGACTTCTAAATGTTTTACAAATTAAATAGTTCGCCATGGTTGCTCTGTGGCGGATTTCAATCCACGACCTTCGAGTTCTGACGAGGTTTCACGCTATTTGACCGCTGGTTTTTTATGTATGTTGATTATGCTGTTACATCTAGACAACTAACGCCCTGGTAAAGGTACAGCCGGTCTTGAATACTGAGTGGGGACTTGAGAGAGCGTGCTATTTTATCATCACTTGGGGATGCCGCAGCTATGTCTAGTACTGGAATGCTCATGGCATGAAATATATTGAGTGCTTATGACCCTTATATATAATTAAGGTCACGTCTCTCGGGTAGTAAAGATTAATTATTTATTTTATTTGATAATATTTTATCTAATTATACCTCTATCTATGTGTTGCTTTGAAAGTTCGTGACGTCACACCAGGTCCTATCAGCGCTGCGATAATTATTATTTAAATGAATGTGGAAGCATTATACTGAGATAGGAGCCGTGTGGCCACATAAAGGACTTTCTGATCTCTTGTTACTTTTCATAGCTAGGTATACAATTTGTTTTTATTTTTAATTGTGTTTAATTCAGTTTTTTTTTAAAACTTGCCCCACATCTTCTATTGTGTCGTGGGTGCGTTCACAAAAATATAAAGTCATATACACAAACAGCCACCCGGAACAACTAATTGTAGGTCATACAAACACTTGTTCGCGGGAATCGAACCTGCGATACGCAGCGCAGCAGTCGATAGCTCAGCCACTGCGTCAATCGTGTCATCAGTTTAGTTTTCTGATGTTCCAGTATGAGATACAATAAATACTTTTTCTTTCCAGCAGTGTTTATTGATTGGGACTACAACATTACGTCGCTTGAAGCCATTTTCCATTAGAAGTACAACAAAAGAAGTCGGTTAGACATCAAAATAATCGATTTTCGTTCGAAGCCGTCATGAATGAAGCTGATAGACTCGCCGAAGATGACTTGAACATTTTATTTTCGTTAAAAAAGCGTACACAATGAATGAAGGTGGCGATGGCGGGTGGAGATTGACTTTTTTATTAGAATGTAAATTACACTGTGGAGCTGTTGCTTGGGGTTCAACCGCCAGACGCTTACACCGTGTAGTATAACGAACTCACCACCATAACTAAGTGACTGAAGCGGTTAACAGACGAGGACGTCTGCGAAACAAGGGCGTCGCACGGAGGGGTCGTCTCATCGTATCACGCTCGGTACATAGTTTGTAATTAGCAAACACGAGGACCCTAAACTCTAGCCTGTCATCCCGCAGTCTAAGACACAAGTAGGTAGTGGAGAAGACTCAACCAAAAATACCCAAAATAAATCTGCATAGCCAAAAAAGGCATAATAAATTAAATCACTTTCTTTGGGAAATCCATGGACTTATCTCAGCGAAACCTTATTTGCTCATAATTAAAAATATGTTTTCTTAGAAGTCAAGGTAAAGGTAAGTTCCATGGTACCCGCTGGCAATGTAACCTGACCGCTCGACGGGGAATAATACACAAAGTAAAGTAAAGGTGTTTGTTTACACACAGCTTGAAAGTCCCCCTTCCCGGAACATTGTGCCACACGGAGAGTCTGTAGGGCGCGGTGCGAGCGGAGACATGGTTCCACTTCTCTGCTTTATAGTACGCGGTTTATACACAAAGTGACAGGATTCTTTAGAATTTCAAATGTGAAAAGAAGCGTCAGATTTTAGTTTCGTTTTAAAATGACTATCTGCTTCCACAGAACTACCTCCGTCCTATTTTGTTGTGCCCGACAGGTCCACACAAATGACCATAAATATACTTTTACAAAGATAACAACTAAGTGCATATTGAATAATGCAACATTTATTTATAAGTATATGTTTTATTGTAAACCGAAAAAAGTACAAAATATGCAATAGGCGAATAGATGACGATTGACGCGACTTTTAAGATGGACACGGATTTTCCCGAACACAAAATGGGACTGTCTTTGATGCTAATATATACATACAATACACTAAAATAGATACACAGATATACATATTCAAATTATACATAAATACTGAATAACATAACCAAAGAAAACTACAAGGAGATCATGGATGATTGTAGTTAGGACAACAAGATCACAACGACAAGTCTTCCTTTACGTGTCTTTTGAACACCTGTAACGACTGCGCCCGTTTTATTTCTACTGATAATGCATTCCACAAACGAGGGCCCTGGACACTAAATGATTTATCGAAGAACGTTGTGGAATGCGTTGGCAATAACTAGATATGTATACTTAAGTACATATTGATAATTCCTCTCCTTACAATTGAAAAATTGTGCGCTATCCAGTAAATATTAATATAATTTTTCTCCTTAACAGCGTGATCCGGTGGCGTCTGAACGAGACGCTTCTCATCCCGCGTCGGTGTGTACACATGTGTGCAAACAAACCGACTCTAATCGAATCAATCTAATCTAATCTGCCCATGTATGTACTGTGCGAACTCGTCGCGAGGAGCTGTTCAAATAAGCCCCTCAAGGGTATGTTGTGTTGCGAGTGCTTTTGCCATGACAGTAATTATTGAAGGTTTCTGTGTTCATGGGTGGATGGATAACGGATTATGTTAAAGAAAAACTAAGTATGTATAGTTGAGTGGGGCGATTTACGATTACGGTAGTGGCTACGCTCTATTGGATGATAAGTTTCACTAAACGTATATTGGCATCGTTTTTTGTCGATTTAGCTTTTGCTATGTAAAAAAGAATAAAGCTTACAATGAAGTGCTGGACCTAAGAACAGCTTGAGATCTAGTAGTACACATACGAGTATCCTTAAAGTAAAAAAAAGTTAATTTTAAAAAGAAGACAAGTTGCCCCTAGTGGCCCTGGGCCACTTTACTTTGAGTTGCCACTGTTTCTAGCTCAGTGGTGATGTTTTACATAAAGGAGGTGTTATTTATTCATTTTGTTTCATGGTAACTTTCTCTTGCAAATATTTTATAGTCTTCAGGTAAGCGTAACTGTGTGTGTGTGTGTGTGTGGGGGGGGGGGGATGATATTTCTTTAACTTGGTTTTGTCGAAAATGTTCTCTGTATGAATGAAGGTTTGCAACTTGTGTTATCAGCAGTTTGTGAATGAGGTTTCTCAACGTGGTATCATAGCGACCACACAAATCTTATCTCTATGTTAAGTTTAGCTGTCGTAATAAAACCGATCCGACCGAGATCCATATACTAGTCATCAGTTGTTGTGTGTTTGCGACAGGCGACAGTAAAGATAGAGGAACTACATCTCCTGCACGACGAGTAAGATATTTCGTTTTATTCTGAGGCAGTCAAGCACGGACCGACTGCGAGACGAGCTGACGATACGTCTCATTTGCAATATCGTAACTTTGTTGTCGATTAGAATGAACCTATAACAGGAAATGCGGTGTGAAGCCATAGTTAATTAAAATGGCAAAACAAATATCTACTAGAGTCTAGAGCACCACCGTATGCGGTACCTAGTGCTGTAGTACCTAGTGCTGTAGTACCTAGTGCTGTAGTACCTAGTGCTGTAGTACCTAGTGCTGTAGTACCTAGTGCTGTAGTACCTACTTAGATAAATTTAATTTTCGTAATTTAATAAAATAAATTTCACTTTCCTAATTTAAACCTCCCGTTATATTGTAGGTACCATTTGAATAACATTGAGCTAAGTGCCTCACACGTAAATGAGAAGAGCTGAGTCGTACGTAGTCACCAACTCAATAGTACTTGTAGCCAATAACTCAGTTACGAGTTACGAGTGCTCCACATCCCCACATTCTGTCCGAAATGATAAATGTGGATGCAATGACGATCAAGATTATCGTAAATAAGAATCCTGATAAGTATAAGTAAACCCGTTCACCGACACCCGGCAATTCGATCAATACGACTAGATACTTGTATAATATCTTTATAGGCGGCCGTTTTGTATCCAGTGGAGAGGTCAGCGAGGAAGCCGGCGCCATGCCATTGTGTGTACTTAGAGCACACGGTACATAACTTGCTACAGTTTGTAGGGGTTCTTGTTAGTTTCTAGGTCGTTTCCAGTCAGAGCTACTTTTATCGAGTTCTGCCAACTAATCTGGAAGGGCTTTATTGCATACGAGGCGGCTCCACGTCTTCAGTAAAGCAATTTCGCAACTTATATTATCTAAAAGTACCAGAGTAGCAACTATTCACGCAAACTCCATTGTGATAAAAACTTGAAATTAAAAAAGCATTGTTATTAAAAGGACAATGCCTGATATTTAACAAGTACCGGACCCGACGAAGTACACCGTACGACCGCCATTGTTCGAGGTCTCACACCATTGTCAGGAGAAGCACTGTCTGCACCTATATAGCACGTTAGGTCCCTCGGGAGGTCCAAATTAAAGTAACGCTGCGCAATAAACTTATTTAACTTACCTTTTTACGGCGAGGGTTTTATATTTCGCTCTTTATGGGCTTTCTCCTTTTATTATGACCGTTAAAAGCTATAGCATTGTTCGTCGGAGGCTCTAGTTACGGCTAAGCAGTTTTATATTGAGTCGTTAGGAGTCGATCGTCCTCGTCGCCCGCTGGCGAGGCTCGCTTGTCGCCCGAACGTTTTACGTTTTGCACATAGTGAACAATTTCCTCTAGCTTGAGAGTTTCCCGAAATACGAAACTGCATATTACTACTTAGGTAGTAACATACTAGCTCTTCTCCCTACATGGAGCTGCTCTGGAAACCTTCCCCGACACAAATCCTTACAGCGTCTGATCGTCGAGGCTCTATCCTCCACTTTGTGTACAAATGGAAAGTAATTAAATGGTCGCAACTGGCAACTGCAGTAATATTGTTTTATGTGCCATTCGCGAATGGCTGTAGTCGTAAAACATTTGTTTGTTTTCCGAGTAGTTTTCCTGCATCGGTTTGTTGAATTGAAAACGTTGCTAAGGAAAACATGTGAAGGTATTCAGCCACACGTCGCACTCGAAACGACGATCAAAGGCAGATTTAATTCAAAAGTCGTGAATGAGGAGCCGATCATGTTCCCTACAGTGCCTGACTGCATTGTGATGAATATTCGGAGCTCGTCATGGCGACTCAAAGCAAACGCATCATTAAGCCGGAGATGATTAATTAGATATTTTAACATATAATTAGTGGGCGTAGGTCTTCCCCCTCCCCCCTTCCCCTATCTCCAAAGCCGGGGACCCCGCGGTGCATGCGGCTGGCGGCTGGCGGCTGGCGGCTGGCGTGCGCAGCCAACTCTCATCAAGTGAGCTCGTTTAAACTAGCAACAGTCATAACGACACACAGATTGTTCAAATTTCATTAATATCTCCGTTATTATGTGCGGACTGCTGTAAGGTACACTGAAATGAACAAAGCGGCTAGTTACCATTCCTTCAGTCGCGGGCAAGGCACGTAGAGTGGTTGACTAGTGCGGTGTAAAAATATTGAAGTAATTCAGTCTGAATGCGTCACCTGTTTGACGTGATTGGGGCTAACATCGCCTGCCCATTACGTGAAATGTGAATAGTTTGCGAACTGACCGCACGGTCCGTTATTGTCCAACAAGAGCTGAGCAATGAAAGCTATCTCGGGTCGTATCTCATTTATGACTTGCTATGGTCCATAAAGTTTGTGAAGGAATGTACTTTATTGAAGTTGCTCGCGACTATAAATACTATACATGAGACATTATATGCTATAATAATAGGCTATAATGTACATACGTGTCAATGTTCCTGGGATAATATTCAGTATACAGTTATTTGAGCACATTTGTCAACAATTGTAAGCCCTTGAGTAAAGTACTACCTTGTCACAAGCATACTAAATATTTCAGTGGAGTTTTAAAAAGCTGTTGTTTTGCTGTATTCGCAGCGAAATTTACAATCCTCAACAAATGCATCATGTAGGTACTGTGTCCGAGTCTGTTATTTCATACTGAGTATTGGGTCATAACTTCATAAGGAGTACTGTGTCCACATCAGAGCGGTCTTCGTAGAAAGAGACAGCTTTGAAGTAACGTTAGCAGTAGTGGGAACTAGTTCTTTAGGTCGACGTCGAGCAATCAACTCGTTAGCGCACTTCAACACCGGACATAGGCCCCTCGCGTAACGTGTTGTAACAATGTTTGCTTTCTGTGGTGTTAAATCAGCAGTTCGAAACATAGCATTCATGATTTTAAAAATAAATGCGTAGTTGTTTTTATTATTTATACAATAAGTACACGTGTGCCGTGTACCGGGTACCGTGTACCACGTGCCCGGTAGGATTTATACAACAAGTACGTCAAGCCGTGTGTCGTGTGCCCGGCAGGATTTATAACAAGTTCAACCCACATTGTTCCCAACCCACTGCAACTCCTGAAAGCCAGAATCAACAGTGGAGACCGCTAGAAAAACGCCGAGAAATGGAGCTCGACGAGTCCCGGAGAAACGATTCAACTGTCTTGGGTCCCGCAACGAAATTAATCAGAAAAGAATAGCGGAGGAGTAAGAAAAAAGATATTTTTTCCACTTCCCTCCATAATAAGCAGGAGACAGAACAGAACTAGGCCAATCGGCACAAAGGGACATTATTGCAACTGGGAGAAGCCCAGATTGCCAAGCAACACGGAATAACATTTGATTAAGTTAATGGGTCCTAAGTAGGTATTTGCTGTTACAATTGATTCCAATAATAGGTATGGCAAAAGCGCCTGAACGCACGGAAATTAGTTCTAGTTTCTAGAAGCAGTAATATTAAATTTATTAAAAATTAAATGTTTTATACATGTATTACAATGTCAAATAAATTAAGAAAAACATAATTATACAATCTAATATTGCCCCAACACCAATCGGCTGTCCAAAATCAAAACCTAGCAAGTACATCTGAGTTAATTTTACAGGAGAAGACATGAAACATTTTCAGCTGCCATTTAGAATATAATTACTTTTTTAAACATATCTTGTTTTCATGGCAATAATTATGATTTGTTTTATTTTACGAAATAGATAAATTGAATGAAAATGTATTTGGACAAGTTTTATGTGCCTTACTAATGACTTCTTTGGATACTTCAAGATATGTATGATACTAAACCAATAGCAAAAACCTAGTTAGATCACTTACTAGGTTTTTGAATTGGATTTTTTTATTATTGTTAATACCTCATGTCGTATTTCAACCTAATAAGTAGCATAATTATAGTAAAAAAAAAACAGTTGACTTAATATAAAATGGTTTAATTAAATTATTGAGGAACACAAGGTACATAATCAACTTAACAAAATATCAACTTAAAAAATTCAAATTTCTTCAGCTACTTCGCCTCCAGTTTGGAGATCAACTGATTCATTGTTTACCGGTATTTGAACCCAAAACGCAGGCCTTGTTTCTGGCATTAAGGGTACCAGCTTTGCCACAATCACATCCTTTTTTTGACCAGGAATGCCTCGAGGAGCTGATTTTTTTTCAGGCAGCCCAACTACTTGAACATTTTTTAGTAGGAAGTCTAACTCCACAAATGGTTCATCAAAGCTGAAAATTCCATAGTCATTAATCAACGGGTTTAACTTTAAACTCACTAGTACATCTATCTACTATTAATAATTACCTTGTCTTGCAAAGAATCTTCCTCGATCCAGTAACGAATTTTACTTGGACAACTTGGCTGAGCAAGAAAGATTTCATTAAGTCTTCATCATCCGTTTTCCTTAGTGCTCTTTTTTTCTTCGGCCAGCTCCTACAATCACTTAAATCTATGACCTTTATTTTTTGTCTTGAACTGTTTACGACATCTTTGAAGTCTTCGAAATCCAAAACGTCTCCTTGTCTTTTAATTTTTCTTTCAATATTTCCATGCACCGAATCTGCAGTCATATGAGTATGTCCTTTTGTTAAGTAACTCAAAGTCACAGTCTCGATCTTTGTTTCTATATTTACTATAGTAGTTAAAGCCGTAAACAGAGTCCAGTTTTTATTTTGGGCTGTACAGTTGTCAGCCCAAATTTGAAAACGTTGGCAATCTCTTTCATTCTTCATAAATGTTAAAATAGCATCAACTATGTTGGAAGCTTCTCGACCGGCGTAACCTTCGTGCCAAACTATGCAAGTAGCTGGATCAGGAGATTGCTTACTTATAGGTGCAAAAGTTAGATTAAATGTAATGAATCGACTTATAAAAACAGCTTCTTTAATTTGGGGCATTATAAATTCCAAATGAGCGAACTGAGACGGGCGCGGCGAAGGCGGCGCGGGAGTAGAGTCCCCGACCTCTTCGTCCTGCACGCCTAGTTCTCATCGACTTACTATTATTTATTATAGACATTATTTGATAATCGTGTTCAACACTTCAGTGATATTGTAAATAAAAAATCTAGTAAGGGACAATTCCAACTTCAAAAACTTAGTAAAAAGACTAATTTAAAATTCAAAACCCTAGTAAGTCCATTCACAAATTTAAAAACCTAGCATGTACCGTACTTAATAGGTTTTTGTATTTGGAAATGTTACTTACTAGCTTTTTCACTTTGTAAACACCGAGTACGAAGTGCACTTGCTAGGTTCATACATGTTCATATCTCCGATTCTATATAAGATAGAAATACAGTTGTTTTTGCTATAGACGCAGCAAAAAATTTTGGGAATATTGGTTGAAGAAAACGTGTTTCATCAAAAATGTCCCTTGCTAGGTTTTGATTTTGGACAGCCGCAATAATAGAATATTGTTACTGTCACTATTATTAATGTCAAAAAGTATGATTTAAAAACTCATTAATAAAAACACATGTCTAAAAGCCAAGCAAACCTTTTACGTTTAAATTTATCAATTGGTAACATTCTGAATGCAGGTTGTAATTTTTTATAAATTTTTATCATCTTACAACTGGCATTTCTTCTATAGGATCAAGTAAATTTTTGAAATCTTCTATTGCAGTGCAAATGAAGTATATCCATACTAATATTATAAATGCGAAAGTATCTCTGTCTGTCTGCCTATCTGTTTGTCTGTTTGTCCGGCTTTCACGCCAAAACTACTGAACCGATTTTGATGAAATTTGGCACAGACAATCTTTAGACCCTGAGAAAGGATATAGGCTACCTTTTATTCCGGAAAAATTTGATGTTCCCGAGGGAAATCTAAAAAGCGCGGTATAACCAAACTCCACGCGGACGAAGCCGTGGGCGGAAAGCTAGTTATTTATAAGACAAAGATCATGTCGAACTCTCATGATGCACCCACTCCAATTCTAGTTGGTTGTCCAATACCTGGGACAAACAGTCCAACTAGGTAGGTCCAACTTCGAGGAAGAGGAGTCTCGTCGAATCCAGATCGGCTGGGCAGCGTTCGGGAAGCTACGCTATATCTTCTCGTCGCCCAAGTTACCACAGTGTCTCAACACACACACACACACACAGTGTTTCTTTGACCAGTGTGTGTTGCCAGTGATGACTTACGGAACTGAAACGTGGTTACTCTGAGCCTTCGTATGAGGCCCAATGTGAGCGACATTGGGCCTCATACGAAGGCTCAGAGTCACACAAAGGGCAAGGGAAAGAGCTATGCTCAGAGTTTCTCTGTGTGATCGAATCAGAAATGAGGAGATCCGCAGAAGAACCAAAGTCACCGACTTAGCTCAGCGAGTCGCTAAACTTAAGTGGCACTGGGCAGGGCACATTGCTCGTAGAACTGACAGCCGATGGGCAGTAAGGTTCTGGAGTGGCGGCCACGTACTGGAAGACGCAGCGTAGGGAAGCCCCCAACAAACTGGGCCGATGACCTGGTGAAGGTCGCGGGAAGCCGATGGATGCGGGCAGCACAAGACCGGCCAGCGTGGAAAGCCTTGGGTTGGGGGAGCCCTTTGTCCAGCAGTGGACATCTATAGGCTGAAGAAGAAGAAGAAGTATATTTTTATGGTTTGGCTTAATGCGGTAAAGGGTAGGGTATAGATGCCTCATTTTCAAAAAACCTACCTTCCAAACTCGCGAATAAATAACAATAATATAACTAAGAGCCGCAGTCACCCCGCACCTCGGGTAGCCACGGGCCTTCCATAAATCATGTATCAGTGTATGGTCTCAGTGTTATATTTGAACATATTTTTGTGTTCTGTTACATTTTGTATGTGTTTGATTGTAGCAGAACCATGCCACGAAAGTACAAAAGAAAGGAAGGAGTGCGACTTGCGAGCTCGAGTAGGTATATGTTCTCAGACTCCAGGACAATCACAGTCAGCTTTTGAGGTAGGTAATAGACCGGTAAAGAGCACTAAGAGAGATGGACAGGATAAACTATTAAAAAAGAACAAAGTCTAAATCTAACTGGATTCAATGTATAAAGTGCCAGAATTGGAAAAAAACATTCTCAAAAATGAATCGTCTCATTTTATTAGTAGCCCTCTACTGCTAAAACACCAATATGTACTCATAACCTCATAAATGTTTGGTTGAGTTGTTTGTTTATAGGTGTACAGTATGAAGGAATGGCTTCTATTCCGGGCTGCAGGCATATCCTTCAAGGTGCGGCAACTATCCATAGGTACGGGTAGGCTATTATGGGCTAAGTGATTAATCGGGCATTTTTTATAATGCCCGGGCAATATGAATAATGCCTAATAAGAGTGGGCAATGTGATTATAACCAATCAATTTATCACATTGCCCGGGTATTATGAACAATGCGCAGTGAATATTGGGCAGACTGATGTAAATCATGGTAATTATTAAATTAATTGAGTCCAAGCCCAAGGTGGCTGCCAGATAACTTGGCGTCTTCACAAAGGTCCGGCGGTACTTCACACCAAGGCAGCTTCTAATATTGTATAAAGCACAGGTCCGCTTGTGTGTGAAGTACTGTAGCCACATTTGGGCTGGTGCTGCGAAATGTCATCTGGCTACTTTGGATTCAGTGGAGAGGCGGGCGAAGAGGCTGATTGGCGACCCAGATTTAACTCGAGACGGTCTCCAAAGCCTGGAGCACAGGCGTAGAGTAGCCAGCCTTTCGGTTAACTAAACACACACCACTCTATAGGATGGATTCTGGTGAGTGTGCAAGGGAATTGCATGATATAATTCCCCCAGCTCCGTTTCACCATCGGACGACCCGTCGTTCCATTCCACCCTTACGTTGTTAACACCACTACGATCCGGACAAAGCGTTTCGCTTCCTCTTTTATACCGCGTATGTCGAGGGACTGGAACAATTTACCAGCGGCGGTATTTCCGTCATACTACAATTTCAGTGTCTTCAAGGCTAGAGTGAATAGGCTCTTAATAAAGTAGCGCGCTTTAACATCAACGATCGCATCACTGCTTACCATCTGGCGGGATTGCGGTCAAGCGCTAGTTTATAATTAATAAAAAAAAACTACTTTTAAAATTAAGGGGATATTTTAAAAAGTGGGGCTATCTATCCCCCCTTAGCCCTACAGGGTTGTCAGAGTTGTGTGAAGTTAGTGC
The DNA here is from genome assembly GCA_017933935.1 of Sesamia nonagrioides. NCBI lineage: Eukaryota > Metazoa > Arthropoda > Insecta > Lepidoptera > Noctuidae > Sesamia > Sesamia nonagrioides. Next base: position 393,747 of record JADWQK010001537.1, on the reverse strand, counting down.
ACAAACGGTCTAGAGTTGCTCTCTCACAGCTCACGTGCAGACGAACTTAATATAAAATATACTCAGCATTTTTGTGATTTGTGCTACGAGCAGATGTTCACAATATGATTGTTCATTATGAACCCTTACCCACAGGTTTTCCTTTTATAGAAGAATATATAACACTGTTGAAGTCTGGTCGACACGCTCGTCGCTCGGCTGTATTTGTATGCTTGTGATCTAATGTAATGGATCTGTGAGTACAATGCTTGTTACTTTCACAATGATGACATCTGCTGGGGACAAGTGGGCGCACTGGGTGCACGGTGTACCCTAGCCCTGTGGAACTACACATCTAGTGACATGGTGACAATGCACGAAATATTAGCCATGTTTTTTTTGCAAAACAGTGGGACTAAAGCACAAGCTGTTTGTAATTGAAATATAAAAAAATACCTTTCAATAAATCAGACGGTGTATGTAATTGTGATTGGCGACGAAAGCGGAGCCGTGCTCGATACTGAAAGCGGAGCCGTGCTCGATAGTGAAAGCGGAGCCGTGCTCGATACTGAAAGCGGAGCCGTGCTCGATACTGAAAGCGGAGCCGTGCTCGATACTGAAAGCGGAGCCGTGCTCGATAGTGAAAGCGGAGCCGTGCTCGATACTGAAAGCGGAGCCGTGCTCGATACTGAAAGCGGAGCCGTGCTCGATACTGAAAGCGGAGCCGTGCTCGATACTGAAAGCGGAGCCGTGCTCGATACTGAAATCGGAGCCGTGCTCGATACTGAAATCGGAGCCGTGCTCGATACTGAAATTATGTTTTTGTTACATGCAATACGTACAATAAGTATTTAAGTTTACAGGAATCAACTTAGATCATTTTCATTTGTCAAAAGTTGCCGAAGTTGACTAAAAGACTTGGAGAACACTGAAGCTTATAAATAACTAGCTTTCCGCCCGCGGCTTCGCCCGCGTAAATTTCGGTTATATCGCGCTTTTTAGATTTCCCTCGGGAACATCAAATTTTTCCGGGATAAAAGGTAGCCTATGTCCTTTCTCAGGGTCTAAAGATTGTGTGCTTTCCGCCCACGTCTTCGCCTACGTGGTGTTCGGTTATATCGCGCTTTTTAGATTTCCCTCGGGAATATCAAATTTTTCCGGGATAAAAGGTAGCCTATGTTTTTTCTCAGGGTCCAAAGATTGTCTGTACCAAATTTCATCAAAATCGGTTGAGAGGTTTAGGCGGGAAAGCGTAACAGACAGACAGACAGACAGACAGACAGACAGAGTTACTTTCGCATTTATAATATTAGTATGGATTAATAATAAAAATAGGTTTCGACGAATTGAGAACCTCCCCCTTTTTTGAAGTCGGTCAAAAAAAAAGAGATTTATTTGCACCTTATAAAGAAAAAACAAACAAAAAAAGAAATATTGAATCAGTTTAACATTCCATTGTGTCACCCTGTCAAATGTTATATTTATGTTCTGTAATTTATATGATGTACACACAGAAATCGTGATTACGATTTCTGTGTGTACATAATAAAGAGAATTATATTGTACATTTAGTTTACAATAAACATGAGCCTATTTTTTTTTTTGACGCTGTGAGAATGCCTTTACGCACCGTACCCCGAAGGGCGTGTGTGGGACTCGCTCAGCCGAAGCTAGGAATACCCACTAAACCCACAGCGACACTCCGGCATCGCCATAGTGGCGGGGGAGTGGGAAACTAACGCAGCCTGAGCTACCTCTCCCACGCCGGCGAAACCCGCCTAGTACGGCGGGCCCTCATTTGCTGGCTTAGCCACCCACGTGGTGAGCGATGTAAGGCGTGCGTGGGCACTCCCATGCCTCACGCCCGCCGCTCACCTCAGGGAGGAAGAAAGCGGGCGAAATCCCGCCTTCTCCTCCCCCTACGCCGCCTGCGGAGCGCCGGAGCGAGGGGATCCTCCTCCCGCTCGCGCTCCGCGGCTTCCTTCTGCGACATCACGACCTCGCAGAAGGAGGCCATCGCCACCCAAGCCTCCTCGCTCCCCACCATCGCTCTGACGATGGCGGGCAGCGAGAGGTCCCCTCCAACCGCCGTGACAAGATCGCGACGCGGCACGGCCGACGACAGGCACGCCGCGAGGGTGTGTTCCGCCGTGTCCTCCGCCGCGCCACAACCGTGGCACGACGGTGTTTCCTCTCGTCCTATCCGGTGCAGGTACCTGCCGAAGCAGCCGTGACCGGAGAGTACCTGCACCAGACGGAAGGAGAGGAACCCGTGACGCCTGTCGAGCCAGTCCTCCAGGACCGGCCTGATGGCGTCGAGGGTACGGCGGCCGAAGACGGCGGAGGCGAGGTCCTGCGTCCAATGCTGGACAAGAGCGACCCTCGCCTCCCGCCGGAGGGCCTCCCTCACCTCTGGGGCCGGACGCTCGCCTAGCGCCCTGCGCCCCGCCGTCCACTCGTACACTCTGGCGAGCACCCACGCCTCGAGCTCCCAAGGCGGGGTGCCCGCCAGAGCGCACGCCGCTGCGAAGCCCACCGTGCGGTAGGCCCGCGATGCCCGCTGGGCGATGGCCCTTTGGGGCGTCAGAAGGGCGGTGAGGTTCTCCCTCCTATGGAGGGAGTCCGCCCAAATCGGGGCCCCATAAAGGGCCATCGCAGTATATCTGGGGTATAGACCGGCACCGCATGCTTGGCCCACCCAAATTTGGCATTAGCCACAAGAGGGCGCCCGCAGCTTTTAGCATGCGCGACGACAGCCCACTAAAGTGCGGGCCGAAGCGCCACCTGCTGTCCAACATGAGGCCCAGATATTTCATCTGGGCCTCAACCCCAACCCTCACCTCCTCCACAAAGATGTGGGCGTCAGGTGGGGGGCACTGCCGGGGGCCGTGAAAGAACACGGCCTCCGTTTTGTGCAGCGCCACTCTCAAGCCCAGGCGGCGGATCCTTCCGGCCACTAAGGATCCGCCCGCCGAAGCCAAACTGGCTGCCTCCCGGAAGGTGCTCCCGCGGGAAGTGAGGAAAGTGTCATGTGCTACGCAGCTACGTGCTAAGCTAAGGTAACTTAGGAATTTGTAATTATTTTATTTGTATCAGAGCCCACTATTGTAAACGGTTGTGGCCAATGATCAATAACTTGTAAACAATGTATTTTACGTATATCAATAATTTCCATAATTTAGATGAGTTTAAGTTATAATTAGTTGAATTTGAGATAAAAAGCAAAATAATTAATATTAGTAATTAAAACATTTCATAAGAAAAATACTTTCTCAAATAAATAAAATGTTGTTAATCTGTAATGTTATTTTGAAATACATTACCACACACGAACTGCAGTTCTCTCGAGGTCTGCTTCAGGTAAATACATTACCACACACGAACTGCAGTCCTCTCGAGGTCTGCTTCAGGTAAATACATTACTACACACGAACTGCAGTCCTCTCGAGGTCTGCTTCAGGTAAATACATTACTACACACGAACTGCAGTCCTCTCGAGGTCTGCTTCAGGTAAATACATTACTACACACGAACTGCAGTTCTCTCGAGGTCTGCTTCAGGTAAATACTCGAAGTTAGGTAGGCGCTGGTTACATAAATATACTTTATTTGATGATTCAGTCTGTCCCTAATTATACGGAATGTAATTGTTTATTTCATATTCATTACTTTATTAATAACTATCTTTCCGCCCGCGGCTTCGCAAAACTATAAGTAAGTCAAAACTATCCTATGTTATTTCTCAAAGTCAACTCTATCTTTATATCAAATTTCAGTAAAATCAGTTTAGTGGTTTAGACGTGAAAGCGTAACAGACAGAGTTACTTTCGCATTTATAATATTAGTAGGAAAGGAGGGATTACAGCTGATTTGAATACTAATTGAAATAAAATATGTGTTAAAATATGGAATAATACAAATGTATTTGGAAAGTAAGAGTGCCTGCGATGAATGTTGAAAAAATATTCTCAAAGGGTTTTACGTAAGGAACCATGAACACTCGTGAATGATGTTGAGGTACATACAAAAATATCGGTCTGTAGTTTTTGCTATACACATGTATCAGTATGTTTCAACCTTTATTTATTCCTCACTGTTAAACAACATAAACATTGCATTGACAAATCCCCCATTTTGTGAAATACCCTGAGAAAATAACCTACAACGCCATCTGTCGTCAATAACGTGCCTGCTTATTACCTCTATCTGTCAATCAAAGCAACCACTAATTACCGTAAAGTATCAATCGGAATAAACACTAGTTGGAACACCAGCACGCTCCATGCAGTGGGGCCAGTTGTAATGACAGTGGGGAGTCAGGAAGTAAGGCGGCCAAAATCCAAGTCTGGTTCACTTCGCTGATTATTGCGCTATTTGAATAAGGTCCGTACTCCAGAAGGAAACTCAAGCATTGATCTCTGTTCAAGCATTACTTAAAACTAGTTTCAACCAATCAAATGGCTTGAAACGAGACTTAAGTAGAGCTTGAGTTTTGAGTGACGTCCTGTAATACGGACCTTAGACTACCGTTCGTTGAGAAAGCCCATCTTTAATAGTGCCCTCTAAGGACAGAAAGTTGGACTGTTGGAGCTCGAATACTTCAGCCAAAAGACAAATTGTATCACGTTCCACGATTCATTTTTCTCGGTGGTAGGCCATAACATCGGCTGCCGGCGGAAGTTACCACCCACCAGACAAAGTCTTGCCGCCAAGCGATTCGTCGTATTCCGGCATGATGTCTGGTGTAGCCGTACGGAGGACGGGTCTGAGCAGTTGTGTTGCGATGTGTGGCGGGTACGATGCGCCAAATGTTGTTGTCTCGGGAATTTGGTCGTGGAGAGTCTCCAGATCAATCTCCCTCTAGCGCAGCATCGTTTGGTCGTGTTAGTCTTGGGTTTAACATTGCATCACCTCGTTCAACTGCCGTCATCCTTCCTATTCCTAAGTTTTTTAAGTGAATAGGCTTAATAAACTAGTGCGCTTTACCCTCAACGATTGCATCACTGCTTACCATCAGGCGGAATTGCAGTCAAGCACTAGTTTATAATTATTAAAAAAAAAAAAGGTACGTTATGGCCTAATTAATGAAATGTGTTCAGTCAGTAGTAAAACTATTTAGATAGTTTCACAGGTAGAAACACATTCGCATTCATAGCATTTAGACGCAGTCCATAACAATAATGGTACGTAGGACGTACTTATACCATTACGCGTTGCGGTCGTGATGGACGATTACTGACGCCATCGCCGCACGCCCATCGTAAATGGCCAGAGTACAGAGTACTGATTTGGTTCGCCCCTTTGGGAATTACGAACGTGTAATGCGTTATGCATAAAACTAGTTTGAAAGTTAAATATAATATTCGCATAAATATGAAACATGGCAGCATATTTCAGTATTCCCCCCGAGGTCGCGCGGCCCCCGGGCCCGGCTGGCGCGGCGCGCGGCGCGGTGCTTCTCTAATTAATTTATCGAGCAGCTCTTATATCTGCTTCTAATTGCATTAGCACTCAAACACGTTCAAGAGCATCGTTAAACTGGATTGGAGCGAGAATTTTTATGGTCATAATTAAAAACAGTGAACTCAATTCATGTAATAAATGATGTATGTTTACGGCACGGTTCAGTAGCGCAAGCCCCGCATGGCGCGCTGCACAAGTGCACACACGGCTCGCACGGCCACATCCTGTGCGATGCCGAGCTGCTCGGTGTACACTTTCATGATAACCCTGCGGTTAAGGGTATCGGTATCAGCACAACTGTGGTAATTACCGATTAGACCATGTTTAAAAATTGCTGGATTCAGGGCACGGAATACCGTGAGGAAATCGGAACGTTAATTATAAATCCTTATTTGTCATTTTGCTTTGGGAACTGTAGCAGTTGGGCCATCTGTCATGCTAGGAACCGATGACAAATGATAGGCGTATGGTACTATAATATTTGAGTTCAGCTCAATGCCGTGCAGGTCCCGCGTGGTCGCCCGACATGTACTACGACATATCAACGCAGTACCTTTTCACATGGAGTTCCCATTACACGCGGTACATACAGGCGGTACATACAGGCGGTACATCGTCGGCGCACCAAAGGCAAGTCTCGATGTTTCTGAGAAACGAGCTATCGATACAATTTTATTGTGGTTAGAGCGTTTTTTAGGAAGCGTTGGCTGAGAGCTCACGCCGACTGCAAATGGGCTCCGCGCTGCCGGCCGGCCTGCGGAACAAGCATGCAAAACGCGTATAAATCGCAACTCTAAATATAGCTTCGCTTTTATACTGGTCAAGTTAGACACACATAGACTGTTCATGTGCTAGTTCAAAAAAGTTAGTACGACGTATAAGGGAATATCAAGTAACCAATCATTTCGGGCCAATTACCAGGGAAACCAAATGACAGAGTAAGCCACACTAGGCAATGCGTGACGTCCGGCGCATACGCGATGTGACCTTTGGCAATTAACGATTGTGATGCTACATTGGATTATATTCTGTATTGCGTTTCAATGAATCAGCGTCCGTTTGTTATCCACAAATTCGCGTTACAATCGATACATCGATGTTTGGCGACTCTCACAGTCTTTGGCGGAAGCAAACTTTGGGGAAATGTAGATATCGAGCGCTCCCGATGCCAAACATGCTAGATATCGAGCGATCCCGATGCCGAACATGCTAGATATCGAGCGATCCCGATGCCAAACATGCTAGATATCGAGCGAGATCCCGATGCCAAACATGCTAGATATCGAGCGATCCCGATGCCAAACATGCTAGATATCGAGATCCCGATGCCAAACATGCTAGATATCGAGCGATCCCGATGCCAAACATGCTAGATATCGAGTGATCCCGATGCCAAACATGCTAGATATCGAGCGATCCCGATGCCAAACATGCTAGATATCGAGTGATCCCGATGCCAAACATGCTAGATATCGAGCGATCCCGATGCCAAACATGCTAGATATCGAGTGATCCCGATGCCAAACATGCTAGATATCGAGCGATCCCAATGCCAAACATGCTAGATATCGAGTGATCCCGATGCCAAACATGCTAGATGTAGTGATAAGGCGCTGCATTCTGTTTACAAAAACAAGAAACAAGCTTATTAAATAGAGCTATATTATAGATATCTAACTTTCAAACAATTAAGCAGATTAAGATTCTGTTGTCCGTATTTATTTGATAATGTAACAATAAAAAAAAATACGAAAACTGAAAAGTATTGTATCCAATACGTGCGATATGCAGCTTGCCGGAGGGTAACACTAACAATTCAGTCGTGCTCGTTCGTGCGCTTCCGTCGCATTATCACATAACGTGTGTAAGGTTCGATTGTTTTGTATGTATTCTTAGATTAAATAATGGGTTAGTTGGCTATTTCCGCTCTGAAGTCGGTCGTTGGCCGGTTTTTGACAGCAAAACGAATGTTTGGATCTGATTGGTTCAGTCTAGAATGGCGTGAGTCATAACTGCCTTCACAGCGGTAATAGTCAACTGGGGGGGTAGAATAAGGCAGAAAAAAGCTGGACACTTGGTCGGCGACGAGCGAACGGTTCGGTTGCCTTGCATTGTCAAAATAATCTATGTAATATAATTGGATAGTCATAGTTAAATTATAAGTTGATTAATTGTGGTAATAATAAAATAGAGCGAAGTATTGGGTATTGCTGATGTTTTCTTCGAACCGAGTCCCTTCCTTTGGGGTAGTCTTATATTTCAGAATTGGGAACCACAAGAATCTGTAAGATTCTCACCTCGCCTACAAAACGTAATACTGTGACGTAAGTTTTATTTTCTTATTCCTTTTAGCTGTATATTTTTAAAGTGATGTTTATGTGGTTAGTTGGATGATTCTTATCTTGCCAGGGCACTCCCTGGAGATAGGAGTTATTAGACATTACATTATTTAAAACCCATGTAGTATTGATATGAAGCTAGTTAACTGTAATGGAGTTTAATAAAAGCTGATAGTACAAAACCCACCGTACGGTGGGTAGAAAAAAAAAAGGAAAAAAGTGATTTAAAATATACCGTATTTATCGTTACGGAATTCGTCCGGAGATTTATATGGTTTATCGAATGATGCTGATATTGCCAGGGCACTCCGTGGATATCAGTATCGTTTGGTACTACATTTTATAATCCTTTGGTTTATAGTTATATTGAATGATAAATTCGATGGATATTACAAAACATATCGCACGATTGGTAGTTGGAAAAGTGATTTGAAATGAACCGTATTTATCGTTACGGAATTTTTCCGGAGATTTATATGGTTTATCGAATGATGCTGATATTGCCAGGGCACTCCATGGATATCAGTATCGTTTGGTACATTTTATAATCATTTGGTTTATAGATATATTGAATCATAAATTCGATGGATAGTACAAAACATACCGTACGGTAGGTAGTTGGAAAAGTGGATTAAAATAAACCGTATTTATCGTTACGGAATTTTTCCGGAGATTTATATGGTTTTATCAAGTGATACTGATATTGCCAGGGCACTCCGTGGATATCGGTATCGTTTGGCACATTATATAATAATTTGGTTTATAGTTACATTGAATAATAAATTCGATTTATTTTATCTAATCCATCTAGTGTACTAGTATTTTGTGGTATAATTTGTGTAATGAGCTGGCTGCACTGTAGGAATGGCCAAAATTTATGCCTAGTAAATGACAAACTTACGAATAAGTTTCAATTTAGCTTTGCGTATATTTGCAACTATGTTTCAGATATTCTTGAGTTTATATTAACGTGTAGAAATTTTATGTTGTGAGTTCCAGACAATGGGCGATGATTTTCGTGGTCGTAAGAGCTTGGAGACTCCCAAAAGAAATCTCTCGCGTACGAGAGCAGCCGTAGCGGCAGCAATGCGAGCAGACGAGAGAGAAGCAATAAAAAGAAAAGCCGCAGCCATAGCCGGAGCCCGCAGCTGCTGCCTGCTCTATCGCGAGTTGGTTTTGAGGCCTTGCAATAAGAACGAGACTCTGAGCAGCGACCGCAGTGCAGCGAGCAGCGCCGGCTGCAGAGACAGCGCAGTCGGAGTCGCAGCCGGTCCGGTGGCGATCGTCGCTCTAAAAGGTCGGGCACGGGAAATCAAACGGGTGACCGCGTGTTTTGACCTGTTACAAAAACTGTTATCGGTTGATCTATTTAGCTAATCTACCTGTGAGAGGGATGATTGGCTAATAGATTTGATTGGTTAATATGGATGGAGAAATGGATATGTTTCAGGTCAGGCACGGGAAATCAAACGGATGTCCACGTGACTTGACCTGTTACAAAAATGGTTATCGGTTAATCTATTTGGCTAATCTGTCTTTGAGAGGGATTGTTGGCAAATAGATTTGGTTGGTTAATATTGTCGGGCACGGGAAATCAAACTGATATCCACGTGACTTGACCTGTTACAAAAACTGTTATCGGTTAATCTATTTAGCTAATCTATCTTTGGGAGAGATGGTTCGCAAATGGATTTGGTTGGTTAAGATGGATGAAACAAGGGATATATTTGGTTGGATATTAAAGCTAAGGATAGTTACATTGAAGCACGTGACTTGACCTGTTTCAAAAATGGTTATCGGTTGATCTATTTAGCTAATCTCTGTGAGAGGGATGGTTGGCAAATAGATTTGGGATGGAAGAGATTGGGTGGTTAATATGGATGGAAAAGGATATGTTTCAGGTGGGGCACGGGAAATCAAACTGATAAGCACGTGACCTGACCTGTTGCAAAAACGGTTATCGGTTGATCTATTTAGCTAATCTCTGTGAGAGGGATGGTTGGCAAATACGATTTGGGAATTGTTGGTTACTTAGCTAAGAGTTAGCAAATAGATTTGGTTGTTGATATGGATAAAAAGGGATATGTTTGGTTGGATATTGAAGCTAAGGATAAGTTAAATTGGTTGGATTAAACAAGTAATGGAAGTTAATTAGATGGAATTAAAAATACAAATGTATATGATGAGGATATATTGATTGAACTAGTTAAATTGTTTTAATATTATTGTAGATAATTACTTTCAATGCTACAAAGTTTTATTTCATATGTACATCTTGAGTTAGCAAATAGATTTGGTTGTTAATATGGATAAAAAGAGATATATTTGGTTGGATATTAAAGCTAAGGATAAGTTAAATTGGTTGAATTAAACAAGTAATGGCTAAGTTAATTGGATGGAATTAATAATACAAATGTATATAATGAGGATATATTGATTGTTAAATTGTTTTAATATTATGGTACATAATTACTTTCAATGCTACAAAGTTTTATTTCATATGTATTAAATTAATTATTGTGATTTATATAGTGTTCCTTGTAAAGATGTTCAAGAATAGTCAAGTAGTACTAATTAAATTATTGATTTAGCTCTCCCTTGTAATAAGTGGTCATAATTATTATTTTAGACTTAAGAATATCTGTACTCGACTTAATAAATTAAATGTACGGACGACAGCGGGTCAAGCTGTCCGAAAGAGTCTTAATGCTTTAATGATAAAGTTGAAAATCGGATAAAGAAATGCGACGGACTGTGGTGCTTGATGTGTTGTCGTCGGTATTAGTATCTAATTATTTTCTTGTTTGCTCAGTTCTGATAACAACATTGATAAACGAAAGTCACAACTAATTTAATTATTTCTTTTTTTTTCCTATTAAATAATTAATTTTATACTATTTATTCTTTAATTGCCAAGTGTAAGGTTCCACCTGGGTTGTGTATGGGGACATACACAATATCAGGATGGACGAGTGTAAGGTTCGATTGTTTTGTATGTATTCTTAGATTAAATAATGGGTTAGTTGGCTATTTCCGCTCTGAAGTCGGTCGTTGGCCGGTTTTTGACAGCAAAACGAATGTTTGGATCTGATTGGTTCAGTCTAGAATGGCGTGAGTCATAACTGCCTTCACAGCGGTAATAGTCAACTGGAGGGTGGGATATGGCAGAAAAAAGCTGGACACTTGGTCGGCGACGAGCGAACGGTTCGGTTGCCTTGCATTGTCAAAATAATCTATGTAATATAATTGGATAGTCATAGTTAAATTATAAGTTGATTAATTGTGGTAATAATAAAATAGAGCGAAGTATTGGGTATTTCTTCGAACCGAGTCCCTTCCTTTGGGGTAGTCCTATACGTGTAAGTGCTCGCGGTGATGCGGCGCAGAGCACGGCTGGGGACGCGCTTATCTGCAATCGCCCTTTACTTGCTAATTGCACACATGACACTTTTTACATAACAACGGGTAATAAGGCACAGATCAACAATAAAAACCAAGGGTAACTAGAATCACGTCACACTCAGAACGATTGTCAGAAGTGTGTGTTTGTAAACGATTATAACGAGCACATGAAATGCGTCCGAGTTTTGTCATCAAGGTATAGGTTTCACGCATAGTTAGTGGTAAATGACTTTCTAACGAACTCGGCTTAACGAAACTATGATTATTAGTTTCGTGGAACTTCGAGAATAATCGTAGGAGCATTAGCCGCAGCTAAAACGATAATTTCCTCGTCGGGCGCGTCCAATTGAGTCGCGTCTGATGTCGGCCGCGTCCGGTGCAGGGGATCGTGTCACAAGTCCATTAGAGAACAGCCGCACGGTCCTGTGAGCCTGTGGAGCGGCTGCAGGCTGCACGAGAGGCACGCCGCACGAATGTATCGATCTTAGTTCACAAAGTTCATCTCCGGAGCGTTGCTATGCACGTCACGTCCGGAGTAGCAAGCCGTTTACAGTTTGTAAAAGAGTGTTGTAAAGATGTCTGTGTAGGTAGGTAGGACACATGTTGTATTCACCCTCGGGTTTACTCGTCGAACAAAGCTCCGCTGCTCAATGCATTCGAGGACACGTGTTACATGTTGTACTCGTATATAAAGGGGCAAGTACTTCGGCACACACGTTACTGTGTACCGACCGGGTAACTACTACGAGAAGAACGTTTACCTACTTCCCTCCGTCAGTACCGCCTCGCGTGGGACCACATCGACATACTTATTTGTGTCTAGTTCTCAACTGAAACTAATTCAATTAATGAAACGTTGCCATTCTGATTTAAAGCCTAGTTGGCACGATCATCAAAACTAACTGGTGCCGAACTAAATAGAGTAAAATTTGTATTACTCCTACGCATGGCTTAAAATCGCGATTTCTAATGACGTTATGAAAATGGCGTTGTTAGTAATGGCTTGCCTTAATTAGGACTTGCTTATTTGGTATGACGTTATAACAAATGGTCATTATTTCATAGTGATTCATTTTGAACTCAATATAACGCTGCATTTTGTGTCAGTTGGGTTCCCGATAGAAAGTTATTTGATAACTTATGGAGTAATAAATAATATTGAGCTTTTATGTGGAGCCGAGTTAACGATGTCTCCAACAACAATAACCGTCATTCGATAGACGAAAAATATCACATAACTTGGTGGAACGTGAGTCGACTGTAAACAGTTTCTCAATCCTGTCATGTAACTATAATCCCGATTTGGTTCTCATCAGGAACCTGTCTCCCTACACTATTAGCTCAGTGGCACAATGCCCAGTCCGCTCGCCGGCTCCGCCGAGCGTGACCCGGACATTTCGTAAGTGCCCGCGGCTGGCACAATGTGCCCCTAATAATAATAATTACATACTATTGTTGTATTTCAGATACCCCACGACGATAATTTAATCCTTGGCCTTTTTTAGAATCATAAAAAATCTTTTGTCGAAACGAAATGTTATATTTTCATAGATTTATCGACTGCAGTTTGGTCCTTGCATTTTTTGTTCGGCTTATTTCTGCAACAATGCAATGCAGAAAATTAAAATGTATTTGACAAAGTTTTTATTAATGGTTGAGATTTTTGTGTATGATGATATCATTGATGTAAGTTGATTAGAACAGATGATATAATAGTATGTGTTGAGTTTATAAAAATTACGGTTAATTTGAATACATAATACATATGTAGGTATTGTACGAAGAAATCGTGTACATTTGCATAGGTACAAGTTTGTAATTTAATAAAGATAGCTTTACTTAGATTGTTTCTCTACTAAATCAAAATCAAAAGTCATTTATTCATTAGGCTGATATCAGCACTTTTTGAACGTCAATATTACTTAAGACAGGCTTTCGCTGGGAAGAAGAAGTGGCGGAACAAACTCCCCAACAGCACAGCTATCTGTTCACTAAAAAAAAAAAACACATGCCTTTATACAATACTACGTAGAGTGATGAACACAAGAAAATACAACAACAATGAAATTACGATCAACTATTATTATCATTTAAATAAATGACTAAGTATTTAAATGATACTATGCTTTTGAACATATAATACGTAATAATATGCTTTTGAACAAAGCTTGGATTTGATTTGTGCTTTAAATGCACTGTAAGGCAAGTCTAGCAAAGAAGAGGGTATCAAGTTATAAAAAGTTATACCCAGCCCAACAAAAGATTTATGAACCTTTTGAAGTTCGTGAAAAGGGGTTCGCAGTTTGTCCTTATATCTGGTGTTAATATTATGAATGTCACTGTTTTTAGTGTACACGTGAATATTTTGCCTAACATATAAGATGTTGGCTAAGACAAATTGCGAAGCAACCGTGAGAATACCAATATCTTTAAATTAACATTTCTCAAAGAAACTCTGACACCGAGCTGGTAAATTGCTCGGACAGTTCGTTTTTGGAGAAAAAATATATGTTGTATGTCAGCGGCTTTGCCCCACACCACAGTACAATACCGTAGGACATAACGATGTGGAAATAACTAAAATAGACTAAACGAGCTGTATCAACGTCAATATATTGTCTGACTTTCCTGACGGCGTAGGCGGCCGAACTGAGCCTTCCTGCTAAGGTTGATATGTGTGGTCCCCACTGAAGTTTGACATCTACTGTTATCCCAGAAAAACTGCCGAGCCCACAGTTTCAAGCACCTCTTTATTTAAAACGATGCTGGGTAATAGATTTCTAATGTTAGGCAAGGAGAACTTTACACATTTCGTTTTCTTGGTATTTATTTAGAACTACGTCAAATACGTAAATCAACCCGTAACCGTGGAGAGTGCACTGGTTACTTTGTACTTAATATTTCAGAGATATTTATTGATAGCTCGGGAATATCTACGTAAGAAATTGGCAGATTCATCCCACACGTAATTTATTTTTTCTCTATCTATAATTTTTTATTTCTCTCTACTATTTATATTTTGTATGTATGTATTTATTATAATATTTTTAATACTTTTTTTCTCTCTTTTAACTTTAATCTATTTGCGCCTTACCATGTTTGTCACTGCATCACCTCAAGGTAGACTGGTAGAAAATGCCTAAGGCATTAAGTCCGCCATTGTGCAATGTTTGTGCATAAAGTTTAAATAAATAAATAAATATTTCTGAAATGCACATACACAAACAACATGCAGTAACTTGTACACAAACAACGTTCAACAATTATGTAGTAAGTACACAAACAGCATGTAATATATTGTTACATATTGCAAGCTGTTTGTGTATTGTACCTACAACACCTCCGCCTCGTGGGTCAGTGATGCCTGCGGAGCCAGTTCAGAGCGTATAGGTGTTCGTCGATTAAACAATAGTTAACAAGCGAATAATTATTAAAATAATCTTGATTTGAAATTTGTTTATCCACCCATCTTTTTGAAGTTTGTTTATCTTCAATCAATAATTACAAAGAATAATGTTACATTCTATAGATGTTCTTCCATACAAAGTACAATAGGTAGTAATGATTCGCCGACATCTTGGAGATCTACGAGTTTCTTTGTGAAGTATTTTCTATAGAATGGAGTGAACAAACGAATGCTAACTCTGACCAAGTCGATTTACTAAGTTTTCGAATACTCTACTATAGTTAAAACTGAAGAGACAGCTAAGCTTAAGCGCTCTACACACCGAAGCCGGCCTGGCCGCGGCGCCATATGTCGGCAACATTTTGCTGGCGGGCTAAGTTGGCGGCTTCAGTCATTGCAAGTCGCTCTATTATTGTAACATCCTATTTAATGTACCTACAATCTTAGCAAATAAATTTTTTACTTTACTACTTTACTTTACTTTAAAACTTTGCCGGCGGCATGTCGGCGTCTCGACATCAGCAACTTATTTGGCAGTTAACCCTCTATTCAATAGAGGGATAACTAAAGTCGGGAAGCATGTTTATTTTTTCTTTAATTGAAGATAGAAAATGTTTGCTCGCATAAGTCGAGTTATTATAAGTAAGTACTGCCATAAATTGTAATAAATTTTTGAGCAAACCTTTTCAGATCGTCAAAATTAGTTGACAAGCTGCCATAGAACTTAACACAATCATTGATCTCATAAAATGAGCTTTTGAGGATGTCACCGATCATTTATAAATGACTCGGTACATCCTCAATGTCACACGAAAAAGGATTTGCAAAAATCTTCATTCAAGTAGAAACCTTTTCAAAGTCGCCAAATCTGTCACTGAACTGATTATGCAGTTGTATTAAAATATCTTTCATTTTATCATTTTTAGAATTGTAGTTTATTTTACAAAACAGTCGCGGGCCGCAAGGAAGAGGGCCCCGGGCCGCATGCGGCCCGCGGGCAGAGGGTTGCCGACCACTGCAATCGAGGTTTAACTGCCAAATAAGTTTCTGATGTCGAGCTGCCAACATGCCACCGGCAAAGTTTTTCGACTTGCAATCAATGTACCGGTAAAATGTTGGCGACATATTATGCCGCCGGGCCGGTTTTGGTGTGTAGAGCGCTTAAGCTTAGCTGTCTACACTACTCTACAGGGTACTTATAAAGGGTGTATCTGACATCGACGCACAAACGAGTACCATAGATCCAGTACATGATTCTGAACCCCCCAGTGGGGGAATTTTTCGTCGGCTTTTTCATGATTTAAAAAAATATATATGTAGTTTTTTTCACTTTAGAGCATTCATAATTGCTATACTTTTATAAACCAATAAGATTTTAAAGTAAAAATTAATTAATTCGCTAATTACACAAAAAATCGCAATGAAAACAAAGCTCGAAAAACTATCTTATCAGCTGATTTAATAGAGTTCAGATCAGGGATCAACGTTATACCTACAAACCCGCACGGCGGCACGCTTGCAACGTTCAAAGGCCGAGCCGACACTTTTTTTTAAACACTGTGTATTCTGTAACCGTTCATTAACGACATAAATGACTATCATAATTTTATTAGTGGCATGTGGTCTAGCCTTTTCGCAAAGTTTGCGTTACGATGTCAGATACACCCTGTATGTTTTGGAGCACAGGAATCAGTAGGTACTTATTATTAGATAATAACGCATGCATATTGGAAAATTAGGTTTTGAAACGGAAACAATAGTCATTCATTGTACTATTATTTATTACAAACTGCACACTTGCATCAAAAAACTCAGGTTTACGCAGACTAAACCTTCTGCTAGTCTACGTGTCATGTCAACATATTGTACTGAAGGCGTGTCTGGACGTCACAGAGCGCCCAATTACCTACATGTTCCTAGAACCAGGCGAGGGCAGCGAGTGGGACAAGCGTGGGCGACTTGGCACGCCACGGGTTCGCAAAACACGGATCGGGTAGGTGCCGGGCGGGCTCCGGGCCCGGGGGCCCTGAGGTGCCGGCCGGACTGCTGCCGAGATGGGCTGCCTTAATTAAAGTACTCTCAAGACAGTTCCGATTCTCAGTAAAAGTCAATAGTTTTTGTGTGTGTGATGTCACCTCGTCCGAGTGTACAGAACTTGTTCAGTTGTTCAGTTTCAGTGTAGGTGTACCTCCTGCGCCACGAGCAGAACACCTGCCGCCGTCGATACGCAAAGTTGTCAGTGCGGAACTTAATACTAGCTGACAGCTACAAGGGGCTGCGACCACACACTCCTCTGATTTAAACTATTTTAACTGTTATTTTGTTATTAAATTTTTTCTATATGTATTTGCGTAATATATCTTTAAGGCATACCTAATGTAGTTTATCCGAGTTTCTAAGATCTATTGATATGAGAACAACAAAATCACTGCAATGAAAATTATACAGCCAGAGCTTCGTAGCTCTACGAAGGTACCTAAATCCACATGATGGCATACAAATACATTGTAGAACTATATTGTTGAGAATAAAAAATACCTCAGACTTCTGTTATTGATGAATTAACTTTTTTTTTTATTTTGACGTGTCAGTTTGTTATTGGAGACTTTCATTTGTATTGTAATCAAAATGTTGAATAATTTTTTAACACGATTTTTACAGATACTAAAATACTTAAAAGTACTTTAATAAAGCTTAAGTACTTGATATCAACGTATTTACTTAAATACTTTATTTATCTCATTCGAGTATGTACCTGCTTATCTACCAATATACAAAAATGTGGAAGGTCCCTTGCAAAGACCTCTGAGCAATGACGTGTCGACGTACATTCAACTGTCTCGGGCATCACAAACCAAATCGATAAAAAATAGATAGTCGGACTCGGAGTAGTTATTATACAACCTGGACGCGACGGCCGGTCCTCCTATGACAGTGCGGGGAGGCAGCCCCCGCCCCCGCGCCCCGCCGCCCCTCCCCGCTGAGTACCATTAATCAGCCGTCACGGACACGATGTGCTGCCCCCGGATATATTGATGAGCTCTGATGGAATATAAATGGCCTGAGAAACGTGATATTTTACCAAATTGCTCCAACTGCAGCGAGGTTAATGAAATTTCACGCCCGAAAGTGAAACTACATATTTGAATAGTTTAGAAGACGCCGTAACACGCATGTTACGTTTTAGGCAATTGTAAAAAATGTAATTAACTGAATATAGAGAAACTCAAACCGTAAAAAACAGCTGTAAAAAGAGTATTTAATTAGTAAGATCCCCTAAATTTGAATGTAACTGAAGTGATTACGAACAGTCCTGTCCCACCCAGTGGTGACGGTGTGAAGGATTTGTTCAAATTCATAGCCCACGTGTTGTGCAAGTACAGTAGTTTAGTGATAGATAGTGTGATTTAGATTTTTATACATTAGTTACTGCGATGTATATAGGTACAAAATGTAGATGAAGGCCATTTCATGGTTCCGCACTCTGTATTGCAGTAACAGAGTATCTCAGACGATACTAATTTTATAGAGTTTCATTTGTTGCTCCACTGTAGTCTGTAGTTTCATAGATATTAACAGCACGGGATGTTTAATGTAACTGGTGTAGTGTACCAGCTGGAGCAGTCTCTTACAGTTACCGGCAGAGAACCACAATGTATAGTGTCTGGTTAAATAAATAATGTAAATATCCGTCGCACAAATCTCTGTTCAACTTAATGGTTGGCCAACCCTGGCCTGGCCATCAATCTTGACTAAGTACAAAAGTCAGTGGCGGCGCCAAGCGGATAGTATTAGAACCTCTACATCAAAATATAACTGTTCATTGACTAGATGTCGCTGCTGTACGCTCGTAATAATAAAACACGGTTTGATAGTTTTTAATTTTGCAATAAAATAGTATTTCATAAAGTATACTTATCTAATATCACAGTCACGTAATCACAACGTTGTGTACTAACATATTAAAGGGCAAATCACTTCACAATCAATTATAAGATTATTCTGCAAAAAATGTCACGAGTCACGAACACAGATGCACCTTATTATTTTAATTGGATAGTTATCTATTAAATATAATGATTGTTTGTTATCACTCATTACTTAGCCAGCTCCTGAACGGCCACCTCAGTAAGCTAAACGGGTTGAGCACTTGCAGTTCTCGTTGCCGAAACTGCGGCTCGTGTTCCAAATCTGATTTGTAGAGGAACATCCCCTTCGCGTTGGAGCTGCACGAGTACCCTAGGACAGTGTCTTGCCCGCTGCAGTCGTTCTGCAGCAGCTCGTCCCAGCTGGCGCACCGGCGGCCCGTCAGCGCATTCTCGTTCATCGCCGAGGCCGAGTAGAGCTTCCAGGCCTGCGCGTGATCGCACTCCAGGCTGATGGTCCGGCCGCGGCACTCGGGGTGGTCGCCGCTCAAGCCGTTCACGTATACGTCGGCGTGGCCCAGCGGCTCCTCGATGCCCAGCACGCCGGCGCTCGAGTGTATCGCCTGCACGAACTGCGCGTCTCCCTTGTCCAACCTATACTCGGAGCGCGCGAAGCACGGTCGCGCCGGGTCTAGTGCAGTGATGCGACCTAGTGTAGTGTTCAGTTTTCTTCTCACCAGTTTCCCCGCCAAGCCGGCGACATGCGCGCCTAAACTAAAGCCTATAATATGAATGGAGGTTAGAGGGTATCCTGATTTGTGTAGTCTTCTAAAGAAATTGAAGAGTATATGAGAGAGGGGTGAAACGTTGGACACGGCAGTGACGTATCCTCGGCAGAAAGAAAGGCGCGTGTCGAGGAGGTGCACGATGGAGTGCTTGGTCATGAGCGCGTTCACGACGGCGCTGGAGGAGGTGTCGGTGGGGGTGTTCCACCAACCGGGCACGTATAGCACCAGAGCGTCGTCGCGTCGGACGCGTTCGGCCGCACTAGACACGCTGAACGCGCGCCGGCCACCTTGCGTAATCCTCAGCAACTGCGTCTGCGGCGCCTCCAGGGACGTGCTGCGAGAGAACAGCAGCTGGTGCGGGAGAGCGTCACCTGGAACACGTTACAAGTAACGCTAAAGTCTCTGAAGACACATAATGCTCGCAGTTTCTACCAATGTTTAATTTACAACGACTTTAGGAATTTTATTCTTTGTGGGCATCGTTTCATGTATGACATCACTAGATTTCAATTACTTAAAATTAAAATGAATCAATAAAGCTAAATGTCTCGTTTGTATGAATGACGGCAGCGTGTAGTGACACACGCAGAACGTGTTTCTGAACAAAATAATATTGTTAACATGGTCATAAAGTTATTTTGATTATAATGTTTAACTAAGTTTCAATATAATCTGTAGTTATCGGCCATAAATCAAGGTTTAATACATTGTTTAAGACGAAAACCGACCAGCACATCTTGAAACTTTCGTGGCACGTTACTTGCAACAGCGAGTCTCTAAAGTTTTGCCAAATTCAGAACTGTGCTCTGTTTGGCCGCATTCCATGATACACTGGCCAGGGCACTCGCCCATTCGCTCGCCCACTCGACTCGCTCTCGGCGGGAAACTTTTGTTACTGATGTTCAAGTTATTAACATTGACCTTTGTCGATGCATTATAAATGATTACCTTTGTACGTAATAGATTCAAATCCATTATGATGCTATGCTAATTTATTATTTTTAATATAGAATTAGAACGTAATATATAATGTTATTTAAGATTTGATTGAGATGACATTTATTATTTAAAAGTCATTGAGGCTAATAGTTGAAGCTTCGTAAATATTAAAGAGTGATCTTGTACGAGATGTCTGAAGGTCCACATAGTGGGAATGAGATGGTCTGGAACGAGGGTTCACTTAGACTTAATCTTTAATGAGGCTTCACTTTGACTTAATCTTGCTTTGGAGAGTAAAGCCACTGTTTACTGTTTAGTTTAAATAATTTGTTAAAACTTAAATAATGATGTGTTGGTGTTCATTTTGTGGTGTAGGTGTATTTACTTATATTGTTGTTATTAATTTTGTTGAAGCTTGTATGACAATTGTATGCGCTAATTGTACATTCTTTATATAAGCCTTACACTGTAGCCTTCCCGAACAATAAATAAATCCTAATCAACAATTATCTTTTGAGAATTCCCTCAGTCTTCATAACGCTACAGTTTTGACGTATTAGATCTAAATCATATTCTGCCTGATTCATTCGCACACACACAGACAGTCAGAATAATAAAGAAAACTGTATTTTTATTAATAATAGTGTCGATGTACCTACTCCTACATCGACATTATTACTTATTAATACAAATACAGTTTTCAGTATACTACCTGCCCCACTGGAGAGTACTCTGTACTGTGTCTTCAGGATCTCTGACTGAGCTACGTTACCAACCTGGTCTTTTTTCAGCCGAAGTAATCCTCCTATTAATATTACTAACGTGAAAGTTTGTAGCATGGATGGAAGAAATTTGTCATTTAATATTGTTTATAAACAGAACTAACTCACTGCACCTTATCCTGACAGTGCTGCCATCCCGTCAGATGGTAAGCAGTGATACAATGGATGATGGTAGAGCACTAGTCTATTATGAGGCAATTCATTCTAGCCTTGAACACATAAATTATAAATTGTCGGGGAGACCGCTGCAGGCAAACTGTTCCAGTCCTTCTATGTACTCGGTACCTACACATATAAGACGAGGCGAGAAGCTTTGTCGGGATCGTAGTGGTGTCAACAATGTAAAGGTGGATTACTCGCCGTACGGCGGGTTGTCCGATGATGGAACGGCGATGGCGGAATCAAGTCATTAGAAATTAAGTCAAATATCTATGGAATTATATGTTGTAATTATCTCCGCATATAAAGAAAATATAGTTAGTTAATTATATCATACAAGCTATCACTTATACATGTCATAGGTCCTACCTCCTTACAAATTATCATCATCATCATCTGATTATTAATCCCAGTCGCATTCGAAGCTTTTTCAGCTTTGGAGTCTGGGGTCCGCGATTTTGGCTAAACTTCACAACCCGAAGGCGATATCGAACATTGCTGTTAGACCAAGTGTTGGAGTTTTGAAGTCTCCAACAACCCATAACGACTGCCACTAGATGTTCGTATGGCAACCGGGTGCAACGACTTGACGTGCTTTCCGAGACACGACCTCTTTACAAATGTACACATAAACTAAAGGGAAAGATCCTATTCGGAATGAAACTGTCGTTTGTCGGCCACATTGCTGTGGATGACCTCTAGTGTCTGCTACATTATTATACTTGAGCAATCCTTATCCTTACTTATATTATAAATGGGAAAGTGAGTTTCTTTGTTTGTTCCGCTTTCACGCCGTAACTACTGAACCGATTGCTTTGAAATTTTGCAGACGTAAAGTTAGAAGTCCGGATTAAATAATAGGGTTTTATCCCGGTTGAAATTGATATTCCCTAGGGAAATCTAAAAAACGCGATATAACCGAACTCCACGCGGACGAAGCCGCGTGCGGAAAGCTAGTATTGCATAATTAAAAAAAGGAGCGTTGTAATTAGTGTGTTGGATGCTACTCGTCCAAGTTCAAAGACAGATTTATGACAAAAGACAGGTAGTTACCTAGTGTTGGTACAAGTTCAAGTGTAAACACAGTTTAAATAACAAATGTTCACATTAATGTTTTGTGAAACAGTACCTGTACCTGTACCTGTCCTGGACATGTAAACACATATCTATGGTACTGAAGAACTGTTAAATTGATAAGACGCCCCATCTTTGACTACTAAAGTCCCTCCGTCTACCTTCTACAGACACTTTCCTCGTACAATTGGCGCGGGATGATTGATGATGATGCTGTGATACCATCAGGACCTGGTGTACTTTCTGAGCCAATATTGAACACCGTACATCACACCGCATTACTGAACAATATTGCCTACTCACGTGAGCAAAAGCTCATCAAAATATTAACGTCCACAACAAACACGTACAGCTAGCAGATGCGGCTTTCACCAGCTCATCGAAGTGGTCACTGACGAAGGGGGGCAGGATGGCGCCGAGTGCTGAGAGGGTGTCTGGAGTTCGTGGTGCTGAAGCTGCTGCTGAAGCCACCACAGCCAAAATTGTTGCAACAACGAGCGCCCGCGACGCTGCCAGCGGCCGCGCTGGCACCCGCGCGCGTGGCATGCCGGCACTGCGCTCGCACTTACGTAACTGGGAGTTATAAACAACGGCGATCAGCAGTCGACCGACACCCTTGATACTGAACCACGGTCACGCGACGATAACAGCGAGCGGAGAAGATCCACTCCTTATAGCAAGCGAGGAGTTCACACACACAAGTGTCCGCATCCGTGCGCGAAGTGATGCGCGTGAGTGTTGGCACTTTATAGAAAAACACATCAGAGCAGTTAACGTACAACGAATTCTACGCTGCTTATACCTACGTGACTAGGAAATATTGTTGGTCTAAAGAATAACTAAATAATTTATAAACGCAGAGCCTTTCCACCAGAACCAACGTTCAGGTCGTTCAGTAAACTGAACGTTCCTTTAAGACGTAACCATCCACTAAGAAACGATGTTTGGAAAATTATATTCAGACTTTCGGTTAAAAAGATAAGACAACATATGTATTTACCTGTAGGGAGTAACTATGAGTGGCGGCAGAAGTGAAAAGATAAAACAACATATGTATTTACCTGTAGGGAGTAACTATGAGTGGCGGCAGAAGTGAAAAGATAAGACAACATATGTATTTACCTGTAGGGAGTAACTATGAGTGGCGGCAGAAGTGAAAAGATAAAACAACATATGTATTTATCTGTAGGGAGTAACTATGAGTGGCGGCAGAAGTGAAAAGATAAGACAACATATGTATTTACCTGTAGGGAGTAACTATGAGTGGCGGCAGAAGTGAAAAGATAAGACAACATATGTATTTACCTGTAGGGAGTAACTATGAGTGGCGGCAGAAGTGAAAAGATAAAACAACATATGTATTTATCTGTAGGGAGTAACTATGAGTGGCGGCAGAAGTGAAAAGATAAGACAACATATGTATTTACCTGTAGGGAGTAACTATGAGTGGCGGCAGAAGTGAAAAGATAAAACAACATATGTATTTATCTGTAGGGAGTAACTATGAGTGGCGGCAGAAGTGAAAAGATAAGACAACATATGTATGTATTTACCTGTAGGGAGTAACTATGAGTGGCGGCAGAAGTGAAAAGATAAGACAACATATGTATTTACCTGTAGGGAGTAACTATGAGTGGCGGCAGAAGTGAAAAGATAAAACAACATATGTATTTATCTGTAGGGAGTAACTATGAGTGGCGGCAGAAGTGAAAAGATAAGACAACATATGTATGTATTTACCTGTAGGGAGTAACTATGAGTGGCGGCAGAAGTGAAAAGATAAGACAACATATGTATTTACCTGTAGGGAGTAACTATGAGTGGCGGCAGAAGTGAAAAGATAAAACAACATATGTATTTACCTGTAGGGAGTAACTATGAGTGGCGGCAGAAGTGAAAAGATAAGACAACATATGTATTTACCTGTAGGGAGTAACTATGAGTGGCGGCAGAAGTGAAAAGATAAAACAACATATGTATGAGTGGCGGCAGAAGTGAAAAGATAAGACAACATATGTATTTACCTGTAGGGAGTAACTATGAGTGGCGGCAGAAGTGAAAAGATAAAACAACATATGTATTTATCTGTAGGGAGTAACTATGAGTGGCGGCAGAAGTGAAAAGATAAGACAACATATGTATTTACCTGTGGGGAGTAACTATGAGTGGCGGCAGAAGTGAAAACTTCAACATTAACGTTGTGCATTTTTGAACGTTTTTAAATGGTTTGGGAATCATTACTCACGAATTGCTTTAGTCTTTATACAGACGGTCGAGTCTTCAGCAGTTACCGTCCGTGGACGCGCGTAGCAGGCTGTAGTACACAGTCAGACGACAGCACATCAAGCTAATACAATCTATCAGATTTCTGTATTCGATTTTGAACTTTATCTGTAAAATGCATTAAGGCTCAAGGTTGATTGGGAATATTTAGAGGTTCGGGTAGCTCGATCTGCTGTCGTCCGTACAAACTCATACGCTCACTCGCGCAAGCACTCTACGCCGCTTTAACGAATCAGCAGGAACGAGTTCAAACCACGTGATCTGATCATGGGTTTGACATTTGTCCATCCCAAAAAAGTTGCAAAAACTAGTGAAGAAGAAAGAAGTTTTCAATTCAATAAATAAAAGATGTATGGCCAGTTTCAAATCTCATAAAATATAGATAACTTATAAAATACAATCAATTTACGTATTTAGTTTCGGAAGTTTTCGACCGCGATGTTTTTGTGAACCTTCTGCAATTTTTTTGTTTCTGAGAATGTGTGTGACCAATTTTGCAACCAATTCCATGATGTATTTGATTATAAATAATAATGTTATAAATAATGTTATGGTGAACGTTGTTTCGCGTGTACTGCTACAAGTTCGTAGGCAGTACAATAACCAGTTGTAAGAACCGCCGAGATGTGTGATTTCCGACGGATTTCTGCATAATTAAAGAACCGATCCCTGCGTTGTTATTGTATTCTTGTAGGGTTTTTATAATGTCTTAACATCATTTTTCTATTTTTAAAGTTCGGTACCAAAATCTGCATGTAAATATGAAGTATTATGGAAAAGCTTTGGTATTTTTCCATCCATCAAAGTCGAGAGTTGTTCAGCTGACGGTCATGCGTGTAGGTTTAATTAATTCATAATTTTTGTGACATTGATACTCATTTCCGTAAAAAATGTCTAATATTACATACACATTAAAACTGGTCTATATTAGGAATGTGAGCACGACCTTCTCCTCGCCTCCACAACCAACAGTTAGCAAGTCTTAGGACTATTGCATAATATGTCGCTGTCGCATATCCTTTTTCAGACTAGCTTCCGGTGAAATGAAGAAGAGATTGGTCCAACTTTCACCGGGATCACAGCGTTTGCGATTTGTGAGGATTAAGTGCAGAGAACAGTCCACCCGAGGGATACCTGCTCCCAGCTGACAGTGAGGAGCTGCCTTCTCAACATTTGCTTTTTTCAGTGTACCTTCGTTGGGGTCAGCTTCGGAACAACGAGCGTCCTTCTGATACTTGCAGCGCAGCTGACTTCGGAACAACGAGCGTCCTTCTGATACTTGCAGCGCAGCTGACTTCGGAACAACGAGCGTCCTTCTGATACTTGTAGCGCAGCTGACTTCGGAACAACGAGCGTCCTTCTGATACTTGTAGCGCAGCTGACTTCGGAACAACGAGCGTCCTTCTGATACTTGCAGCGCAGCTGACTTCGGAACAACGAGCGTCCTTCTGATACTTGCAGCGCAGCTGACTTCGGAACAACGAGCGTCCTTCTGATACTTGTAGCGCAGCTGACTTCGGAACAACGAGCGTCCTTCTGATACTTGTAGCGCAGCTGACTTCGGAACAACGAGCGTCCTTCTGATACTTGCAGCGCAGCTGACTTCGGAACAACGAGCGTCCTTCTGATACTTGCAGCGCAGCTGACTTCGGAACAACGAGCGTCCTTCTGATACTTGCAGCGCAGCTGACTTCGGGGTGCACCGCATGTACCTTCAGCATCCACGGAGGCTCTCATATTAACAATAAACGATATGTCACACGTGTACCAGAACAATTCATAATACATAGGCACAAAGTTCCTCTCGGGCACAACCGTTTCATACAATACTTCGTGGAACAACAGTAACCAAAAAAAGGGATACATTGTTAAATAATTTAAAAAAAATAGTGTGCAATTCACTCGTTAAGTCTCAAGAGCGCCGCAAATGTGATGTAGCGTCATGTTAAGTAAATCGAACTGGATGTACCGTTATTGCATCACCTGTGCCAGTACGCCATCCGAAATATATTACACATACAAACTCATATCCTATCAAGTATTGAAACCTCGCCAAATCGAAATTGCGGTCGAATGCCGATATATCAAAAATCGCGCCCGCTCGCACGCGCGCGGCTGCCCGCCCCGCGCCCGTCCGCATACAAAGCGACGGGTTAAGCATATCTGGGCAATGTATGTTCAGTTTTATGTATATCTGTGGGCAATGGCCGAGCGCACTGTCCGGCCCGTTACTCCGGTCCCACACTCACATCGATTAATTCGGCACTGCTGATACTTAAGCAAAAACCATTTCTAGACTTTGTTACAGTTTTGTTTTAAATTAGGAAAAATCTTCTCCATTCAAGGTATTTAATTGGTAATCGAACCTTTGGAAAGCTTTACGAACACTTAGCGACGTATTAATGAATATACATAGTTTGTCGATTCGTTGTCTTGACTAATGAATAAGTATGTATTTAACGAAAGCCCCACTTATATCGTTATAAATGGGACTTATGTAGATAACCGAAGTTACGTGGATGTTCATAACACATCATTGTGTCATGAACAGTGAGGTACACGAGGTTATCTTGATCTTGACATAAATGTAAAATAGTTTCATGGAAGGCTCATGGGCGTACCAAGGGCGGGACAGGTGGGGGCAGCTGCCCCCCTCCCCTGGATATCTTGCAGAACATGTATGAACTCCCCTAATGACCCACTAATCAAAGTATAAACGGGAACTCATCTCTAACTTTTAAGTAAAGGACGCAGTAGACACTGGTATGGTGGAAAACATACTGTGTGTGTGTGTGTGTTTGCCAAAAAACCGCGTGCGACTGTAGCGCACACAGATTACCGAACCTAACCAAGCGAGGGTGCGAGCTGAGGTGGCGAGCGATTAGCATTTTTTTTTATATGTTATAAACTAGCGCTTGACCGCAATCCCGCCTGATAGTAAGCAGTGATGCGATCATTGATGGTAAAGCGCGCTAGTTTATTAAGAGCCTATTCACTCTAGCCTTGAAGACACTCAAATTGTAATGTGACGGAAACACCATCGCTGGCAAATTGTTCCAGTCCCTCGATGTACGTATTTATTTTATTTGACATGTTATTATTTTGAAAAAGCTAAATCAAGTATACCTAAGAAGAGAAAATAAGTATAGGAGATTGAAATATTCATTCAGTATCTAAATCACGGAAGATTTTTTAAACCGTGTTGCAGAAGATCGTCTAAATTACTTTTAAAGGGGGATAATTGCATGTATGCATAGTTTTTACTTTTATTTATTTAACTAGGTACCTACAAATAAGGATAATTTGCGTCTGTTTGTCCCACACACTGCACTACAAATAGAGGTTCCATGTATGCTTGTGTAGTTTGTAGGACTAAATAGCCGGAGAGGAGTCGACGCTAAGAATCTGACTTGAACCCAGGCCTGACTTGTGCAACCCGCCCCCCCTAAGCCAGAAGCTGAGTACGCTCATGGAAAGGCTCCATAGAGCGTGTTAGGTTAAGTAGGAGCACACTTTTCATAACGTATAGTTGTATAAGCCCCGCACGATGATATTGCGATTGGCGGCCATCTTAGTGACGTAGTCGAACTCGCACCGTCGGTACCGTTCGCAAGTTCAGTCCGCGCTTACCCACTTACGCACATCGAATATTTTGGTTAGATTTTTGTTTTTGTTACCCTGTTTTATTGTTGTTCTTGAGCTTTGTTGTTTAGTTTTGTTAGCTGTTACTCGTTAAAATGAGTAAGAAAATAATTAATAGTCGTGCTCGTGAAATTATAATTAAAGTGGACAATTATTTTGTTAAAGAGAAAGAGGACTGTAAGTTAGTTCTTGTAAGTATAAACCGTGCTTTAAAAAGTGCTTCGGACATTTTAATACCGAAGCAACTGCTTATAGTTATTAAAAATATTTTGCAAAATTCTATCAAAGTCACTGAGTGTGTGGGACGAGAGCATGAGTCAGCAACAGCCAGTGGCAGCAAAATGAGAACTCCTACTAAAAGAAAAAGACAAAAGAAGAAATATTTCGACGGGTTTTCCTTAACAGCTTTATGAAATATTATCGATTCAATGTATACGGTGAGGAGAGAAATACCCACAATGCGCAAAATCTTGGTGGCTTCAAAAGTAGACCTTAATTATACTGGTAGTGAAACTACATCAAGAAAAATAATTAAATGTGATTTAGGCTACCAATTTAAACGATGCTACCAAAAAAGACTGGCCCTAATTGAAAGACCCCAAATTCAAGCGTGGAGGGCTAAATATTTACGACGTATGAAAGAAAATAAAAGACAAAATACCCGTTATTTATCTCGACGAAACGTGGATACACGCACACTACACGGTAGAAAAATGTTGGCAAACAGCAACCGATGGAGTGAGACGGAACGACAGCCCCGGCCGCCGATGGATAAAGAAGTTAAAGCGGTTTTGTTGACAAGCCCTTTTAATGTTTAACACGTTGACGGACAGTACTGCCTGTAGGCGTCAAGCCAGTCAGAAGTAATACGACAGTACGCCCTTCGACGTCGATCTTTTGACTAGTATAAACACAGTACGCCATAAGACGTAAAATTTTACCGGCAATCATAAGGAAGGGCATGTTGTACTGTCACCGAAGATATATTTTAGACTTTGTACTGTCACCACACAATGTTAAAAAATCTGTTCAAAGAAAGTACCTGCACTCACACATCCAAATTTTATTGGCACCACCCTTACACACACTACGCCCATAGCCGTCGTGTTTTCATACATTTTGTTTAGTACTGCGCCACGGCGGTGCGCCGACAGGTCGTTACGTGATTTCGCGCGCAATTATTTTTTCGAACGTAAGTATTGTTTGTTTTCAACGTAATTTTATTGTTTTATGAATACAACATACTAAAACTAGTATATTTGTTTATGCAAATAACTTATTTATGTTGCTAATGTATGTTTTCAATACCATTTAGTTGTAACACATTGTAAACTAATATTTTTGCAGATGGCTTCTCGCGATTCATATGAAAAAGAACAAAAGCGGATTCAGGACCTATTTGACGCTGCTTTGACTTCTGAATCGAGTCACGACCCCTTCGAAGATGATGGAGAATTCGGATCCGATGCCGATTTTCAACCATCTGGTGAAGTATCTTCGAGTTCCGAGGATGAAGCTCAGGCATCACAAACGAGACACAAAAAACATAGAACAGCTGCAGTATCCTCTGGTGAGTCTACATCCTCTTCATCTAGTGATACAGATGACCATGATGAACTTAGTAATCACGTTATACAAAGTTCTGAGATCCCTGTAAACCAAGAACCTGCTCCATTGGTACCTGGTGTGTTTGTAAATGACGAAGAGAACACTAATGTGGATCAAGTCACCTCTGATCCACCGAACCCTACCAATACGAGTCCTAGGGTATCAGACATACCTCTTGCAGATGAATCATGGTCTCACACAATTGCCGAAATACCAGATTTCAATTTTGATAGCTCTCAATGTGGTATAACCGTAAATGTTGATGACATGAACGGAGTTCTTGATTTTTTCTACCTTGCATTTCCGCAAAATTATATAGAATACCTGGTAAACTGTACTAATAGTTATGGGAATGCTTTATGCAATAGTAATAGACCTCACACCAGACATAGCCGCAAAATGGCATACCGTGAAGTCACTTCTGAAGAGATTATGAAATTTCTTGGACTTAGCCTACTCAAAGGTCATATAAAATGTCCTAAACAAAGAAACCTTTTTTCATTATCCGATCCACTATATTATCACCCCATATTTAGTTTCATAATGTCAGGACGAAGATATGAGCAAATCCTACGCTGTCTCTATGCATCGGAATTGGAAGCCAAAGGAGAAAATAAGGTAGTAAAATTTATTGATATGATGACTCTAAACTTTCGTAAAATTTACAATGCTGGAAAAGAACTATCATTGGATGAGTCGCTTCTACTGTTTCGAGGTCGTTTGCAATTTCGTCAATACATCAAGTCGAAAAAGGCTCGCTATGGCATCAAATTTTATGAACTCACCACATCTGATGGCTATGTGCTAAATATGAAAATGTATTCAGGTAAAGAAGCACCTGAGCAAGACTTGGGTCAAAATGGGTCTAAGACAGAAAAACTCGTATTGCGATTAATGCGTCCGTATTTGCTACATGGTCATCATCTTTTTATGGATAACTACTATAATTCTGTGAATTTATCACAGAAACTGATTGATTTGAAGACCCACTGCACTGGAACCTTGCGGGCAAATCGTAGAGAAAATCCTGTATATATTGTAAAGAAAAAGCTGAAGAGAGGTGAGCACGTATGGGCACGTAAGAATAAAGTTTACGTTTCAAAGTGGAAAGATAAACGTCCAGTAATGATGATTACCACTGGCCAACATCCTTCGATTGTGGAAGTGAGTAACAGATTTGGGAAGAGAAGACAGAAACCCGCAGAAGTGGAACTTTATAACAGGTACATGTCTGGCATTGATAGGTCCGATCAAATGATATCTTATTACTCGTGCCCCCGAAAAACTATAAGATGGTACAAAAAGGTGTTGTTTCACTTGCTAGATATTGCGGTATGGAATGCTTACTTTCTATATAAAAAATATAAGAAAAACAACGCCTCTTCGTATCATTATATTAACTATCGAGAAGAACTGATCAAGGTGATGATTGGGATTCATGATCGAAATATCAAAGCAAAAGACATGGTCAATCAAAGCAGCATTTATGATAACAGACGATTCCGACCAAGCACATCATCTGCTCCACAGGCAGTCAATATTTCTGGTACCGAAAATATTACCACTGGTCATTGGCCAGAACAAATTTTATCTAGACCTGGTACAACAAAAAAGTTTGCTTTCCTAAAGTGCAAAGTTTGTACTAAAAAAAATATTCGAAAGGAAACGAGCTATCGCTGTAAAGGATGCCCCGATAAACCCCCATTGTGTCCATCATGTTTTGAATCTTACCATAATAGTATTGACAATAATGAATAATTACACTGATTTTTAGATTATGAAACTGATTGTGATATCACGTTCCTTACGTACAAAATGTAAGACTGATTTAAATATAATTATGTTGATTTTTGAGAAGATTTAATTACATTTAGTTTATAAAAATTGTATGTCATTGTAATAACTGTGATTGTTTTGATATTTTTAATAAATAAAACTTAATTTTGACTGATTAAAGCTTTGTTTTATTTTTTACTATCACATAGACATTGACGCCTGAGGGCGTAAGTGCACAAAACATTTACTAAGGGCATATAAAATATGACACTACGGATATAGACGTTTACGCCTCAGAACGTACTGTCATATATCTACAAAAATACATATCATAAGTGACAGAACGCCTTATGACGTTCACGTCTATATCCGTTCTGTCATATCATGTGTTATTATAATAGTTGCGCTGTGACGCTACGCCTATGGGCAATGTATGAAAAATAGTACTGTCTCAGCAACCATAACATGTGAGAGAGTACTGTCCGTCAACGTGTTAAAGCAGACACCAAAACGGGGGATTACTATGATCAAATGAATGCTGAGAATTTCACCAAGTGGCTTGCAGAAAAATTAGTACCCAACATACCACGCAACTCCAAAATTGTGATGGACAACGCCCCTTATCACAGTAGGGATGAGAATAGGCCACCAAGTATGAAAAATAAAAAACAGTTGATTGTTGAGTGGCTACAAGCTCACAACATCGACTTTCCCAACGACAGTACAAAACCTGAACTGTATTTATTAATTAAACGGCACAGACCGCCGAAAAATTATGAAATTGACAATTTATTAGCTGGCAATGGCCATGAAGTCGTTAGATTACAACCTTACAACTGCGACTTCAACCCCATTGAGTACATCTGGAACCTGGTAAAGATGAGGGTGTCAGAAAAGAATGTGGAGCAGTTGGAAAGTCGCATTGAAGCTCTGACGTTGGAGGCGTCGGCGTCAATAACTCCAGATTACTGGCGAAAGGAAGTCAATCATGTTAAACGGCTTGAAGAGGAATATTGGAATAAAGATCGAATAACTGACGAGTTATTTGTCATAAATACGGCGACGACAGTGAATCAGAAACGACAGACCCAGAAAGCAGTTCTGATTCGGAAGACTATATACATTTTTTACATATTATCCTGGTTTTATTTATAAGCTGATAGATGTAGGTAGTAATTAAAACATGACTACTACACAGTGGACTCTGGTCCAATTCCCGCTCGCAAATTAACAGAAATGTAGTTAGAAAAAAATAGTATACATGTAAGAAAGATATACGAATAAGTATGTTTTTCTTACGTCTACAAAAATCATTTCCTTGAAATTTTTAATAATGAAAGTTTATTTGTCAGAATATGGGTGGGTAGGTATACCTACGAAAGAATGTTAAATGCAAAAGGGTTTATTTGTATTTTATAATTTTATTATACATACACTCTTTCTAAAGAGTGTAATAATACATACACTCTTTATAAAGAGTGTAATAAAATTATAAAATACAAATAAACCCTTAACCCCAATTTATTAATTTTGCATTAAACATTCTTTTGCTAGCTGTCCTTTTGTGTGACAGATGACGTCACAACGCTGTTATTGTGACAAGGTTCCATCGCAATATCATCGTGCGGGGCTTATACCCACAGTAACGTGTGTCATTCGTATAATCATTACCACACCTACTTTACCCACTTTTTATCTATAAAATTTTTGAAAAGTCTTTGTGCTGGTTCTGACCATCTACCGTCGGCCATCCGCTCCGTCAAGTGTCAAGGTACAGTTTCTTGTAGTTCTTCTTTGTGCTGGTTCTGACCATCTACCGTCGGCCATCCGCTCCGTCAAGTGTCAATACAGTTTCTTGTTGTTCTTCTTTTTTCTTCTTTGTGCTGGTTCTGACCATCTACCGTCGGCCATCCGCTCCGTCAAGTGTCAAGGTACAGTTTCTCCGTCACGTGTCAAGGTACAGTTTCTTGTTGTTCTTCTTTGTGCTGATTCTGACCATCTACCGTCGGCCATCCGCTCCGTCACGTGTCAAGGTACAGTTTCTTGTTGTTCTTCTTTGTGCTGGTTCTGACCATCTACCGTCGGCCATCCGCTCCGTCACGTGTCAAGGTACAGTTTCTTGTTGTTCTTCTTTGTGCTGGTTCTGACCATCTACCGTCGGCCATCCGCTCCGTCACGTGTCAAGGTACAGTTTGTTGTTCTTCTTTGTGCTGGTTCTTGACCATCTACCGTCGGCCATCCGCCCGTCACGTGTCAAGGTACAGTTTCTTGTTGTTCTTCTTTTGTGCTGGTTCTTGACCATCTACCGTCGGCCATCCGCTCCGTCACGTGTCAAGGTACAGTTTCTGTTGTTCTTCTTGTGCTGGTTCTGACCATCTACCGTCGGCCATCCGCTCCGTCACGTGTCAAGGTACAGTTTCTTGTTGTTCTTCTTTGTGCTGGTTCTGACCATCTACCGTCGGCCATCCGCTCCGTCACGTGTCAAGGTACAGTTTCTGTTGTTCTTCTTTGTGCTGGTTCTGACCATCTACCGTCGGCCATCCGCTCCGTCACGTGTCAAGGTACAGTTTCTTGTTGTTCTTCTTTGTGCTGGTTCTGACCATCTACCGTCGGCCATCCGCTCCGTCACGTGTCAAGGTACAGTTTCTTGTTGTTCTTCTTTGTGCTGGTTCTGACCATCTACCGTCGGCCATCCGCTCCGTCAAGTGTCAAGGTACAGTTTCTTGTTGTTCTTCTTTGTGCTGATTCTGACCATCTACCGTCGGCCATCCGCTCCGTCACGTGTCAAGGTACAGTTTCTTGTTGTTCTTCTTTGTGCTGGTTCTGACCATCTACCGTCGGCCATCCGCTCCGTCACGTGTCAAGGTACAGTTTCTTGTTGTTCTTCTTTGTGCTGGTTCTGACCATCTACCGTCGGCCATCCGCTCCGTCACGTGTCAAGGTACAGTTTCTTGTTGTTCTTCTTTGTGCTGGTTCTGACCATCTACCGTCGGCCATCCGCTCCGTCAAGTGTCAAGGTACAGTTTCTTGTTGTTCTTCTTTGTGCTGGTTCTGACCATCTACCGTCGGCCATCCGCTCCGTCAAGTGTCAAGGTACAGTTTCTTGTTGTTCTTCTTTGTGCTGGTTCTGACCATCTACCGTCGGCCATCCGCTCCGTCACGTGTCAAGGTACAGTTTCTTGTTGTTCTTCTTTGTGCTGGTTCTGACCATCTACCGTCGGCCATCCGCTCCGTCACGTGTCAAGGTACAGTTTCTTGTTGTTCTTCTTTGTGCTGGTTCTGACCATCTACCGTCGGCCATCCGCTCCGTCAAGTGTCAAGGTACAGTTTCTTGTTCTTCTTCTTTTTCAAGGTGAGATTCAACCTCAACTCTTGATTAATGGCCTCTATGGAATAGATATCACAATTTTGTCAATAACACGTGTAACAAATTATAGAAATACTTTGAAAATGAAATTTCACAATAATGGCCCATATCGCCATGCGTGAACCGTCTATGAGGGAGGTTTGAGGCAAAGTCATGATGTGGCAGCCATGTGTGCTGCGATATTTCAATGTCCTTTATGAATTATTTACTGAATGCTTTTTTTACTATATAAATCACGCGCTTTTATTTAGTAAACTATCAATAATTTTAAAAGTCCAATGAAAAATGCGCGTGACACTCATCTTAGCTTTCCCGTCAAAACTCTAATGTACAGTTCTCTACATAGTTAATGAAAAGACAATAAGAACGTCTGTCACATTGTACTTGCCACCGTTATCACGTATTTGGCTTAATTGATGATTAAATATGTACAACCAGCGTTTCTGCTTTCGACATTAAGAAATAAATTAATAGTGATTTCCTTCCTGTTAGTAAGTAGTACTGAGTCATCGTTTTACGAACATTTTTGGAGTTCAGCAAATTCTGCCCCGACTTACCTACCACGCGACGAAAAAAGCGGGAGTTTATAATTATGTGCCCTAGCTAGTCAAATGTATCGTTAACAGGTCAGCAGCACGTTTCGGCAATTGGTGGTGAGACGGATGTTCAAATGGATGTTTAATTAAGTGATGTAAATATCGTTAGTTATAGTATGAATTATAACCAAACTAGCTTTCCGCCCGCGGCTTCGCCCGCGTGGAGTTCGCGGTTATATCGCGCTTTTTAGATTTCCCTCGGGAACATCATATTTTCCGGGATAAAAGGTATCCTATGTTCTTTCTCAGGGTCCAAAGATTGTCTGTGCCAAATTTCATCAAAATCGGTTGAGAGGTTTAAGCGGGAAAGCCTAACAGACAGACAGACAGACAGACAGAGTTACTTTCGTATTTATAATCCGCCCGCGGCTTCGCCCGCGTGGAGTTCGATTATATCGCGCTTTTTAGATTTCCCTCGGGAACATCACATTTTCCGGGATAAAAGGTAGCCTATGTCCTTTCTCAGGGTCCAAAGATTGTCTGTGCCAAATTTCATCAAAATCGGTTGAGAGGTTTAAGCGGGAAAGCGTAACAGACAGACAGACAGACAGACAGAGTTACTTTCGCATTTATAATATTAGTATGGATAATCCAAAGAATGTAGAGGAATCGCAACTCGAATGTTAATAGTACTATAACAGACATCAGTTTGCCCTCATTCCACACATCCAACCAATTCCAACTGTTCCTAAATCGTTGAAACCTCTTTTATTTATAGAATTATTTTTTAGTCGTGAAAATGCTATCTAGTAGCAGTCTTATTACGTTTCATGTAACTTCAAATATACCTCCTTATACCTTATAGCGTTGTGTTATGTGGAAAAATAAATAAAAGTTTAAGCTTTTTGTCATAATATGCATATTTCTTACTACAGTCATAATGACAATTCGAAGTCTGTAGAATGGCTCATAGGCCCTACTTTCATGCGTGTGATATTCATAGGGTTGGCATATGTTGGTATAAAAGATGAGTCGATAAAAAATGTGCGGAGGTAGGCCATAACATTGGACGGGTCTGAGCAGTTGTGTTGCGATTGCGATGTGTGCCGGGTACAATGCGAAAACTGCTGTTGTGTCGGGAGTTTGGTCGTGGAGGGTCTCCATATCAATCTTCCTCTGGCGCAGTATCGTTGATCGTGTGGTTGGGGTTAACATTGCATCACCTCGCTCAACTACGTCTTCCTTCCTATACACTCAGTTTTTTTGAGTGAATAGGCTCTTAATAAACTAGTACACTTTACCATCAACGATCGTCCGTCTTCCTACTAGATTGCGACTCACGTGGTGAAGTCTGAATGTGGCGATATAAGTCAGCAGATTGGGATAAGATGCGTCATTTCTTTGTTTCTTATCTTTTGCAGCAGGTCTGCTGCTCTTCTGATAATCCGTCGAGCAGTACAGACGCTATATTTAATGTGGTGCGTCAAGCTATGGAGTATTTTATCCCCTTCAGTGACGTGCCCGTCGGTGACTCGGCTCGCTCATGATTCAACGCCGACTGTACTCACTCTGAACAGCGTAAGCACACGGCATTTCCCACCTGGGTTGACGCTCGTGACCGCGGAGCTCCGGATCTAAGCTCAAAGAAGAGAGCCTTTAACCGTGAGTCTCACTTCAACCGCACTACCCATATTGACAACAAGCTCTCTGCGCAACCATCCGGTAGCAGATCTTTCTGGTCCCTTACCAAATAGGTCGAAGCGAACTTCTGTCGGGCCGCACTGCCTCCGCTGGTTAAGCCCAATAGAACACTGGCTCATAAGGCAAGAGAGAAAGCAGGTCTCTTTGCATCTGTCTTTATACACAATTCACGTCTAGATACTAGCAGTGCTACTCCATTAGGAACAAGGAGGTTCTGAGAGTACTGTGTCGTCGCGACGTGAATAAGGCTTGTGGACCAGATGGCATACCAGCGATACTTCTCAAGGCTTGTGCGCCCGATTCGTCTCCTATATTGATTCGCTTGTATAGTCTCTCACTTAGGACTGGTATAGTGCCCAAGTCCTGGAAGCTTGCCAACGTGCATTCCGTGCTCAAAAAGGGTAGTCGTGCCGATCATACCAACTATCGGCCGGTTTCAATAACCTCCATACTCTGCAAGATTATAGATCGTGTATTGAACGTGCATTTGCCTCTTGGCATACCTGATCATACCCATACTGTCGGTCACGATCTCCTCAGTGACCTACAGTACAGGTTTCGCCGCAATCGGTCAATTGGGGACCTACTATTGTATGCCACACACTTGTGGGGCGAGGCCCTCAAGAAAAGTGGGAAAGGGATTGCCGTCTCCCCATATGTCTCGAAGGCCTTCGACCGGGTATGGCATGCTGGTCTTTTGAGTAAGCTTCCAGCGTACAGCATTTCCGCTGGCCTGACTGACTGGGTAAAAGACTTTCTGACTGAACGATCCCTCCGAGTTGTTGTCGATGGATGCTCACCGGAGCCCATGTCGACTAATGCCGGTGTTCCTCAGGGGTCTGTTCTCGCTGCAACTCTGTTCCTGCTGCATATTAACGACTTTCTGATGCCCGATATGTATAAGTATGCAGATGACAGCACAGTTGTGGAGAGATACCTGTCGGGTGCTCGGAAGCAATCCAGTCCGAAAAAGATGTTGTGTTAGAGCGTACGAATGTTGCACTACAGGCAGTCTCCGAATGGAGCAAAGCCAATCTTGTTGCATTAGCCTCGTTTCTTATAACGCGTACATGGAGGGGCAAAATTTGTCATCGGCGGTGTTCCCGTCGCATTACAATTTGAGTGATTAATAAACTAGCGCGCTTTACCATCAACGATTGCTTCGCTGATTACCACCAGGCGGGATTGCGGTCAAGCATTAGTTTATAATTTATAAAAAAATAATATGCATGACCAGGTACCTACCCAGGTACTTAAAAGACCGCCACACTCAAGGAGCAGACACAACATTACCTTGCACATCTGATAATTAAACATCAGCTATACAAGCAAAGCTACGTCATGTGTAATTTAGCGTACTCGTGGTAAGTACAAGCGACCTAGCGTTTAGGTAAAACGGCAGCTACTGGCAACTACCAATAAATAATCTTATGAATGTTATGAAAAGTTCAGTATTTTTCATCAATCTCCCACTTTCTATATGTATACAACGTGTAACAAAAAGGGTATATACATACCAAGGGCATGGCATATTTAGATGATATCAAACGATTTCGGAAGGGTTTCAACTCAAAATATAATACTCAAAAAATTGGTACCAAATTTTCGGTTTCGTGTGTTTCTTAAAATCAAATCATAACAAACGTGGCAGCACACTACATACGTAAATAACTACTCGATACCCGTCACGTTACTTGCCAAAATCCGATAAATGTCTTCAATATATCTGTGCGACTAGTATGATAGTAGCCTATCACAGGCGGTGTTTTTCCTCATAACTTCCTAACATAAAGAGATAGGATTAAAAAACCCTTCCAATATCGTTTGCTATCATGTAAAGATGCCGTGCCTTTGTTATGTATATACCCTTTATGTTACACGTTGTATACAGTATGTTAACTAACAGAGGGCGTTCCCGTTAACCCGAAATAGTATAGCATACATACATGCAAAAAAAAAATATTTCCATATAAAAGATGAGTCGATAAAAAAAGTGCGGAGGTAGGCCATAACATTGGACGGGTCTGAGCAGTTGTATTGCGATTGCGATGTGTGCCGGGTACAATGCGAAAACTGCTGTTGTGTCGGGAGTTTGGTCGTGGAGGGTCTCCATATCAATCTTCCTCTGGCGCAGTATCGTTGATCGTGTGGTTGGGGTTAACATTGCATCACTTCGCTCAACTACGTCTTCCTTCCTATACACTCAGTTTTTTTGAGTGAATAGGCTCTTAATAAACTAGTACACTTTACCATCAACGATCGTCCGTCTTCCTACTAGATTGCGACTCACGTGGTGAAGTCTGAATGTGGCGATATAAGTCAGCAGATTGGGATAAGATGCGTCATTTCTTTGTTTCTTATCTTTTGCAGCAGGTCTGCTGCTCTTCTGATAATCCGTCGAGCAGTACAGACGCTATATTTAATGTGGTGCGTCAAGCAAGCGGAAGGGTTTCAACTCAAAATATAATACTCAAAAAATTGGTACCAAATTTTCGGTTTCGTGTGTTTCTTAAAATCAAATCATAACAAACGTGGCAGCACACTACATACGTTAATAACTACTCGATACCCGTCACGTTACTTGCCAAAATCCGATAAATGTCTTCAATATCTCTGTGCGACTAGTATGATAGTAGCCTATCACAGGCGGTGTTTTTCCTCATAACTTCCTAACATAAAGAGATAGGATTAAAAAACCCTTCCAATATCGTTTGCTATCATGTAAAGATGCCGTGCCTTTGTTATGTATATACCCTTTATGTTACACGTTGTATACAGTATGTTAACTAACAGAGGGCGTTCCCGTTAACCCGAAATAGTATAGCATACATACATGCAAAAAAAAATATTTCCATTCGAAAACAAAATGTTTTAAAAATTTTTTCCAATATGAAAATATTCAATAAAAATTTTAAATTGACATGTAAAAGAAACACACTGTACACGCGAACATGAAAGACGGCAACGTCGCAATTTATTTATACATGACGACTACTATTTTGATTTAAAACAGGAGGTTTCAAATTTATTTCCAATTAGAATTTTTTTTTATTCGGATTTTTTTATGCTTATTTTTCTATGCTGATATTTTTATTTTAATCTATTAATGATATATATTAACGAGTTTAAGGGAACGCCCTCTGTTATTTAACATACTGTATAGTTTATCTCTTATGTTATACAAAAATATTTTTTGTTTATGCGAAACTGGAAACACGTGTCCAGTATTTTTAAGTAAATAATCTATGTACACAATTTCAAAAAGATATCATGAAAAACCACAAAGTTATGAGCTAGTTGTCCTGACTGTCCCAACAAAAATATGGTCAACGCTCCGTTCGGGCGGGCGACCGGTGCATTGAGCTCTGGTGTCAGCTATTGCGTGAGCGATGACATACCGAAAGCAGCGTACCGTGCTCGGTAACTACACTGCAACAATTTCTAAATGTATTTGAGAAAAAATATAACATCGTGTAAAAATATAACATGGTGTAAAAATATAACATAGTGTAAAAATATAACATGGTGTAAAAATATAACATGGTGTAAAAATATAACATGGTGTAAAAATATAACATGGTGTAAAAATATAACATGGTGTAAAAATATAACATGGTGTAAAAATATAACATGGTGTAAAAATATAACATGGTGTAAAAATATAACATGGTGTAAAAATATAACATGGTGTAAAAATATAACATGGTGTAAAAATATAACATGGTGTAAAAATATAACATGGTGTAAAAATATAACATGGTGTAAAAATATAACATGGTGTAAAAATATAACATGGTGTAAAAATATAACATGGTGTAAAAATATAACATGGTGTAAAAATATAACATGGTGTAAAAATATAACATGGTCTAAAAATATAACATGGTGTAAAAATATAACATGGTGTAAAAATATAACATGGTGTAAAAATATAACATGGTGTAAAAATATAACATGGTGTAAAAATATAACATGGTGTAAAAATGATTAGAATCGATTCAGTTGCTTGTTGTGAACAAACTATATTCAGGTTTCACATAAACAAAAAATAACGTTGTAATATTTGACATGGCTTTAGTATAAACTTGGTATCAAATAACAATTAGAATTCATTTATTCGTAAGAGTGTCGTTGTACAGACGACAGCTACTACAATCTGTCAGATTTCTTTATTAGATTTTCAACTTTATCTCTTAAGCATTAAGACTCAAAGTTGATTGAGTATGTTTCACAGTTTCGGGTGTTGTCCGTACATAGTAAGGTTATAATAACATTTTTTTAGTTTTACATATTCTACCGCAACATAATGGTGTAACTGCAAATATTGAGTTCATTTAATGAGTTGGACCTAGTGTGCCCCGTGTGGTACTGGGCCTAGAATAGTACCAACCCATATCCTCCCGTGGGTGTCGTAAGAGGCGACTAAGGGAAATCACCAGGGAAGCGGGCAGCAGCGCTTCTCCTGTGTAATATCAAATCACTGCGATCCCCAACCCGCCTGCCAAGCGTGGGGATTATGGCAAACCCCCCCCAATGATGCACACGATACAGCCCAGGCCCCTAGTTCCCGGCAGCTCCGCTATTCCAGTCTACGGTAGCGGACTCGGTTACGGCGGAGCAAGGGGTGCTAAGAATCTCCGGCAGAGATCCGGCTACCATCACCAACGACGACTTTTGGCCCTGGCAACATTTAACACGCGCACACTACGGACCGATGAGAAGATTGTCGAACTGGAGGAAGAACTGAGCCGGTTGCGCTGGGACATTGTGGGGTTATCTGAAGTCCGAAGAGAGGGAGAGGACTCGATAATCCTGAAGTCTGGCAACCTGCTCTATTTCCGGGAAGGCGACCAGCTGTCCCAGGGTGGCGTCGGGTTTATTGTCCACAA
Organism: Sesamia nonagrioides; assembly: GCA_017933935.1. Classification (NCBI taxonomy): domain Eukaryota; kingdom Metazoa; phylum Arthropoda; class Insecta; order Lepidoptera; family Noctuidae; genus Sesamia; species Sesamia nonagrioides. The sequence continues at coordinate 351,749 of JADWQK010001537.1, read as the reverse complement.
GTCCCTCGTGAACAATGTTGTTAAAGTCGGGAGCTTTTCGAGTCGGGTGGCGTACCTTGAACTCAGAATAACAAAACGATATTCGTTAAAGGTTATACAGGTCTACGCCCCGACGTCTAAACACTCTGATGATGAGGTGGAGGCTATGTATGAGGACGTCAGTAGAGCCATACATTCCTCCAAAAGCCACTACACCGTTGTCAACTTGGTTGGGGACTTTAACGCAAAACTGGGCATGCGAGAGGCGGACGAGACGAAAGTAGGGCAATTTGGAGTTGGAAATCGGAATCCCAGAGGTCAGATGCTAATGGATTTCATGGAAAAGGAAGGACTCTTTGCGATGAATTCTTTTTTCAGGAAACCATTGCACCGCAAGTGGACCTGGCTCAGCCCCGATGGTCAGACCAAAAACGAGATAGACTTCATAATGTCAACGAGAAGGACGACGATCAACGATGTCTCCGTGATCCATGCGGTTAAAACCGGGAGTGATCACCGTATTGTTAGAGGCATCTTGAACCTCAACATTAGGCTCGAACGCTCTCGACTTATGAAGTCTACGCTCCGTCCAGTGTCAACACAACTCCAAAACCCCGAGAGCTTTCAGATCGAACTACAAAACCGCTTCGAATACCTCGGTGAATGCGTAGATGTGGACGACTACAACAACAGGTTTGTGGAAACTCTCCAAACGGAAGGGTCTAAGTTCTACAAAACCCTCTGTTCAAAAGGACAGAAGAAGATCTCGGGAGGTGATCTTAAAATCCCCTGATGACGCTTCGCGTATCAGATGCCTTAACAGACAAATCTCAAAGTCTCTGACTCGCGATATACGCCAATTTAATACAAATTGTATTAAAGAGGCTATCGAGCGGAACAAAGGCTCCAAAGTGTTCGCACGAGAATTGTCTGTTGGACAGAGTCTACTTGCGAAGCTGAAGACTGGGGATGGTAGGATCGTCACTTCCAAGCCCGAGCTTTTGGGTGAGATTGAGAAATTCTACGGAGAGTTATACATATCAACACACGCACCTGTTGTAAGCCTGGCTAATGATCCTAGAGCCAGACTAACCCGACACTACACCGACGATATCCCGGACGTCAGCCTGTACGAGATAGGTATGGCCCTGAAATAGCTCAAGAACGATAAGGCGGCTGGAGATGATGGAATTACGGCTGAGCTTCTGAAAGCGGGTGGCAAACCGGTTCTTAAAGCGCTTCAGAAGCTATTTAATTCCGTCATTGTTAAAGGCGAAACGCCTAAGGCGTGGCACAGGAGCGTGGTGATTTTGTTTTTCAAAAAAGGTGACAATACCCTCCTGAAAAACTTCAGATATCCCTCCTGAGCCATGTCTACAAGCTGTTTTCTAGGGTCATCACGAATCGTCTCGCTCGCAGGTTCGACGACTTCCAGCCTCCCGAACAAGCAGGCTTCCGAAAAGGCTTTAGCACCATAGACCACATTCATACGCTGCGGCAAGTTATACAGAAGTCCGAGGAGTATAACAAACCACTATGCTTGGCGTTTGTGGACTATGAGAAGGCCTTTGATTCGATTGAGACTTGGGCGGTGCTACAGTCTCTCCAGCGGTGCCAAATTGACCATCGATACATTGAGGTGATAAAGTGTTTGTACAAAAACGCCACCATGTCAGTCCGTCTCCAGGATCAGGACTCGAAACCGATCCGACTGCAGCGTGGAGTGAGACAAAGAGATGTCATATCTCCTAAATTGTTCACTGCTGCGTTGGAAGATGTCTTCAAGCTCCTGGACTGGAAAGGACTTGGCATCAACATCAACGGCGAGTACATCACTAATCTCCGTTTCGCAGATGATATCGTGGTCATGGCTGAGACCCTGGAAGACTTGGGCAAAATGCTCAATGACCTCAGCAGAGCTTCCCAACAAGTGGGTCTAAAAATGAACATGGATAAGACGAAGATCATGTCGAACTCTCATATCGCACCCACTCCAATTGTAGTTGGTTGCCCTGCACTCGAAGTTGTTGACGAGTATGCATACCTGGGACAAACAGTCCAACTAGGTAGGTCCAACTTCGAGAAAGAGGTGTTTCGGCGAATCCAGCTCGGTTGGGCAGCGTTTGGGAAGCTACGCTACATCTTCTCGTCGTCCAAGATACTACAGTGTCTCAAGACTAAAGTCTTTGACCAGTGTGTGTTGCCAGTGATGACTTACGGAACTGAAACGTGGTCGCTCACAATGGGCCTCATACGAAGGCTCAGAGTCACACAAAGGGCAATAGAAAGAGCTATGCTAGGAGTTTCTCTGCGTGATCGAATCAGAAATGAGGAGATCCGCAGAAGAACCAAAGTCACCGACATAGTTCTGCGAGTCGCTAAACTTAAGTGGCAGTGGGCAGGGCACATTGCTCGTAGAACCGATGGCCGATGGGGCAGGAAGGTTCTGGAGTGGCGGCCACGTACTGGAAGATGCAGCGTAGGGAGGCCCCCAACAAGGTGGACCGATGACCTGGTGAAGGTCGCGGGAAGCCGATGGATGCGGGCAGCACAAGACCGGTCAGCGTGGAAAGCCTTGGGGGAGGCCTTTGCCCAGCAGTGGACATCTATAGGCTGAAGAAGAAGAAGAAGAATACTCATTCACCTTGAAAAAAAAAATATAACTCTATAATTTTTATTATATTAAAACAAGCCAAAGACGTGGTCAGTTACAAAACTGTTATATGATTTCTTCAGAGTCCCTTGTGTACCCAAACCAACTTAACATAGATTCAGGTTTCTTAATCGTCACAATCACAATCAGAGCCAGTTTATGAACTTCACTTTTAGTTCAAAAAAACATGAACTAAAAGTGAAGTTCATAAACTGGCTCTATCTGGGTAGAGCCGGGTGAACTTTAATTTTGGTTCGTTTTATATTGCTTGCAAATAAATCTAAATATGACTGAATTCATAAACGTAATCCAACCAAAAACATTCTGTAAAAAAATGCCAAGCCTCGCGGGAGCTGCTGGTTTATCTCTAAAAAGTAATGAAATCTAGACAAAGCCGTGCCAACTTGAAGGTTCCTTATTGCGATTTCTTCAATATTATTATAGTTAATATTGTGTGACTTGGCCGTTGAACATTATACGTTAGTGCGATTTTGTTAACACGTAATGTTATATCTGTTATAACTACCTATGTTTGTTATGTGAGAATAATAGCCCATACTGGTATTTGTAATTGGACTTAATACATTGTGCAACACATGTATTAATCATTGACAATGATGACTTCTGTTCTTTTTGGAGCGTCAAATCGACCACCTATCTAATATAAAATAGACGTACAGACGGATTTCTATGAATGATTAGCCCATCTGTACTGGAAATGACTTTTGTGCTGTTCGTTTCCGGCTCGTTTATACATAAGTATTTTTGAAATGCGCAACTTTATCAAGCCCTGGTTATTGAATCAACGTTTTCCAAGTGGCAATTTTCCATGGTCAATGGGTAGCGGTTCTGGCGACAGATTGGTGCAATGGTGTCATGGAGCACCTGAATTTGTAGCCTTGTATACCCTTCAACGGCCAAGTCACACAATATTAACTATAATAATATTGAAGAAATCGCAATAAGGAACCTTCAAGTTGGCACGGCTTTGTCTAGATTTCATTACTTTTTAGAGATAAACCAGCAGCTCCCGCGAGGCTTGGCATTTTTTTACAGAATGTTTTTGGTTAGATTTCACTTCTTTTTGTAGAAGCGTATTATATTGATTTTATTATTTAACACAGTTTTTTTTCTTTTTAGAAGTAGTTATTACAAATCTTCCTTTTCTTTTTTCCGGTTCTGATTCTTGTACAGTAGCAATAGTTTTATGTATTGCCCATTCGCGTGGCGTGCGTGGTTGTATTCAGTGATCGCTGAAGCTTGAGTTTTTATAATCTTGAAGTCAACATTTATGTTTACTTCTTCAATCAATATGAGGTGCGCCCAATGAAAATTGTTTACTCGTGAAAGCGCCATATAAGCTTGGCCACGAGAGAATATGGAGGTGCCAATGTCCATTTTTGATGAGTGATGATATAGAAGCAATGAGTTAGAACTTGGCTCTTGTGAAATGTTAGGTCATACGCCACACAGATTGGGAATTGTTGTCTGTACAAGCATGCCCGGGGTATGATCTCAAATTGTAACTTACATAATGAGTAATAATTCGTGAATCAAATTATAAGCAAATTTTACTAACAATTGTTTAGGCTTTATTTGGTCTTCCGGGTCCCACCTCACTTTTTTACTAGCCTATCGAACCATTAACTAAACCAAACATCAATGTTTCTCTTAAGCATTACTTTAGCTCCCTGTTCAATGATTATAGTTTCTTCCAGTCCAGCAGTCATCGTCGCATCATCCTCATATTTTTGTTAACAAGCCCGGGCTTTTGTTATCATACCTACATTTTGAACAATCCAAGGAATTTTTAGCAATTAACTTTATCTCGGATTGCGGGACTGCTTTGAATATAGTATTATGCATACTCATATTTCTCGACGGTAGTAAACAAACAGTACCTTCTGGTACGTCCCTCAAACATTGTGTTACATATTTCCATTAAACATTCCTTCATTAGAATGCGAGAGCAGAGGTATCAATCGGTTAGGCAGTATATCTCTGTCTGATTGAGTTGTCAATCCTACTTTGGTTCTTTTTAATATCTCAACAAACGTAGAATCATCCAGCGGTCTAATATACAACGTAAAAAAAAAGTTAAAAAACTAAAACCCAACTACGACAAAAAACGACGCTGAACAAGTATAAAACAAGATTTTCAGAATACTGAACTGAACAAAGTTGCTAATGTAGTTGCAAGTAAATGGACACAGTAGTAATGTCATACAATACTATTCTGAAGTATGCAATATTCACTATGTAGAGATAAATTTTCATGTTTGGAAAGGCGTAGTCACACGTTACATATACCTACCTACCGTAGCACCTTGACAACGTGTGACTACGCCTTTCCAAACATGAAAATGTGAATGTTGCATACTTCAGAATAGTATTGTATGACATTACTACTGTGTCCATTTACTTGCAACTACATTAGCAACTTTGTTCAGTTCAGTATTCTGAAAATCTTGTTTTATACTTTTTCAGCGTCGTTTTTTGTCGTAGTTGGGTTTTAGTTTTTTAACTTTTTTTTTTATTTGTACTATTTTGGTGTTAAAGTGTATTTGTGGCGCATATTATTAACAAAAGTTAAACTGATGAACTAAAAACTAGGTACTTGACATATTACATCTACACGCACATATAACAACATAAGCCCGAAGGCATATAGCGCAGAGGCCTTTTTATGGGAGATTTAGCCAGTTATAAAACTGTTTCCGCCTTCACCGCGTGGAGTTACTCCCAGCTTATGTCGTTTTCATTAGTGCATTACATATTCTAATAATGTTCACACTGCTCTACATTGCATAAAGCGATTCACAGTTCCCGTGATCCGCGCTTTACTCTTATCGCTCATATTTAACATCATTAAAGCATTCTTGTAATTATGTACAAGCATAAAGCACTCGTGAAGCTCTTTCACGTGATACCAAACACGGTATATTTATTTTAATTTTATATTAACATAGAACTTTTGTCTTTTGTCCGCTAGAGGGTGCAATACTAAATTTGGTGACAAGCTTTATAGCTCATAACTAACAGAATATCAAGGCCCTTCTAATGGTAATGCAGTGGTCTTATTCTGATAAGTAGTAAAGAAGCTATGAACGAAAAGTTGTGAATTATATGCAACCAGCCCATGAATACAGGTAAAGTCACACGCAAATGCTAGCAATATATATATTCAAAATGTACAAGTAAAGGGCTTTCAAATGATACCAAACACGGCATATTTATCTTAACTTTAGTTTTTTACTCTGTATGTTTTGTCCGCTAGAGGGCGCTACAGTAAATTTTGTGAAACCCCATATAGCCTATAACCAGCGGACAATTAAGACGCTTCTAATGATATATCATTTTTCGAATTCTGATAAGTAGTTTAGAAGTTACGAGGGAACAGATGAACATACATACATACATACATACATACATACATACATACATACATACATACATACATACATACAAACATACATACATACATACATAGCCTGTCAAAATCATAACCCTCCTTTTGCTTTGCCGTAGTCGGGTAAAAATAATTGTTTAAAAAAAATCAGTACAAAAGATTGGAATTTTATTTATTTTAATAATTATAAACTAGTGCTTAACTGCAATCCCGCCTGATGGCAAGCAGTGATGCAATCGTTGATGTTAAAGCGCGCTAGTTTATTAAGAGCCTATTCACTCAAAAAAACTGAGTGAATAGAAAGGAAGACGGCAGTTGAGCGAGGTGGTGTAATGTTAAACGCAACAACACGACCAACGAGGCTGCGCCAAAGGGAGATTGATCTAGAGACCCTCCACGACCAAAATCCCGAAACAACAACATTTCACGCATCGTACCCGGCATAAATCGCATCACAACTGCTCAAACCCGTCTCCCGTACGGCTTCACCAGTCATTATGCCGGAACACGACGAATCGCTTGGCGGCAAGACTTTGTCTGGTGGGTGGTAACTTCTGCCGGCGGCGGATGGCAAGGCCTACCACCTTTCTAAGAGGATTAGTTTTTTAAACAGCGACTTTTCTCTGACGACACCGTAATTACGTAACACACTATTGATATTAACTGGAATCATTTTGAAGTATATTGCTAATCCATTGCTCCACATGTTTAAAAAATGAGTGCTCAAAAACGTTAAAAACGCAATGAATGTTGTTGATCTGTCAAAATGAAACCCATTGCTACTGATGGCGTTTTACGTAATTACACTGCTGGTTTGAGTTGCAAAAGATCCCCAAGCACTAAAATATGTTTTTTTCCAAACCAACCATCTTCTAGATCAGAATAGCAATAGTTTTATGTATTGCCCATTCGCGTGGCGTGCGTGGTTGTATTCAGTGATCGCTGAAGCTTGAGTTTTTATACTCTGGAAGTCAACATTTATGTTTACTTCTTCAATCAATATGAGGTGCGCCCAATGAAAATTGACTATTAAACACTGTCTACGTAATTATAAGGCAACGGAATCATAGCGCGATCAATATTGAATATAAAAGATTAAAGTTTACACTTTAACTCGATAGATGGCGTTGGGATCGAGTTAGATCGCGCTATGGTTTCGTTACCGGCAATGCTATATAGGTAAGTGAATTATTATTTTTTGGTGTGAGCAGCAAGCACTGTGTTTATTGTATTATACGCGCTTAATATAAGTAGTCCAGTGTTTAATTTAACCACCCTCTCCAAGTCGACTTTCGTTCATTGGTCCTTCGGAGTCGGATTGGTCGGGAGTGTGTTGGCGGTTTCCGGAGGTGGTATTTCTACCACCCTACGCGTCATTACTGGACAGTGGATCGCTGTCCAGAGCAGCCCTTCAGTGGGTGACCAGGTGAGAGGTGCCAGGAGCTGAAGGTGGAAGACTGGTGGGCGCAGGAGGATCCAGTATAGCGTGGTGCAGCAATACTGGTAACAGCAGCAGCCGGTGGGAGAAAGCAGGAAGGTGCAGTCCATGGTCACAGAGGGCGCCACTGGTGCGGTGTGATACATCGCAACGTCATCAGGTTCAGTGAGTGTTGGTGAAAAAATCGTGAGTACTTTCAACTTTATTCTGGAAGAATCTAATAGAAAAGTGATTAGTGATTAGATTTGAACATTACAAAAAAAAGTAACTTAAAAGTTGATGAGTTTTGGACTTGTAATATTTTGTAAGAAAAAGTGGTTTGAACGGGGAACCTATGCCCAAATTTGTATAGAAATTGAACTCTAAAAGACTTGTAAAATTTTCGATGGAATTTAAGTTTGTGTTTGGAACAAGTGCGAGAAGAAATATTTAGTGGACATTAAGTTTAGTGTATTAGAACAATATTATATTCTTCCGCTCTTTGTTAATTTGTGCTGTAGTATTAGATTTATTATTGTGTTATTTATCATTACTTTGTTTGTCTCTACGTATAATATTGTGTTTACAAAATGGATTCGTTGCTGGATATCCAAGAAGACGTTAAAATCAAAATTGATAAGGCTATGATTAACTTTAAAAAATGCCCAAAGGATAGACTCACTGTATCGTATATTGAAACACGCTTAGAAAGTTTAGAACAACAATGGCAACTTTTCCATAATACACATGTTAAAATAATAAGTGAAGTTAAAAAATCAGACTTATTTAGCTCTAAATATCATAAAGATTGTGTTTACGATGAGGTAGAGGAATTATATGTGCAATTCAAAAGTACTCTGAAAGAGCTAATACGAAAAAATAAATGTGTATCTAGTAATGAAAATGATAGTAGACCGGGCCTTAGTAGTTCTAAAGAAGATTATAATTTTCGGTTGCCGGAGGTTAAAATACCAATGTTTTCTGGTAAATATCAGGAGTGGTTAACCTTTAGAGACTTGTTTTTGGGATTAATTCATAACAATAATAAATTGAATGATGCACAAAAATTATATTACTTGAAGGGATATTTATTCGGAGAGGCGGAACATTTATTAAGAAATGTACAGGTGACAGCAGATAATTATATTACAAGTTGGACCAAATTAGAGTCCATGTACAATAATAAAAGGTTTTTGGCAAACGGTATTGTTAAATCTTTATTTAACCAAAAGGCCATAATTGCTGAGTCCGCAACGGATATTAAAAAACTTCTGAGTACAACAACTGATTGTTTAGAATCACTAAAAAATTTAGATATAGATCTTGTTTCAATTTTGATTATATACATTATCACTGAGAAGCTTGATAAAGTAACTAGAAGGGCATGGGAGTTGAAGGTATCATCGGATCCTAAGGACGACCTGCCTACTTTTGATGAACTAAAGGATTTCCTGATTAACCGGTTTAGGGCTTTAGAGAATCTAGAAACAAAAGTAGAGAGGGCACCAAAGACTACACGGGCATTACATGTAGTTAAAGATAAGGGGGTATCTTGTGTCTTTTGTGCAGGTGAGCACAAATTAAGTTCATGTCCAAAATTTATTAATGAAAGTACGGAAACACGGCGGAACTTTGTTCTAAAGAACAAATTATGTTTCATCTGCCTGCTCAGCAACCACTCTGTTAAGTTTTGTAAAAACACACTCAAGTGTCGGGTGTGCAAACGCCGCCACCATTCTTTGTTACACCAACAAGGTGTTGTAGGGTCGGAAGTTGGTGAGGGTAGTCGGGCTGCTCGCACGGAAACCTCATCGGTAACTTATGAGGGAAATAAGGACGCTAATCAAGCGGAGGGATTAAAACCACAGGTAGTCTCATGTCTTGCGACAGGAAGTAGGAAAACTGTATTATTAGCCACAGCTTTGGTAAAGGCTGAGTCGAGGATTGGGACTTATCACACGGCAAGGGCGTTATTGGATCAGGGATCCCAGGGTTCCTTTATTACGGAGTCTCTGGTTCAATATTTAGGTTTAAAGAAAAAACCTTCAAAAAATAAGGTAGTAGGTGTAGGAGATAAGGGTACTACGTCGACGGCCATAGTAGTCATAAATCTTCAATCGCGAGTAAATCCTTCCTTTCAAATAAAGGTCAATGCCTACGTTCTAAAGTCTGTAACATCACTTCTCCCATCTACTAAAGTAGCTAGGTTAGAATGGGTGGATTTGAACGACAATGATCTGGCTGATCCGGATTACTTTACACCCAATAGAATCGATGTTCTATTGGGCGCCGAAGTATACAGCCAAGTCATTCAGCACGGTGTTAAGAAAAATGTGAACGGTACTCTATTAGCGCAAGAGACCACTTTAGGATGGGTATTGTCGGGTGCGTTTGAAGTTGACCAAGGTGTAGATTCTCAATCAAGAATTACCGTGATGCATATCAGTGTCCAGGATGATGAATTATTGAGAAAATTCTGGGAATTAGAAGAACCACCGGGAACAATAGGGATGCTCACGGAGGAAGAAACCAAATGTCAAGAATTATTTAAAACAACGACAACAAGGAATAAGGACGGTAGATATGTAGTAAGGTTGCCGTTACGGGATACAAACCTGGACGATAGGGGCGTTGGATCCAGAGAGATAGCTGAAAAAAGACTTAAGGGATTAGAAACAAGATTAGCAAAAAATAATAAATTAAAGGCCGATTACGCTAATGTGATACAAGAATATTTAAGTCTCAACCACATGGTAGAAGTATCAGATAGGGATAATATAAAGGGCATTTACTTACCTCATCACGCTGTTGTCCGTGAGGATAAAGAAACAACAAAGGTGCGTGTTGTATTCGATGCTTCTTGTAAGTACAGCAACGGGCGGTCACTTAACGAAGATCTAATGATTGGTCCATCTTTGCAAGACGAGCTTCGTCATATCATTATGCGCTGGAGGGTACATCGAATTTGTATAGTGGCTGATATAGTAAAAATGTACCGACAAGTTTTAGTAAATAGGCAAGATACTCCATTACAACGAATACTTTGGCGGGATAGCCCGGAAGGGCAAATAAAGGAGTATGAATTGATAACGGTTACATTCGGTACAGCCTCGGCACCATACTTAGCTGTGCGGACTCTTCAACAGCTTGCAGTCGATGAATGCGGGGATAATTTAGATATGGCTAAAATAATCGTAAGCGATTTTTATATGGATGATTTAATGTCGGGAGCTGAAACTAAAGAAGATGCGTTTAAAATTTATACAGAGATAACCAAAATTCTAGGTAAAGGCGGATTTGAATTACAAAAATGGAAAAGCAATTGTCAAGACTTATTAAATAAAATTCAGGATGGAAGGGATGAAGCGTTACAGATAAAAATAGACGAATTAACAAAAATCTTAGGACTTACCTGGAATGCGCGCGACGATTGTTTTCAATACTCTCTGGAGCTTAAGCTAATATCTGGACCTGTAACAAAAAGAAAAATTATTTCAGATATTGCACGATTGTTTGATCCATTGGGGTGGTTGGCACCAAGCATAATAGTAGCAAAAATATTAATTCAAAAGCTGTGGTTAGCAGGATTGCAGTGGGATGAAGAAGTTCCAAAGAATTTATTAAAAGAATGGGTAACTTACCGTGCAAACTTAGCTTCTTTAGTTGAACTAAAAATACCACGTTGGTTGAACACGGGAAAGAAAGTAAAACAAGAGTTATACGGATTTTCAGATGCGTCTAAGTTAGCATATGCGGCAGTTGTATACGTTAGAGTAGTGGATGAAATGGGCTTTATACACGTTTCTTTAATAGCTTCCAAAACGAAGGTAGCACCGGTAAGGCAAGTGTCGATTCCTAGACTTGAGCTTTGCGGGGCAGTACTTTTAACCAAGCTTATTTTGGAGGTAGCCGAAGTTATGAATATACAAAAGGAGAATCTTTACGCGTTCACAGATAGCGAAGTAGTATTAGCTTGGTTGAATAGTCATCCTAGTCGTTGGAAGACTTTCGTTGCTAACAGGGTTTCAGAGATATTGAGCAATTTGGATACACACCATTGGGTTCATGTAGCATCGAAACAAAATCCAGCAGATTGTGCTTCACGTGGGATATGTCCGTCGGAACTTTCAAATGTTTCTCTCTGGTGGGAAGGCCCAAATTTTCTAAAGGAACCGGTAGTTAAATCTAAAAGACCTAAACAACTTATCACACATTTAGAAAAAATCAAGGTGCATACTAGTACTTTGGATGTTTCATTTTGGAGCCGATTCTCTACGTTATCAAGAATGATTCGCGTTATAGCTTATTGTCGTAGATTTTTGAACTGGACAAAAAATAAGGCATTAAATAAGGGTAAAGGGTCGTTATCTATACAGGAATTAGAGAACGCAACAGAAATATGTATTAAAAGATGCCAGGAAGAAGATTTTGCAAATGAATTGGAAAAATTGAAAAACAATAAGATAGAAAAGAAAAACGCGAAACTAAATTCATTAAATATATTTTTAGATCCGAAGGGAATAATCAGAGTAGGAGGTAGGCTTGAGATGTCTCAATTAAATTACGAACGAGTGCATCCCATCCTAATACCTAGAGAATCATTCCTAACTAAACTTTTAATAGCGGACGCACATGAGAAAACAATGCACGGGGGTCCGCAATTAATGATCACATACTTACGGTCAAAATACTGGATTATAGGCATAAAGACATTGGCAAAAAGATATGCGGGAAGCTGTGTGAAGTGTATCCGATATACAGCCAAGGTCAGAACACAACTTATGGGACAGTTACCATCCTCTCGGGTAACACCTGCTAAACCTTTTCTACGAAGCGGGGTAGATTACGCAGGCCCTATAAGTATTAGACTGTCCAAGGGTCGCGGCACTAAGTCTTACAAAGGCTACATAGCTTTGTTTGTGTGTATGGTCACACGTGCTGTGCATTTAGAAGCCGTAAGCGATTTAAGCACAAAGGCCTTTTTGGCAGCCTTCAAGCGATTTGTTGCTAGGCGGGGTCGATGTGCAGAACTACATAGTGACAACGGGACCAATTTTGTAGGCGCCGCGCGCGAATTACTTCATTTATTTAATGAAGAAAGGTCCGCATGTAATCCCGAATTGGCAGATGAACTAGGGAACAATGGTACTGAGTGGCATTTTATCCCCCCTCAGCCCCCCAATTTTGGAGGACTTTGGGAAGCAGGGGTAAGATCCACGAAGCATCACCTTAAGAGAGTGATTGGCAATTCGACGCTGACCTTTGAAGAGATTACGACGGTGTTGGCTCAAATCGAGGCGTGTCTTAATTCGAGACCATTGTCTTATGTTGAGGATCACGATAAATTGACTATTTTAACGCCAGGCCATTTTTTAGTAGGGGAACCATTAGTGGTACCGCCCGATTCGAATTATGAAAAGTCAAATGTTAGCAGCTTAAGACGATGGCATCTGCTTCAAAAAATGATGCAGGAGTTTTGGCGAAGATGGTCGCACGACTACCTTCACCAATTCTTACAAAGACACAAATGGCAAAATAAAATACCCGAGCCATCTGTGGGTGACGTAGTATTAATCAAGGAGGACAATATGCCTCCTGGCAGGTGGTTGTTGGGCAAAGTGGAAGGGAAGCATCCGGGTTCAGATGGGTTAACACGTGTGGTCACAATAAGGACAAAATTGTCCACCATAAAAAGACCTACATCAAAGGTGTGTGTATTACCTATAGCCAATTAACAAATACTAGGATTTAAAGTAATTTTAAGGATTGGAAATATTGTAAGCTAATGTACGGTTAAGTAAGTTGTATTTAGTATTAAGATGCAAAAATTGTTATATTTTAAGGGGTATTAAACATGCATGGGAATGCGCTAGACAAGAGAGTTAGAAGAAGGACATTCGCCATAATGTCCTTGGTGGGCGGAATGTCTACGTAATTATAAGGCAACGGAATCATAGCGCGATCAATATTGAATATAAAAGATTAAAGTTTACACTTTAACTCGATAGATGGCGTTGGGATCGAGTTAGATCGCGCTATGGTTTCGTTACCGGCAATGCTATATAGGTAAGTGAATTATTATTTTTTGGTGTGAGCAGCAAGCACTGTGTTTATTGTATTATACGCGCTTAATATAAGTAGTCCAGTGTTTAATTTAACCACCCTCTCCAAGTCGACTTTCGTTCAAACACTTTGCATAAACGAAGATTTATGTAGGTTAATTAGATATCATGGACAATTCACCTATAATAAATAGTTCGATAGTTTTTAAGTATGTCCTTAAGCGGGTATCACCGCCACTCGTAAGTCCAATGCACTATAAGTTGAAGCTTTCTAAATACATATGATTGTGGTACTCTAACTTGCGCTTGACCGCAATCCCGTCTGATCAGTGCAGAGCAGTGACGCGATCGTTGATGGTAAAGCGCGCTAGTTTATTAAGAGCCTATTCACTTTAGCCTTGAAGACACTCAAATTGTAGTGTGACGGAAACACCGCCGCTGGCAAATTATGAAAATTATATAAATACTAAATACTACTAAATTCAGCTCAAGATTTACAAACTTCATTGGACCTTATATTTATAATAAGATAAATAAAGCAATCAATATCTACCCTTTAACGAAAACTCAATGTAAGGAAAAGGTTACAAAATACTTACAAAAACTTAATTACGAAGAGACTGATATACTTACCACAGTGATTGACTATTTACCACATACACACACCCTCTTACATTCATACACACATAATCATATCACACAAATAGAGGACACACGTACTGTTTAGTGCTTATTCTTAATTTAATCTAATTTTAAGTTAATTTATTATTTCTGGTAAATTATAAAAATGTTAATTTTATTTGGTATGATGTTATTTTATTTCATTAAATTTAATTGATTTATTCTATTTTTGAACATGTAAATTTACAAAGTGTTGACTGTACTCAATGGCTACCTACATATATCTAGTGTCTACTTTTTAAGGGATTGGGCGCTGATAACTGAAACACAGGCTTTTGCCTAGTTCGGTTACAGATGTATAATCCGATTGTAACACTAAATTGTAGCCCATAATATACATATTTTGTGTAACAATGTAAATAATTTCTGAATAAACATTATTATTATTATACAGGGTGTATCTGACACCGTAACGCAAACATCGCGGATAGGCTACACCGCATGCCACTGATAAAATTATGACAGTCATTTATGTCGTTAATGAACGGTTACAGAATTCACAGTGGTTGTAAAAAGTGTCGGCTCGGCATTTGAACGTTGCAAGCGTGCCGCCGTGTGGGTTTGACGTTGATCCCTGATGTAAACTCTATCAATGATTTGATAGAGTTTACATCAGGGATCAACGTCGAACAACTCGAAAGACTGTCTTATCGGCTGATGCCGATAAGACAGCTTTTCGAGTTTTGTTTTCATTGCGTTTTTTTGTGTAATTAGCGAATTAATTAACTTTTACTTTAAAATCTTATTGGGTTATAAAAGTTTAGCAATTATGAACGGTTTTAAGTGAAAAAAACTTCATATATTTTTTTTTTAATATAATTATAAACTAGTGCTTGACTGCAATCCCGCCTGATGGTAAGCAGTGATATAATCGTTGATAGTAAAGCGCACTTGTTTATTAAACCTATTCACTTAAAAAACTTAGGAATAGGAAGGATGACGGTAGTTGAGCGAGGTGATACAATGTTAAACCCAAGACCAACACGACCAAACGAAGCTGCGCTAGAGGGAGATTGGTCTGGAGACTCTCCACGACCAAACTCCCGACACAACAACATTTGGCGCATCGGCAAGACTTTGTCTGGTGGGTGGTAACTTCTGCTGGCAGCCGATGTTATGGCCTACCACCGAGAGAAAATCATGAGGAGCCGACGAAAAATTCCACCACTGGGGGTTCAGAATCATGTACTGGATCCATGGTACTCGTTTGTGCGTCGATGTCAGATAACCCCTGTATAATTGTTCCAGTCGGTAAAGAGGGAGCAAAACGCTTCGTCGTTGAATTAAATCATGCAATTCCCTTGCACACTGATAGAGCAGCGGTAGACTAGTAGTATCGTCCGCGATTTACAAGTTGTAGGCCGTAGGTTAGAACCCTATCAGGCGCTTTAATTTGTGTAAATTATTTCATCACTACTGCTCTCAAAACGGTGCAGTGAAGGAATACTTCGTGAGACAACCGGCATGTTTTAGAAGCAAAAACTCCGAAGGCATGTGACATTTATCAACCCGCACTGTGCCCGCCTGGGCCGCAGTGGGCCGTAATCTACACGGGTAGATTACGGCCCACTCTATCTCATCGAGCGGAGGCATGTGTCCTAGGAGTGGGAATATTTTAGGCTGATTATATATTCCTGATTTCTGTCTCAATATGTCAAAAATGTATCCAATTTCTCAATATTTATGAAAAAAAAGAAAACTGAGTTTGTTTGTTCCGCTTTCACGCCGTAACTACTAAACCGATTTCTTTGAAATTTTGTAGACACAAAGATAGAAGTCCGGGTTAAATAATAGGGTAGTTTTTATCCCGGAAGAATCGATATTCCCAATGAAAATCTAAAAAGCGATATAACCTCATTCCACGCGGGCGAAGCCGCGGGGGAAAAGCTAATGGATTATATTTTGACCAAATTTTGAGTGAAATTTATTTTAGGGTAATTTGTTAATTTCATTTGTGTAATGTTTATGTGCGAGTTGAAAAGTTAGTAGTAGTTAGTAATCGTTCGACTATTTCTTCGTGTAAACTAAAAAAAAATATAAAAGCCAGTCTAGTCTTATCGACAGTTTTTATCAAAGCAGAAGGGGAGGCATTTCCAGCAGTGGGGCGCTCTAAGCTAGATTAAATTAGAAGATATGTGTCCCACTACGCTGGATTTTTGCAATGACAATATTTTTATTTTTTTTATGTAGCAATACTATATATTAGATTATAGATTACTGAACGACGAACATTTCTTCCTTCTGATCTAATTCAAAGGTTACTGCAGACCTTAATTTTAGCCCATATAGGTGCAAAGTTCTCATCAATATAAATGAATTAATTCCAAACACAAAGTAGCTACTGTAAACCGTTGGGAATCCCCTAACTGCCCTTCGTCTTGGTCTCTAATGACAGTCTCAATTTATCTAGGTATAAAGCTCTTATCAATACAAATTAATCAGGCACTAACACAAGGTAGCTGCTGTGAATCGCTGAGGAGTTCCTTCATTTGTCTCTCGACTCCATCATCAAATCTACTTCAGACCTTCATTATAACCCTTAAGGGTGCAAAGTCCTCATGAATATAAATGATATAAGTCCAAACACAAAGTAACTACTGTAAACCGTTGAGGAGTACGCGGGACTGACCTTTGTCTTCATCATCAGAGCCTTTATGACAGTCACAACCCATCGAGATGTAAAGTTCTCATAAATACAAATTAATCAAACGTAAACACAAGGTAGCCGTGAATCGTTGAGGAGTTCTCACGACTGTCTCCCAGCTTCATCATCAGATCTACTCCATACCTTTATTAAATTGTAGTGTTTTCTAATACTTATTGAAAATACTTAGAAATGCACTAGTCACCCCTACGATTTTTGAAAGTTACCCTTGATTTCTCTGGTCTTCCATCTTCAGATCCTGACCTGGTAACTATTGGACCACCTGGAAAGTATACCCTTTCAAACAAAATTGAAATTTGAAAATCGATCCAGGCGTCTTAGGGTAATCGGTGAACACACCTACATAAAAAAAAAAGATTACGATTAATTGAGAACCCGCTCCTTTTTTGAAGTCAGTTAATGAAGCGGCCCACCAAGTTGGATATTTTATTGACGGTGGTACGTCAATCTCTACTAGTTTGGTTGGGCTCTTCTGCTTTCTAATCATGGTCACCAGGTACTTCAGATCTTCGATTATTCTAGTTTTTATATTTTTCCCTTTATGTGACCATTAAACCCTGGCTCTGTACCAAATTTCAGCTCTCTGAGATTATGGGAAGTACTACTTCTATTTTGATGATCATGAGTGAGTGAGTGTCGAAAACACGGAAATTTGCTTTCGCTTAACTTTAGAACTGGATGAGCTACAGACTTGAAATTTTAGATTTGAAGTGTGTAAATACAGCTTACTGGATGACCAAAATTTCAGGGTTCTGGTACTATCCAGAGGTTCTTAATTAGGGGCCTGAAAATGCAGCGAAATGGTTCGGGTAAAGATGGTACGGCAGTGTTTGCTTCGCGCTCGACTTGGCGAGGGCACTGCCGTGCCCTCAGATATAATTACCATGGCCAATAATGGCTTCAATGAATATTGCCAATGTAGTGGAAATATGATGTGTAGCAAATAACTTGTTTGACTGTACATACTTCCGCGGCGGTGCGCCGGCGCACAGCGGTTCGGAGGTCGCGCTGTGATTTAGTGAGAGAAGTCGAAACTGATGTAGTCCACTGATAACTAAGCAGACAGATTTAGATTACAATAAATGTGAGTTTTGTTGGTTTTTGTGGTTCTTATGTAATGTAGGAATTACAGAACTGACTCATACTTAACAATAACAAATTTTGCATGTCGAAATTTGAAAAACCTTACTTGTATACCTGCATTCTATTGAGTAAATAATTTGATTTTATTACTTACACATATTTACAGTCAAATACGATTTTCCCATTTCTATTAATAAATAAGGTACTACGCATATCTACCGTCCAATCTATATTTAAACAAAAAAAAAAAAAAAAATAATAATAATATTTGCATAGATAGTAGGTACAATGAGATGTTCAATAAATACAATGATCCTTTACTATCTACCTTAAACTAGGCGTGCAAAAATAGTATTACTTAAGTAATAATTATAAAATAATGGTAAGTATAAATTAGGAATGTCAAACATGAAAATACAATAATACAAGATAAAATATTAATAATAAGGCAATGATACAAATTAATAAAGTCAGCTAAAGCATTACATTACATGGTCAAAAAATATACATTTAAAAACAAAAATAAAAATGTCTGTCGATGTGGTTATATTACAGCAGTCAAGTAAATTAAATTAAAAATTCATATTTTATCATCAAGAAATTCTTGAATGGAATAATATGCCTTCTCGATCAAAAATAGGAACAATTTCTTTTTAAATGTATCAATGCCTTCCACCGACTTCATGTACTTTGGCACTTTGTTGTACAATTTCGGAGCCATTGCGAATATGCTTTTCTGAAACAATACAGTCTTGTGTGGAACCAAATGTAGCTTATCAGCTCTACGCAAGCTACTAACCTGTGAAAATTTAGACAGGTTGCGCCTGACGAAAAGGACAGTTTCGTATATATACAAGGACGGTAAAGTTAATATTTTTAATTTTATAAAATGAGGTTTACAACTGTCGGTCCTTTGTAAATTACACATGGCTCGGATGCAACGTTTTTGTGCAATAAATACAGTTTCCTTTTCAGTTGCATTACCCCAAAAAATTATGCCGTATCTTAAACACGATGCAACTAGTCCATAGTATGCTGTCAATAACGTGGGTTCATTTACAGTTTTCCTTAACATGGTCAAAGCATACGAATATTGGTTAAGTTTACCGCATACTTTCTCGATTTGAACGCGCCATTTCAATGTACTCTCTATATGTATTCCTAGAAATTTTGTGGTGTTTGTTTCATTAATACTAACGCCGTTATGGGTTACATTAAGGTTCAGTCTGTTAGTCATTCTTTGTCCAAATTTCATAAGTACGGTTTTACTTAAATTAATTTTTAAATTATTATACTCTAACCAATTAATTATAGATTCCATATTTTTATTTATGTCAGATTCAAGATTATTAATATTGTCATTGTCAAAAATTATAGTGCTGTCATCTGCAAACATTGTCATGTGGTAGTTAGTTGCTGTAGGCAAGTCATTAATATAGATGAGAAACAATAACGGTCCAAGCACACTCCCTTGAGGTACTCCATATGCAATATTTCTGACACTAGATTCATAACAAATTTCATTTTTACTCTTACCATCC
This sequence comes from Sesamia nonagrioides, assembly GCA_017933935.1. Taxonomy (NCBI): domain Eukaryota; kingdom Metazoa; phylum Arthropoda; class Insecta; order Lepidoptera; family Noctuidae; genus Sesamia; species Sesamia nonagrioides. The sequence goes on along the minus strand of JADWQK010001537.1, from coordinate 332,259 downwards.
ACTCGTTTAACAATTGTAAATTGTTTTCTATCTTTGAGATAAGATGCTAGAAAACTCCAGACGTTACCTCTAATGCCATAAGAATTTAATTTCTGAAGCAGGATCTTATGGTCCACGCAGTCAAATGCCTTCGATATGTCCATGTATAAAGCGAACACTGGCAATTTTTTATCTACTCTAGATGTAATTATATTCAAAAAGTCATAAATGGCCATGTTAATGCACTTATTTTTCCTGAAACCTTTTTGATTGTTAGTGAATAGATTTTTCTGTTCAAAATATTGATTTATGCCATTATAGATGACCTTCTCAAAAACCTTTGACAATATTGGTACTAATGCTATTGGTCTATAGCAAGCCATATTTTCAATATCATCTTTCTTGAAGATAGGCTTTAGGACCGTTATTTTCAATTTACTGGGAAACACGCCTTCTGAGAAATACGCTGCAATGGGACCGAAGTATTAATTATCAGTTCAAAAACACAAGTTATGTATCTCGTTAGTACCAGTCGCTCTGTCACAGACCCTGTACTTCCAGCGTAACAATAATAATATTATTCAATTTCAGGCGACGCAGCCCCATAGATAAATAGCAATCTAAACATAGCATTGATTAAAAATCACAAAATAAAATCTATATCTAATAATATATCAACATCTTATTTCCAAAACAACAAAAAAACATAAATCCAATCTATGAAACCATTCAAAAATAGCCGAATCTTTTAATAATTTTTATGTTGAACAAGTTGTTGAATTACGAAATAAAACAGTACCAGAATTTCTTATACACTCAAATACCTGTGACTCTTCTTTTTATTATAGTTCCAACTATAACGACGATACATAATTTACCTCATAAACTTACTTAGAAATACAAAAATTGTACAAATCTTCCAAGACTGTCAGCCACGTATCATATCGGCACTAATAGCCTGCTACGGCTTTGTGGCATCAACGCTTAGGTATGGCCACAGAAATCGTAATTATTATGATGTCTGTGGGTATGGCATAATGTATTGGAGCCTAAAAGTCCTTATCTTACCGTCGTTATACATTAATGAAACTAACGTATTTGTAAAAACCTTCAAAAGTCACTTCAGAAAACTTCGTGATAAAAAATAAGCTAGTTCGAATTTTCATATCGTAGAGAAGTACTTTCTGTATGCCCACTAAAATAGTTAACAAACTGCCTCATCATCATCATCAGTCTCTACTCGTTCACTGCTGGACGAGTAGAGACTGCTGCTGGACGAGTAGAGACTGCTGCTGGACGATGCTGCTTTATTTTATGTTTTTATATTTGTTTTTATTGTATGTTTTAGTACAGTGTTATTGTCTTTTTATTATGGGCCTTTGTTGCCTGAGCCAAATAAATAAATAGGCCTCTTCCATGGCACGCCAACAAGCTCGATCCTGAGCAGTTCTCTGCCAGCCACTAGCAGCCACCTTTTTGATGTCGTCGCTCCATCTCGCCCAACAACAAACTGCTCAATGGCCTGATACATTAAATTGTTAAATCAGAACAAATTAAAAAATGTGCTGGTAAACGTTTTAGTCAATATATCGTAGTATGTAATTGTTTAACGGTTATTTGAATGACAATTATATAATTCCTCCTGCTCAACATTAACATATTAATATTTTTATTTTCTTGAAACATGACATGGCATAACTGTAGGGTCGTTTGTCGCAGATACTGTACTTGCGGCGTAGACAATAATATTAAATCTGTGTGACTGTAGCCGCCGAGCACAACTGTCCAACCCAGAAGCTGAGCCTCGCCCACAGTGAGCTCCTGCGCCAGTCGAACGGCTATTGTCCACGTATGTTACGGACATTTGTGTACCAACATCTTGATTAGTTATGTAATTGCGGGAAGTCAAGAGAATAAAATGATTTGCAAAAATATGTAGTTTTAATTCTGAAAAAACTAAATTCAGGTTTATACAGATTGCTGTTCCGCCCACAAATGTATGTATACACATACGAAAAGTGCGTTGACACATATGTATAATGCAACATGCAAATCAAACCTTTTCCATATTTTCATTGAAACAATTTCAGTAATGAACCCACCATATAGTAAGTGAGCTCGTTTCTGAAAGCTCGCGAAGCCGCGAGTGGCCATCACTAGCACTACCATGGATCACATGCATAGAGTAACACACCACGTGTTATGTATAGATTTATTAGTATAATTAATACTAACATTTAGTGCAAACGATCTTTTTGTGTTTCCTCTTGTTGTTTTTTATTTATTTAATATTTATAGAAGAATACAGGATTTTCTCATTTATAGTGCATATCTCTGTTGTCTCATGAAACGATCGAGCTTTTTATATTAAAATTAACACTTTCAGTTACAGACAGCCGTCCGATATCTTAATGCACGAGGGTTCCTTATCACGACCGCTCTGCCGTCCGTTAGATGAAACTTTAGCCTACGAGCTATCGGCGCTAAAAATCAACAATTTAAAACACGCTGAGCGCCGCGGGCGCATACCTTTAAAAACAAATCTTATAAAATGTTTAAGGACATCAGATATTAGATCACCACGACCTTTGTATACGAAGAGCATTAGCGGGCGGAACCGATGCGATGCATCTGTTCACCAATCACTATATTCTACGAGAAGAAAACCATTTAAAGGTGAGCTCTTCCAATAAATACCGAACACACATATCTACAGAAGGTCAATGACACAATGAATGACCTTTACCAGGTATGTAGTTTCATCCGTACCTAAATAAAGTGCAAATAATTTTTCTCAAAACAGTAGTTATTATCGGATAGGAATCCGATAGAACAGGGAGCGTGCAGCACGACCGTCCTTCATCGTAATCTCTCCGCAACGATATGAGACCGAGGTGATATAGAGACAGCCGTTTCTCACGTACGTGGGCTACTTCGGGATGTGACTGAAGATAACTACAGCTACGAACGAGATGCTATCGACGTGAGCGATGATAAGCTATTTATTACATTCATCTCGTTTTTGCATGCCTTGAGCGGCGTAAGCGAAGCGGCAACGGAATGGAATTTTGCAATGTTGAGTTATTAAATGACGTCGAACATAACAAAAGTTCCGCTCAATATTGACTGTAGCTACAACGTGCGTCACATTGTACTCCGTGCCGTAGCTACAGCGTGCGCCACATTACCACAAACAAACAGTGCATAGTTAATGCGATTGTTATCAATTAATACAACATTCTCGTGTCATATCTACAATTAATTAGTACATTCGGGTACAATCGTATTTCGTGAGACTAATCGACATTTCCCAAGCACTAGTTAGCATTGCGGTCACAGGCCCGAAGACAAAGGAGTATTAATGTAAGTCTGCCAGCCGTTAGTGCGGCTCAGGTAGACAGACGTAACTAACTACGTGACTAGGTACGGTGGGCAGGGTTGCGGTCGCTCGTGACGCGCGCGCCGCTCTTCGGATGCTGCTGATGGTCGGCACGTTGTGCTGGCACGCTCGGCACGCACCCCGTGCCGTACCCCTCCCCCTACTCCCCTGTCTCACCCCGTTCCGTCGCACATTCCCACCGGCTCGCTACCGCGATTGCACGAAACAGCGGCTAAACATTTAAATTATGTTCCCTTTGTAATTTTAAACATCTTAAAAAGGAATTCTTATGTAGTTAGTTGGCGGCGCCGCCGCAGCCTCCGCTCCAAGTCCCGGGAATCCGATGAAGTTGTCTCACCGGATTATTTATGCGTGAATGCTCAGTTTTAGATACGGGAACTAAGAATAGAATATCTGATGGAGATCAGTTCATGGTAAAGAGTTGTTTATCATCGGCAACAAATTACTCTCCCTACAGATTTTAGAAGTAAAATGTAAAAGCAAACTAAAAGGAGGTCGTGTCAATTAATCGATCTTCGCTGGAGACAGAATGAGCCCGGCTCAGCTCGTCTGCCGGCAGCTGTCATAGTAATCCGAGCCGCCATGTCACGCCGCCCCGCGTCCGCCCGGCTCGCTCTGACGTATCATATCGATAACTGATCCACCTAATCTGCTTGCGGGAAAGGCTTGATTGATAGAATGTGTGGGTAACGCAGAGTGGCTTGTCAAACTGTGGTGTCATGGACCTCGAACTAGGGAAAAGTTTTTTGACTGTAAAGTCGTAAGTAGATTATGTCCTAATAAGTGACGCTCGATTTAAATCCGTGCAGGGGTTCCATTATTACGACCAAGTCTAAGTATCTTAAATTCATACACATACTGAGATTATTTTGGTCTTACTCCGTATTAATTGATTAATTCTTGCATCGTTTGCAAAACTTATCGATGGTGGTTTTATGAAGATTTAGAGCAAATGTTTGTTATTTTTGTTTAAGATCGCTTTGTCACAGTCACAAGTGAACCTCACTTTATCCATGGACGTGACAAGGTTAAAGTAGGTAACACAAAACATGCCGCGTCATGCTCCACATGCTCACGTCGACATGTTTGATCGGCGGTGAACTAGCACGATCGGCAGTCGTCGGCAAGTTCCGAGGCTGACCGAACCGCCGCGGCCGCCGCCGTGGCCGCTGGGCACGACTGTGTATAATTCCAAAGTACAGGGGATTGGTACAACCTTACTTGGCGTTATTAATGTAGACCTTAACATTAGAGCAGTAGAGTTCGATGGGGGTCATTGTAACTACGAACCGATTAATAAAAATAAATAAATAAATACGGACCAATCACACAGATTGAGCTAGCCCCAAAGTAAGTTCGAGACTTGTGTTATGGGATACTAACTCAAGATACTATATTTATAATAGATACATATATAGATAAACATCCAAGACCCAAGCCAATCAGGAAAAGATCGTTTTCCATCATGACCTGGCCGGGGATCGAACCCGAGGCCTCCACGTCGCAGGCAGGCGTGTTGACCACTGCGCCACGGAGGCCGTCAGAAGAAGTATGTATGTATGTAGAAGTATGTATGTATGTAGAAGTATGTATGTACCAGTGGCGAAGAGTCCATACAAGCCGATTCCCACCGGGTTACCTTTCAAAAATCAGTTCCATATTCATACAAAAGTATTTACATTCTATTTCATTAACAAAGTATTATTAATCAAATGCCTGCGCGATTTACAATAGCAATAGTAATTCTTAGCAATACCCTAAGTATCACATTTCATTTTATAGTCGTAAATTATTCAGCGCTTAAATTTTTCGTACCTAAATTACATTAAAGGTAACTCGACGAATTACAGCTTATCTCGGCCAACGTTTTACTATGAGGCGAAAAGAGACAGAGCGTGTCAGACATCTCTTTCTAATGATCGCTAACCGTTCGTAATTTTTGAGAAAAGATAGGCTACTGCCGACCGGCTTGCAGTTCTCTCCTCTCCTCTATTAGAATGAGACAAAGAAACGTTATAATGAAATCCTTCGCAAGTCATATTCTTTTTATTTTGGCATATTTTCGTGTTCCATTTCGTTTGGTTGAAAATAAATTATTGTTAGTATGTGACATGTGTTCGTTTTTCGTGTTTTTCGTTTGTTATATTTTAATATTTGTGGTATTTAAACTGTGACTGATTCTGTAACGTAATTTAATCGCAGATTTGGTTAAATACTGTGTATTTTGTTTGTTATTATGGCTTTAATTCATATAGAGTGCTGCTCAACTGACTACCTGCTGAATGAACTTAAAGTCTTACGTCAGCGTCGTTAAATAAATTGGACACCTATGAGCTTTTTTTACAGCTCCAGAATACGTCTTTGAAAGACGCATTTTCTCAAGTTTCGACTCTTTGCAGTTTAATTCTGACCCTCCCCATTTCAGTAGCTTCAGCTGAGCGGTCATTTTCTGCTTTAAAACGCATTCACACATATGTGCGAAACTGCCAAAAAGAGCAGAGATTGTCCGATTTGGCTATCATGTCAATTAAAAAAAATTTGCTTAATAAAATGAAAAGTAATCCGAATTTTTATAACATCATTTTAGCTCATTTTGTTAAAAAAAAAACAGACGCATTGCATTACAATATAAATAACGTTGTGATTGTGTATAATTTGCTTTATTTTTGCTTAATATTTTTGTTGGTTTTGGATCGGTGTTTGTGTGGTTCGGTTTTTAACACTATTATTTTTGTAATTTTTTATTTTATTTTTTCTTGACTCTTATTCCCTAACAATAGGTACTTAACTTAGTACTTACTAACAAGCATGCATGTGTGGTATGGAGATGCACGTCGAAAAAGGCTTTTTTTTTCTTTTGCTGCCGCTTTTATCATACTTGAAAGACACTGTTATCAAATCATCAGTCCTTTTTTGTATGGTGAAGGTGGGGCTTTTAATACTATTCTTATCTGAAGACCTCCTCCAAGATATCCTGCAGTAGGTAAGTGTTTAAGTGTTTATTTTTTTGGACCGGCTTCCCTTTGTCAAAATTTCACCCTTCGCCACTGGTATGTACCTACCTAACAATGATCTATTACTTTATCTCAAATTCATAGGTTGTACTGTACTTAGACGTAGCTATAGGCAAGTACAAATAAGAATAAGGGCTGTACCTGAACACACACAATATCGTGAGTTCTGTTAAAGTCCCATGTAAGTAATATTGGCGAGCGTATTATTCGGTGATTGTAGGCAAATTTCATCGATAAAAATATATGTAGATAGGAATATAATTTGATCAGAATAAGCAACTGAATCGATCGATTCCAATCATTTTTACACCTTGTTATATGTTTTACCAAAAACATTTGGAAATTGTTGCAAAGTGGTCACCGAGAGGTTACGATAGATGCCAGAGGTCAACGCCCCGCGCTCGGCCGCCCAATCGGAGCTTTAACCATATTTTTATTGTGACAATCAAATAGAATAGCAAGCTCATAACTTTGGGGTTTTTCATTTGTACATAGATTTATCACTCACACACGTATTTCGGGTTTCGCATAAACAAAAAATAATGTTGTATAGGTAATCATAAATAAAAAATAATGTTGTATAGGTAATCATAAACAAAAATAATGTTGTATAGGTAATCATAAATAAAAAATAATGTTGTATAGGTAATCATAAACAAAAAATAATGTATAGGTAAACGTAAATTTTCCTCAGCTGCTGATAATATTTTACATTCATAGCTAGGTAATCAGAAACATGGCGTGTCCTCGGGAAAATAATGGGTTAAATATAAATATGTAGTTGCATTCAAACGACGTAAAATAAGGGAAAAGATCCAATTTGCGTCAATTTGCCAAATGGTTCAGTTGTGGTGAGATTGGCCTATTACCTGCGGTATAAGTAGTGTGTGCGAGGAGAGGACACAGCTTGTCGTCATGGTGTCGCCAGTTGCGCTGTGCTTCCTCGTCAGTGGTTTGGTGGTGGGGCAATCGTGGGGAGAACCAGTGGTGAGTGCTGGATGTGGCTGCAGAGCGATTGAACGTAACTTTATATACATATAAACCTAATAAATCTAGCGCATTTTGCGTCTTCGCCTGAAACGCTTAATTAGGTACTTAGTGTATGTCACTCGATTAACTTCATATAAGTAACTGAATGATATACTTTATTAAATAATATGTCACTCAGGCATAGAATAAAGAGAGGAAGTAGGTTATCTGCGACCCAATCCGCGATTTAATTGCCTACTGTCTTAGGGTTGACGACTATCCGCGCTTCGTCGGTTACGGTTGTTGCCCAAACCGCTAACAAATATTTATAGACTAAGAGCTTATGTTTAAATTATTTGCTTAGTATTTAGTTTACATATATTAATCAGTATTTTTTTTGTAATTTTTATTTTTAGTTTTGTACACATAAAGAACCATATTTATTTTTATTTTTAATTAATACAAATATAAATAATACAAACATAACATCTATTGAATCACACATTTAATACAAAATTACAAATTAGCTACAGAAAAATACCTACTTTCTTGGGTTTCGACTATTACGAAACGCGTTGTTATTAAACTTTAATGTGTAATATATCCGTATCCTTGTAAATAACTTTTAGAAATATAATTTGAAAAATATAAGTCTTTTATTTGTTCATAAATAGACATACCAACTTTGCAGTTTATGTGATCATTTTTTAAAAGCTAATGTGCCGAAAAGCCGTGACGCGCGAACCTCGTTCAGTGCTAGCCGCGACTAGCGCAGTCATAGGCACTCTAATATTGTGTTTAGGTGTGCGTGCGGCGACGCATAGATACTATGGCGCAAACATACAAGCCGCGCGCGGTCCGTTTGTATGAAGATAACCTACTTCCTCTCTTTATTCTATGACTCAGGTTTCCTTTTCAATAAAATATTTCTCTCAGTAATTAAGATTTCGTAAGCAACGTAAAGTATTAATCGGTTTTTTTGCTGACTGTACCATCACAACGGGGTGTGTCAGTGTGTGTGTGACATCACACACCCCCTTATCATCATCCCACCAGACACGCCGGCTGTACCATCGTACAGCCAGAAAAATATTAATTTCCAATACAAGACATTGAATTTTCCGCAGCCTCTGCAGTCTGACTCCCCTCATCCTTTGACCCTGGTGTCTGACCTGACCTCCCGACTGGGCTCGCACCCCTCCCGTCTGCAGGATGCCCCGCGCCTGTCTCTGCCCACGCTACCTTCCTCCCAGGACCTGGAAGCTATCAAGAAGGTGGCTCAAATCCTCGTCATGCTAGGACAACAGGTAGGACAACAGGTACTTTTCTAGGGTATGTTTTTCAATAGTATGATAGATATGAATTTGATATGAGATGACATAGTGTTTGTGTTCAAGAGAGAATAATAATTGATAGAGACACTATACTTAGCTCCAAGGCTCCCTAAATGAAAATCATTTTTATTTTCTATTTTAGGGTTCCGTACTCAGAGGGTGACAACAGGACCCTTTTACTAAGCCTCCACTGTCTGTGTGTCACTATACTGTATCCTGTATCTCATGAACTGGGATGATAGACAGTTGACAATGTCATAAATGATGTATTTATGTTGCCGCTATGACAAAAAATACTAAAAACACATATTATTTTTTTGGTATAGATTATGGTACCGTTAGTTTTTTGAAAAGGCAGCAGTATATTATGATTGTACGTCCAGAGTCGCACGTAACAATAAATAAAATGACAAACGTGACAAATAAAGGATTACCGGCGCGCGGCGTGTCGGCGCACGGCGTGCCAGCGTGTCGGGTCACGCTTTAAATCCCCAACGTGATTGACAGAACAGATGTGTGTTGTAAACGCGATTACTTCTCGACACTAAATATAAGGCATTGAATTCCGAAGCACAAATGGTTCCAATTAAATGTGCACTATTTACTATTCATCGACAACTCCTAATTCTCATGAGAGAATTACTTCCTTCGCACATGGTTGTCAACTTGTATTCAAAATTACTTCCTTCGCACATGGTTGTCAACTTGTATTCAAAATTACTTCCTTCGCACATGGTTGTCAACTTGTTTTCAAAATTACTTCCTTCGCACATGGTTGTCAACTTGTATTCAAAATTACTTCCTTCGCACATGGTTGTCAACTTGTTTTCAAAATTTCTGCGAAGTTCTTATTTATTATATTTTCCTTATAGTCGTTTTATGGCTTTAACTTAAAAAAAAAAAAAAACATAATTATAATCTCACATGATTGACATACTAAATAAATAAGTATCTATGAGATGATCGTGTTATGATTTTATGACTTCCGTTCATAACAAGAAAAAAGTAGCTATCCTATTTTCTATTAAAAACCGTAAAACGCCACCAAGGAACTACTTTAGGACGGCGAACGAAGTTCTAAGTGCTTACAGCATGTCACCTAACGACAGTTTACTAAGTGATCATAGCTTAGCCGGTTTTCAGCAGTAGTTATTAATTTGAGTATTATGCTTTTGACGACTCAATTGTTTTGCTTTTCTCCGACTCTTCAGGTGATACCAGCCATCATAGGCGAGCCGACTGCCACCAGTAACGGCGAGCCGGTGGCGAGCGGCGGCGGCGGCAACGTGGAGACACCCAACGACCCTGTCAATGTCGACAGACACTCTTAGTTGATACACCAGTTGCTTTTGTTTAATGATTTTGAAGAATGTGAAACTAGATGAAACAGCTGAGCCCCGTAGTTTCTTACCTGGGCAAGTAAAATCAGAAGTTTTAAACAGGAAGGTGTCCGAATTCTAGACGTTCGATCGGATCGTTACCCGCCTGAGATGTTCAGTGCCCTATTATAGAAGTAGTCGGAAACTTTTATCAAGATCGAAGTTGTGATGAAAAATTCAGAATCCCTTTTTGTTGAAGCAATCTTTTGTTCACAATCTTAGAAGATCATAAATCTAGAAAAAATATACTGCTAAGTAGTTCATTGTTTGTGTAATGTGCGGGTATGTAAATATAATATTAGCGGCTTCCGTACTTGTAAGTTTTAGTCAAGGTTAATAAATATTTTCAACAATCAGATATATTTTAATGTTTGCAAGGTTCACCAAATGTATCCGCGTGGGTATGTATATTTGTGGTGTAGGAAATAGAGATGGGTAATGTTAGTGGAGGATGAAACATGTCCGGTATCTGCATGAAGTATGATATGATGTATGGTGGCTTCGTCATCGATTTAAGTACTACTATGTACCTTATGTGCTTCGGTTTGTATAATGTATTAGGTACATGTTATCTGCTTAGGGAGCTGTGTTAATCTTTAAGCTTGCCTAATAAATTGCAATATGGACTTTTACTTACTGGTGAATCACAGTTTGTCAACATGTTTAGCGCAGTTAGGTACGTGTCACGGATTCGATTCTGGTACGGAACAAATATTTGCATTGCCTTCATGTATTATGTCTGGTTCTGTATCCATGTGAGTTAAATTAGACGTTTATTTATTTTTCTTGTTACATCTACCATTACAGAACGCAGCTTACAATTATCTACGTACAACAAAATAAAAAAAACATTGGACAATTAGAAAGATGTGCCGAATACAGAGCTAATAATCAAATAAATAACGAATAATATTAAGTTCTTACCGAACCGAATACTACCGAATGCTTCAGGTCCCCGTTCCATAGTAGAACCACAGTCTAAAAAATGATTTTTACTGTGGTAGAACTTACCTCTGCTTTCATTTTGAATAAATATAAAGTAGAAAATCTTTTTGAAAACAAACTTCTATTTAAACGAGAAAAGGTTTAAAATTAAACTTTAACAGTAAAACTGTTATTTATACCATCATTTAACATTTGAATTTATATGATATTAAGATGAATATTATTAGTTCTCGTACAAGATAAACGTTAGTTCTCCGCGCTCTTTGTCAAGAGCGAGTGAATAAATATTTATTTATTTTACCTCTGTCGTGCAAATACTGCAATCTGCCGGCCCGCGGCCGGTATTCGCATTGCACCTTATTAAATTCCCTACAATCCGCCGACGATACTGATCTTAAGGCTAGCAATAGGCAGCAACCACAGATTGAAAGCAAAGCGGTTCCACGCGCCGGGTAGATTTTGTTTTCTAAACTCCTAGAATTCTACTTAATCTCTGTCGCCCAAGCGCAATTTACCTCCACAAAGTAAAGTAGAGGTTGAAAAACCGCACGTATGTCTATGTCATATGTCTGTACTTAAAAACTGACTTAAGTAACACTTTCAATCTATTCCATAATTTTTTGTGCTTATTATAGATACTCTCGTTCTTCTGCGGATCTCCTCATTCCTGATTGGATCGCGCAGTGGAACCCCAAGCATAGCCCTCTCCGTTGCCCTTTGAGTGACTTTGAGCCTTCTTATAAGGCCCATTGTTAGTGTGTAAGCATTAACTATCCTAATAATTTATCCATGCATTTCCATTTTCCATCCTTGTTGCGTCAACGACGATTTAAATAAGCGCGGGCTTCTCTTAACTCGTGCTGGTGGCGCCTCTCACACAGTACACACTGTCTTTAGGTTATTTAAAATAAGTCTCCATATTATCTACACTTATTAACTAGATTTTTATGCATTTTTTCGGCAGTAGCTCATAGTCCAGCTATTGCTGATTTCACTCTTAATTTTTCGCATTCTTCTTGAAACCCTTGTGGATTTCAGGTGGGGGGAAATGTGTAAGCATTAACTATCCTAATAATTTATCCATGCATTTCCATTTTCCATCCTTGTTGCGTCAACGACGATTTAAATAAGCGCGGGCTTCTCTTAACTCGTGCTGGTGGCGCCTCTCTCAAGAGTGCCAAGAAAAAGAAAAAAAAAAAATAGGTATGGCGGCCTCAGCGCATACAACGCCGCGTCTATTCTAAATAATTTCGAATATCTGACTTTCTAAGGGCTTCACTGGCCAAATAAACCCTCAGTTTCCATATTGGTGGTGTGTCTGTGCTTGACGAGTGTAGGCAGTGAACAAGCAGCATCAAGTCCACATAAAGAAGATAGCTGACCGGCCGGCGTGTGCCCCGTCGTTGGTGATTCCTCTTTTCCTGTCCTGTTGGATCCAGGTTAGTGCTTTGCATGTTTGTTTTCCCTGCTTTGAGACCCTGGGGTTGATAGGAGAATGCAGTGACCCTTCCAGAAAGCATCAACAGTTAGCGACCACGTCTCAAATCCATAAGTCATCACTGGCAACACACACTGGTCGAAGACTTTTGTCTTGAGACACTGCGGTATTTCGGACGAGAAGATTTTACGTAGCTTCCCGAAAGCAGCCCAGCTGAGTTGGATTCGACGATTGACCTCTTTCTCGAAGTTGGACCTTCCTAACTGGATAGTTTGTCCCAGGTACATGTAACTGTCAATAACTTCGAGAACAGAGTCTCCAATCATTATAGGAGTCGGTACAACATGGGCATTAGACATGACTTTCGTCTTGTCCATGTTTATTTTTCGACTCGCTCGGAGGCTCTACTGAGGTCTTCGAGCATTGTACTCAGGTCCTCCGCGGTCTCAGCCATGACTACGATATCATCAGGAAACCGAAGGTGTGTCATGTACTCGCCATTGATGTTGATGCCCAGTCCTTTCCAGTCCAGAACCTTGAAGACATCCTCCAATGCAGCGGTGAACAGTTTCGGGGAGATAACATCTCCCTGTCTGACACCACGCTGTAGAGGTATTGTTTTCTAGGTCTGATCCTGTATTCGGACTGACATGGTGACGTTTTCGTACAAACCCTTCAGCGCTTCAATATATCGATAGTCTACTTGGCACCGCTGGAGATACTGCAGTACAGCCCAGGTCTCGATCTAATCAAAGGCTTTTTCGTAGTCCACAAACGCCAAGCAAAGGGGTAGGTTATATATACTTCTCGGTCTTCTGTATAACCTGCCGCAGCGTATGTATGTGGTCTACTGTGCTGAAGCCTTTTCGGAAACCGGCCGACGGGTTCTCGAGTGGCGACCACGCACCGGAAGACGTAGCGTGGGTAGGCCCCCGACAAGGTAGACCGACGACCTGGTGAAGGTCGCGGGAAACCGCTGGATGCGGGAGGCGCAGGACCGGTTGTCGTGGAGAACCTTGGGAGAGGCCTATGTCCAGCGGTGGACGTCTTTCGGCTGAAATGATGATGATGATGATTATAGCTATACTTTGTGCTTCCCAAAACAAAAAAAAAATAGAGTTAAATAACTCTAATGCAATTAAGCTAAAATGGATAAGTAAAAGTCTTATAAATAGTTGCTGTACTAAAGATTTTTACGATATCATTATTACAGGAATAAAACAATATCTAACAAAGTAGGATATGAACAATATTCAAACATAGGGTATTGAAAAAAATGTGTTTATAGATAGAAAATGAATACAGACGCCACATGGTCGATTATTGACCATGAATTTGTAAATGCAAGTTCATGTATTAGTAATATTTCTGAAATAAAAATTACAGTTAAATACATTCAAAATCATCAGTAATAAAAAACAACTACATATGTCAAAATACAATTTCAACAATAAAATCATAATGACTGGCATTTACTTCCAGATTCCATACTTTCAGTCTTATTAACTGTAAATATAAAGTCAAATCTCACTCAAGTCCTGTCAAATTATACATATAAACCGCCCCTAACAGTGCCCGGTGCAAACTGCAAAGGGGCACCTTTGCAACGCTTGCCGCATGGCCACGCTGGATGGCGATGGCTAGCCTTTGCACCAAGAACGAGTCGAAGCGGGAGTCACCCGTTTTGAAAATCTTTTATTTACTCGACCAACACCTTGAGTTCCTTAGCTCCATGACTGAAGACGAAGTTAAAAAAGAAGTGATGAAGTTAAACAACACTAAAGGGAATTATGGAATAAATACTAAATAGTTAAAGTGTGCAGCACAGACTTAGTTCCAGCTCTGACTTATTTAATGAACCTCTTATTTTCATCAGGTGCTTTTCCTGAAGCTCTAAAATTATTTAGTCGTGAAGCCAATAAACATAAAATAGGATAAAAATGACGTCAACAATTATCGCCCGTTTACACTTGTTCCCATAGTATCAAAGGTTGAAGTGGGTCAGAAGGTGGTCGAGAAATGTACCTATGATCATGACTTTTGTAATAATTTTTTATAAAAATATATAAAATTATCAGTTTGGATCCTAAAAGCACAAGTCTACCACACAAGCAATATTTACTTTTGTGGACAATAACCTGATTCCTGAGTAAGTAAGTTACTTACCATAATAAATTAACAACAGTTCTGTAGTGTCTGAGTTCGTAGCGCATGACATTGCAGTGCCCAAAAGGCTGGTAGCATTACCACGTTGGATGACAATGCCTCTGGTCACGTCAACAGTTTAATAAATAAATAAATAAATATAAAATTGAGCTAGCCCCAAAATAAGTTTGAGACTTGTGTTATGGGATACTAACAAGTTAATGTTTGTTTGTTGTATTTTATCTCCCAAAGATAATTCATAAAATATTAACCACTTTTTTGAAATAATGCTCTTTGCTAAGATTTATAAAAAATACCTTTCCTTTATAGATATCTTGATAAACGTCTGGTTTACATTACAATAACGAATAAGTGCGTAGTGAGATACAATGCGCGATATTGATATCGGTGAAATAATAGACCCTTTACGAACAAATGTTTTATGAATACATAAAGCGTTTTGTACAGCTGTGTTTGATAAAACGAATGTGTGATTAACTAATACTGAATTCAGAGCATGTGTCTTGATAGCCTCGGACGAGCTTAGAGTCAAATGTTTTGATTAATATTGACATTAGTGCTTGAAGAGTTGTGAGATCTAACTGGAACTAACAAGGTCGTTTAGTAACGACACTTAATAAATGTATATTTTTATGGTAAATTGTAGACGTATGTATTTACATAATGAAACTTGACATTCTCTGTCGAGTCCAAAAATCAAAATCTAAAGTCATTTATTAAATTATCCTTAGAATCAGCACTTTTTAACGTCACAATTACAAAAGAGAACCTTCCAAATGACCCGCCCATCGACACTTCCTAGTTGATTCGCGGAAGTAGATGTGGCGGAACAAATTCCCCAGCAGCACAGCTGTCTGTTCAGTTAACAAAACACAAACGTAAAGTACCTAACTAACATAACAATACACACGAAATTAAATTATTTTTTTATCATATGTCAGTAAGCCACACCAAGACACCAGCAAACCAAAAAAGATTAAAACTAAAAATGTTACTAAAATTTATTACCTGAATAAAAGCCTCCAGGCATACAGGGCGTAACAGCTTACAATGCTTACATGTTTAAAATAAGTATTTCCTCATAAGGAAAATTTAATTTCATTTAATTTCAAACAATTATTTATATTTTATTTATATGAGCTCATACAACCTGTTGACGCTTCCTGGAAGGGTCACTGCATTCTCCTATCAACCCCAGGGTCTCAAAGCAGTGAAAACAAACATGCAAAGCACTAACCTGGATCCAGCGGGACAGGAAAAGGGAATTACCAACGACGGGGCAGGCGCCGGCCGGTCAGCTATCTCCTTTTTCGTGGACTTGATGCTGCTTGTTCACTTCCTACACTCGTCAAGCACAGACACACCACCAATATGGAAACTGAGGGTTCATTTGGCCAGCGAAGCCCTTAGGAAGTCAGATATTCGATATTATTTAGAATACACGCGGCGTCGGATGAGCTGAGTTCGCCATCTTTTTTTGTACTTGTTCCTTTTCTTGGCACTCTTGAGAGAGGCGCCACCAGCACGAGTAAAGCGAAGCCCGCGCTTATTTAAATCGTCGTTGACACAACAAGGATGGAAAATGGAAATGCATGGATAAATTATTAGGATAGTTAATGCTTACACACAACCTCTCAGAAAACTAATTCTGGAGAAAGAATCCAAACATTGCCTTAAGTTAATCAGGGCAACCAGCTATTCTTATCATTTAAATAGTCGTTAATAGAATAGTAACCAAAACCCTAAATCCAAAACAGTATGTTCAATCCGTAGTCAACCTAGTGAATTTGATGACCTGTAATGCGTCCATTCATTTTGCATTTACTTTCATCAATACGTGTTTCTAAATACACTACATAATTCGCATGCTCGTTATTATATTATATCCAGGAGAGAGACAAGAGGAGATGCATTATAAGATTAAGCCATCATTAGGACTCCAGCCTAGGAAGGCTTACAAGGGGTCGTTAATTATTTTGTCTGTGCCTCTGTGGCTACGAGTTGCTAAATCACTGTCCTGAACTGTAGAAGTTAGTCATTCAGTTCCTCGGTTTAAATGTCACCAACTACTACTAACTACAGTACGATAGGTATAGTCTGCTGGTATATTTTCATCACCAACCTCAGAAAATGCATAAAATAATCAAACATTGATAAAAGCTTTTAAAAAATCTTGAATACATAACTCAGGTTAAATGAATGTAAAGTTGAGTATGTTCAACTTTGAGTTTGAGCTCCTTGACCCGATTGAGATGACCGCCGAATGATTTGCCACCACCACCGGGTCGGAGCTACTCGGAAACTCTCGTAATCATTCGGGTCTGTTAGATAACAGCTGAAGGTTAACGCTCGTCTCTTCAAGGTTTAATTAAGTAATACGTAAATGATTGTTGGTTTCCGAGTGGGTGACGCACGAAGTGGTTCAGTCAGGTATTTGAACATTTTTGTTTTATAAAATATCGGAACATGCTTTTGTAAAACCCTTCTTTCTATCGGACTCTCGGCATTGAGAGAGATGTATACATAGATACAATAATGTATTTACAACGAACAGGCGACTAACAGGGGTTATAAGTCTACCTTTCTCCAAGCCATTAAAAAAAGTGACTGATGAAATCCTTCAATCCAAGATGTCATGAAAGATCTACACATCGGTATCTACTTACACTAACTTCTGACTGAAAATCAAACGTTATTTATTCAATTTAGGCTGAGAATCAGAACTTCAAAACTGCAAAAGAGTAAAAATATCTCCACGGACACTCTTTTAAAATCATAAAGTTTTAAAAAAATATTTGATTACATGAACGATGCAGAAAGACGTACACGTTAAAAGCCTCCGTTAGAGAAAACATAAAAACTATTCAGAAATAAAAATAAGTAGCTAAAAGATGACCAGTGTCCATGACAGCATCCGTTCAGCACCATTTAGAACAACCATTTTGAAGGGAACTTGATGTTCCAACACACACGCCACCATCAGCGAGACATTAGAGTGAGCACGACATACTCTCGACCGCCAGAACACATTCAAGTCAATGAACGACGTACTCTGTAAATGTTAGCTTAATAGAAAGTACCATAGTGCTCACACACGTGTGTTATGAAATTATACAATACTAATAAATTGCTTTTTTCATTTTAATATTTATCTTCTTCAGGTAAGGCTTCAGGTAAAGATAGGACAAAACTAATATTTTATCTTCTGTCCTTTTCTTAAAAAATAAATAAATCGAAAGCAAGATGCACTGAACTGAAAATGGGTTTAGTTTGTGAGAAAGGGAATCGGAAGGGAATCATTATGTGTATTGCTAAAAGCGATATTTTAAAGACAGGCGGGATGAATTTTAATTAGGAACAAGAGACAACAGTAACACATTAAACATATTTTAATGCCCTATTGAACTTAAAAAAAGAAATATTAGGAATTTACCTAATAGTCTTCATTGTTACTGCCACGGAATAGAGACTGAGGTTACTGCTTACTCCAGTACCTAAATAGTCCACAGGTACCTCCGTAGGCCGTACTTACTGAACACAGTTCATCTGCCTACTTTATAAACAGTCCACAGGTATCTCCACAGAACAGTTCTCTATTCCGTGGGTACCTCCGTAGGCCGTACTTACTGAACACAGTTCATCTGCCTACTTTATAAACAGTCCACAGGTACCTCCACAGAACAGTTCTCTATTCCGTGGGTACCTCCGTAGGCCGTACTTACTGAACACAGTTCATCTGCCTACTTTATAAACAGTCCACAGGTACCTCTACAGGACAGTTCTCTATTCCGTGGGTACCTCCGTAGGCCGTACTTACTGAACACAGTTCATCTGCCTACTTTATAAACAGTCCACAGGTACCTCCGTAGGCCGTACTTACTGAACACAGTTCATCTGCCTACTTTATAAACAGTCCACAGGTACCTCCGTAGGCCGTACTTACTGAACACAGTTCATCTGCCTACTTTATAAACAGTCCACAGGTACCTCTACAGACAGTTCTCTATTCCGTGGGTACCTCCGTAGGCCGTACTTACTGAACACAGTTCATCTGCCTACTTTATAAACAGTCCACAGGTACCTCTACAGGACAGTTCTCTATTCCGTGGGTACCTCCGTAGGCCGTACTTACTGAACACAGTTCATCTGCCTACTTTATAAACAGTCCACAGGTACCTCTACAGGACAGTTCTCTATTCCGTGGGTACCTCCGTAGGCCGTACTTACTGAACACAGTTCATCTGCCTACTTTATAAACAGTCCACAGGTACCTCCGTAGGCCGTACTTACTGAACACAGTTCATCTGCCTACTTTATAAACAGTCCACAGGTACCTCCACAGAACAGTTCTCTATTCCGTGGGTACCTCCGTAGGCCGTACTTACTGAACACAGTTCATCTGCCCACTTTTTCCCAAGCATGTTGAGGTTGCCTTCCACTTTAATGGAATGCAGTATTGTCATGGTGGTTAGGTTACACCATGATAATGATAGGCTATCAAGCCTGTCAATTCATTTATTTTTATTCACATGCGATCTACACACAAATATAAAGAACTAAGAATTATTCATTTATATTATAAGCGACATATACAGTATGTTAAATAACAGAGGGCGTTCCCTTAAACTCGTTAATATATATCATTAATAGATTAAAATAAAAATATCAGCATAGAAAAATAAGCATAAAAAATCCGAATAAAAAAAATTCTAATTTGAAATAAATTTGAAACCTCCTGTTTTAAATCAAAATAGTAGTCGTCATGTATAAATAAATTGCGACGTTGCCGTCTTTCATGTTCGTGTGTACAGTGTGTTTCTTTTACATGTCAATTTAAAATTTTTATTGAATATTTTCTTATTGGAAAAAATTTTAAAACATTTTGTTTTCGAATGGAAATATTTTTTTTAGCATGTATGTATGCTATACTATTTCGGGTTAACGGGAACGCCCTCTGTTAGTTAACGTACTGTATATAGTGTCAAATAGTTTTAAATATAAGTAATGTCAACCAATTTCAAATACAAAGTCAAGAGTTACTAATCGAATCCCAAAAGTTGTAAATATTTGAAACTGTTTGAGCACTTTTTGAAAGAACAACGCATTATAATTGTGAAAACTCATTATAAAAATGAGGAAAGTTACGCTGAAACCGCTTATACACGAACTTCTAGTGGCCTCAAGTGGACGGCATGCATCTTATACACGAACTTCTAGTGGCCTCAAGAGCACGGCATGATCTTATACACGAACTTCTAGTGGCCTCAAGTGGACGGCATGCAT
The DNA here is from genome assembly GCA_017933935.1 of Sesamia nonagrioides. Lineage (NCBI taxonomy): Eukaryota > Metazoa > Arthropoda > Insecta > Lepidoptera > Noctuidae > Sesamia > Sesamia nonagrioides. Next base: position 312,352 of record JADWQK010001537.1, on the reverse strand, counting down.
CTGGACAACATGTGGTTTCAGTAGGACGGCGCAACATGCCAGAAACACATTATCTCAGCGTTTTTTTTTTGTTTTGGGGTTTGTGAAATATCGGGTTTGTGCGAATAAACCCGTAACAATTCCTGAGCTCAAATCGGAAATCCAACGTATCATCGTGCATCGGTGAGACAGTCACATCTCCGTGCAACAGTCATGAAAAGAGTAATGGCCTGTCTTCAGAGCCGTGGGGGTAGTTTGCCAGATATTTTATTCCATACTAGCTGTTGCCCGCGACTCCGTCTGCGTGAACTTCATTTTATAAGCGCCTGCATATATTATAACATGCCTTCTTTACAATACAATAAAAATATCCCAATTGTGTCATAAAATACTTGTTTTAATTTTAAAATAAAAAATATAGTTTAAAAAACTAAAAAAAAACATGCTTTAAAAAAATATCAAATTAAAAAGTTAAAAATAATTTTTAAAAAAGCGTGAGGCGCTTTGTGCCATAATTTTTGTATATTCACGCTTTTTTTTTTAAGTACTTATTTATAACTTTTTAGTTTGATATTTTTTATAAGCATGTTTTTTAGTTTTTTAAACTATATTTATTTTCAGCTTTTTGGTTCGATATTCTTTTTTCATAAAAAACGAACGTATTGAAAACGGTGGGACATTTTACAGTAATGAGCCGCTCACTCGTAGTCCAAAGAGTTAGAGACGGACAAACAAACAAGCAAGCAAGCAAACATACAAGTGAAGCTAATAAAAAGCATGTAAAAAGTGCACTCTTACTGAAACAGCCTGTATAATGTAAAAACAGTTTTCAATATAATGGTGCCGATTCTCTTGTTCACAAACTAATTTTTACTTCTAATTCATTAAGAAGAGGATAGAAGATAACATTTTAGTTTAATCCTGTCCGGGCTTGTGAAGCGGGCAGCACAAGACCGGTTATCGTGGAAAGCCTTGAGGGAGGCCTTTGTCCAGCAGTGAACATCTACCTATAGGCTGAGGAGGAAGAAGAAGAAGGGTCTTTGATGTAGCCAAGCTTATTGTACGTTACGGAATTGTATCGCTGACAGAGGTGTTCGGCACTTGTACAGCTATACAGGAGCTAAACTTTGTATTCGGGAACACTGTTGGAGCTGCTGAACCTTGGACAAAACTATGATAGCATTGTTTATATTCAATTTCTTAGTATTGTATAATTGCATGGCAAACGTGTGAGCACAAGGTACGAATGTGCTGTAAGGCATTTATTTGTTGGGTTAGTAATTTTTATTAACTTGATTGTGCTCTGGCTGTTGAGAGCATGTCATGCTCACTCAAATGTCTCGCTGATGGTGGCGTGTGTGTTGGGTTATTGGGTTCCCTTCAATATGGTTGAGCTGAATGATGCTGATCCATACGTCATGTTCGTGAACGGAAGCCGTCAGTGGGGACTAGTCACCTCTTAGCTGCCATGGCGTATTTTAATTTCTGAATTGATTTTTGTGTGTTTTCCATAATGGACGCTCTCGGCGTACAATTTATTTCTGCATCGTTCTCACACGGTTGATTTCAACATGAATGATGTAATCAAATATTTCTAACAATAGCTTGAAAATTTAAAAGAGTGTCCATGGAGTTTCTTGCCCGTTCTTCTCCATAGGTACCTACTCTTTGGAATGGGCGACTAGCTTCATCTTATTGACTGACCGGCCTTCTGACAATTCAAAAGTGCCTGTAATTGGTTTATTTGAAATAAATGATTTGATTTGATTTCTATGAAAAGATGGTCCGCCCATCCCCGGACAACCGCGGTAAGCATAACTTAGCCTATTCGATCGTCCCGTGCCACTGTTGTCAGTTAGCCACAATTATTGTTGAATGTGGACACAGTCGTGCAGCCTCTGAGTTATGTGTCGCGTGTCGGTACAAGGTTATTACAGATGCTAATGAGAACTGTGCAGCCATTTTAATTGCAATCTGAGATGTCGTGGCGCGCCCAATTGAAATGAAGATGGACTCCGGTGAAGGTTGTAAGACACGCTCTAGCTGCAGACTCGCACTAACTATGCTAATGTTATTTGTTGTAGTTTTATTGACGAGTTCACAAACTTAACTAAATTTAAGTTAAGTGCATCTTTTTGTTTCTATTGCATTAAGAAAAGGACAGAAGATAAAATAATATCAGTTTAGAGTAAGTTCTGTATCCTCGCCGAGGAGAGCTACACTGAACAAATGTAAAAATTTGTTCGTCACGACACTTTTGTTTGTAGTTCTGATACACCACACTGTGCAATGGACTCCGTTCTACCAGGGTGATACCACCGAAACCACTCGACTGCTAAAGATAAAGATAATTTTATTTGTCAAAAGAAAGGCAGAAATAATGCATACATACACATATTGAAAATCGTCTCGCCAACCAGCTTTCGGTGCGACAGCAGTACATGCGGCTATAATCCTGCTGATTGTCATTGACTTATATTACTTTTTAAATCGACGCTGATTGTCTTACTTCCTCAGCAAACCATGAGTGTTCTCGTACCTGGTGCTAATGTCGACTGGACTCAGGACAGTACAAACAGTTTTAATGACAAGCCACCTTTTATCACGTCCAGACAGAATAGAGACGTAGCTTAATTTTATTAGGGTTCTGTAAACATTAGTTAAATATTTTTCAAATACAAAATTTATGTATTTGTGCACATAGATGTTACATGATGCTATTGAGAGACGAGACATTCTCTGGACTGTGTTTTAGGCTAAAGGAATACAACAGTTTAGGGCATTAACCCTCATTTAATGTCGTAATAAACGTAGTCTAGAGTAGTAGGTAGGTAGTAGGTACCTACAGTTCATCATTAACAATTGGATCTATATCACCCAGACAGACCCATATGTTAACCCAGAGTAATAAACCTGAACACTACAAGTGTGGTTGGTATTTATTGTGACGTCCCACCAGCCCCTGAGCGTGTCACGTTGTCGTGTGCTCCGCGTCGCCCACGCGGCCGTGTTCATCTGATGTACGGCGGTGATACCGCCAGCCGGCCAACCAGCCCGGCCTGCCACCGCCCCCGCGAGCTGCCTCTACATGCCATGCCATGTCACATGCTACTCATTAGTTATTGGTGGTGCCCGTGGAGCTTAATAATTATATTTCGAAAGTCTGGTTGCTAATTAATCTACGTGAACTGTCAACTGCTTTCATAACTATAATATATGAATATATATATTGTATACTTTCACTATTTGTAAACATAATGCCCCTTATTACCAAAGGACACTTTAGTTCTTTAGTTTAGTTCTTTAGTTCGTCAGTATTTGTATTTCGAACTTTATTGAGGTTACGTCAAAGTTCTTAATACAAAAGGGGCAATTTAGTACAGAACTAGCTGGCATTTTTATATAAAGAACATTTATATAATGTTTAGGTAGGTCAAAGGGTAGGGGTCAAGGGTAGGTGCATAAAACAATAACCATTTAGGTTGTTTAAACCTGATCTATAATCCATGTTTGGTAATAAGGGGAAATGATTCCTAAGAGCACGTTGAAAATATTACAAAAATAAACAAATTATACTAATCAAACCTCTTTTATTTAATATTAGCGACCCGCCCCGGCTTCGCACATGGACAAATGATACCTATAGGTACCTAAGCCTTCCTCAAGAAACGGGGACCCTTCAATAAAAATAATGTCTACTGTGCCGCCCATCAGCCAATATCTGACTCTGCAAGATACATCGACTTTATTGTCCATGGATAGCCAGTTCCACCACTTACAAACAGAATGAAAGCCTACCGGGGTAGCAAGTTTGTTCGAAATAATGGTCCCCCGCTCCGGCCCACTCACTCTGCGGTTTAGGCAGAGAAACAGGCGGCCGGCACGGGCGCGAGCGGCACGCGGATTTTTTCTGGTGTTTAGTTTTGAATAAATCGTGATATCTCCTGAATGATACAACCAATTCCAATAATTCAAAAAAGGATCTGCTGCTACTAAAATTACCTTTGATATGACGTAATTTATTTGGATAAGGATTTTTGATAAGGAAAAAATAGTGGACTCTTATTTCGACTGGCATTTTAATTAACTTTTCAAACATAAAAAGTAGTCATAATAAAGAAACTATAGTAGGTAGAGATATGGTGTCGCGGACTTTTTTGTAGGCATTTTTAAGGTCTACAATACTGTAGTACATTATTTTGATCTATCTCATATGGTTCAGCCAGCGTTTGCAATGTAAGCTCAAAAAAATGGGTTTATTTTGCGACATGTGTTAGAAACCTCAAAAATTATCAGTGTTCCTATTATATATTATGCATATTATGTACATGTAAAAACCGCATCAAAATCCGTTGCGCAGTTTCAAAGATTAAAGCATACAAAGGGACATAGGGACAGAGAAAGCGACTTTGTTTTATACTATGTAGTGATACACAAAGAGTACAGCGCCATCTTTAGCCATCCTTTTATTATTTGGAACTATTTGTGTTGCTTATTGTAAAATGTCACGGCTAGATGGCGTTAATCTGCCTCGGTTAACTCCTGAGAGCGCAATGTAGATGTCGCTACTGGTTGCATGTTGGCAATCCTGGTGCGACGTATGAAGTGGTGCAGCCATCGCAAGGTGATGTGGTACAGCAGCTCCGAGTAGCTGAGGAGCGACACACCAGTCACCACCAACCACTGAGTACTAAGTTTCACTGTAAGTAAGAGTTAACTTAAAGATTACACCTATTTATGAAAATCTACCACCAGCTTTAATTTTTTTCATTTTTTAGCTTTTTATTGTGCAGGATTGATTGCAATTAAGTGTGTGTATGTACGTTACACCTTCACATTGTGAAGGAAATTAAAAAAAAAAAGATATGCACTTTTGAATGTTAAATAAGCATGTATAGGTGCTAGGTTTGACATTATTAAAACAATTATTAGCTATATGTTTTGATTGATTAACAAAACACTGCCTCTATGTAGTCCTAAAATAGTGATCAAATAATCTTATTGTATCAAGAGCTCGACAGTCATTGTATTAAAACTAAAGGTGACGTACCGAAGGACACGATCCAGCGCGATACAGACTCCAACTTGTACCACTCCTGGTGGCCGACGCTGTAGAACAGCCGGATCGTCGTCGAGTTCACTAAGGTGAGGTTAGCGCTGAAATCGTGTCAAATTAATTATGTGCTAACATGCGTTTATCTTTTCCGTTGACATCTACAATGAATCTCTGCAGCCACATTTGGACTGGTGCTACAAAATGCCACCTGGCAACTTTAGATACGGTGGTTTAGATAAGGTGGCGTGTGAAGAAACTGATTGGCGACCCAGATTTAATTAAATAAATAAATATATACGGACAAATCACACAGATTGAGCTAGCCCCAAAGTAAGTTCGAGACTTGTGTTATGGGATACTAAATCAACGATACTATATTTTATAATAGATACTTATATAGATAAACATCCAAGACCCAGGCCAATTAGGAAAAGATCGTTTCCCATCATGACCTGGCCGGGGATCGAACCCGGGGCCTCCACGTCGCAGGCAGGCGTGTTGACCGCTGCGCCACGGAGACCGACATAAAAACGATCTCTAAAGCCTGCCCCTGTAGCCAAAGTAACATCGCTTCATAGCGAAGCGATGTTACATTGGCTACAGGCCCTGGAGTACAGACGTAGATTAGCCAGCCTATTGGTATTCTATTGGATACGTTTTGAAGAGTGTGCGCGGGAAATGCATGACTTAATTACGCCATCACCGTTCCATCATCAGACGACCCGTCGCGCGTCGTACGGCGAATATCCACCCTTACGTTCTTGATACCACTACGATTCGGTCGAAACGCTTTGCCTCATCATTTCTATCGCGTACATCGTGGGATTGGCACAATTTGTCAGCGGCGGTAGTTTCGTCTGACTATAATTTATGTGTCTTCAAAGCTAGAGTGAATAGGCTTTCTATAAACTAGCGCGCTTTACTATGAGAGTTTGCTTGCGGGATCGCGGTCAAACACTATAATGTAAAAAAGAGTCAGGCAGCCTTTCATTATCATCACATGGACAGCCGCGTTCTTAAAATTACCTAAGTATAATTAACTATTATATTTGCGCCAACGACAGTCCCATTTATGGTTCAGGAGAATCTCTGTCCATCCATTGGTTGCCTGGAAGAGATCGCGTTATCGATAAGGGCGCCCATTGTGTGTTGTGTTGAATGTACTTTGATTGATGTATGTTTTTGGTGTACAATAAAGTAAATATAAATCAAAATAACTAAAACTAAATTTCAGTTAGCGGTACAGTTACGACCACGAATGTACTATGAACAGCTTGGCAATCATATCTGGTTTCATGACTTATCAGATCACTAAGTGAATTATGTAAAACAGCGAATGTAGAAGCTACACTCAATATCTACAACGGCGACGTTAGACGTAGCATCTGTGTCATCACACATACTAAGAACATTGATAGCGAAACAAAAAGCTCGCGAGCTGTAACACCTCCATACGAGAATTGTAGTCAAACTAGAGAAGGTTCTATATTCTACTTACATCTTACAAATAGCTAACATTTGTCAAAAAAAAACCTCACGTCTTCTTCACAGAGTTAAAAATGTAAGTTTGTAATAGTAGGTAGGTACTCTCCACTCCAGAAACAGCTAGGTCCTTATGGCCATTAAAATCTACAACCATATTCCAAAAGCAATAGGAGAGTTACCATTTCATTATTATAAAAATCACAATATTAACCCTTTCGCGAGCAATAGGTAGGTACTATTTACCTACACCCCCATTCGTGTTATCCGTATATTATTTAAAAAAAGAACATCGAACTAAAAAGTTGAAGATAAATATAGTTTAAAAAACTAAAAAAACATGCTTTTATAGAATATCAAACTAAAAAGTTAAAAATAATTTTAAAGTTAAAAAAAAAGCGTGAGGCGCTTAATATGGCACAAAGCGCTTTTTTCTCATTTATACTAGAATTGTTTATATACTATTGTCATAAATTAAATTAATTAAAAATTATTTTTATCTTTTTAGTTTGATATTATTTAAAAGCATGTTTTTTTTAGTTTTTTAAACTGTATTTATTTTCAACTTTTTAGTTCGATATTCTTTTTTTAAATAACATACCAAACCAAGTTGTTACCAAACTTTTCTTGATCTCCAACAGACAGAATAGCAAGTGCTAAAATTCGTAATGATGCGTTACCTAAGTAACTAAATATAAATCTAAACTAAATATTTTGCCTGCACAAATTAATACCGCTCGGCCAACGAACATATTAAAACGGTGGGACATTTTACAGTAATGAGCCGCTCTTAGTCCAGAGAGTTAGAGACGGACAAACAAACAAGCAAGCAAACATACAAGTGAAGCTAATAAAAAGCATGTAAAAATACGTCACTTGTTGTTACTTATTGTACTTGTTGTTACTTGTTGTAATTGTTGTACTTGTTGTTACTTGTTGTACTTGTTGTTACTTGTTGTACTTGTTGTTTTACACAATATATACTGATACTGAATCTATACTTTTGGTAGATTCTTCCACATTTTGTAAATGTGAGTATTTTGTAGGCTTTGTAGACTTTAGATCTGTAGAACTTTTGTTATTTTGTAAAGAACCTGGTACTTGTTGACAGGTTTATGTTGTCTACTGTTATTGGAGAACATTGAACAAGTCAATTATTTTTAAAATAGTAACCGTGAAGTTTGTTGTTGTGTGCGAGTTGGTTTATGCGAAATATAAATATTTAGATTTGATTAATTTTATAAATCATAAATCAGATATTATTGCACTACAAACATAGATGTCCATAGTAGTTAATAGTATATTTGCTCGTGACTGTACCAACACCACCAAACTAACTGATCGACACCGCTCAACTCACGAGAGGAAGTTCTGGAAGATTCGCGTCTTGTTGCCGTAGAAGGAGTAGGAGACGGCTGCCGAGTACAACTGCCGCCGGCACAACACGAGGCAGTCGGGGCAGTCCAGCGCGTCCTGCAGCTCCTGGCTCAGCGCAGGGTGCGCGTTGTCGCCCGGGAACACGTACATGAACTTCTCTACCGCAAGTAGTTAGGGTGTAAAGTAGCTATGTGTTCATTCAGTATAATTATGATTTTATACCCATAAGTGTCCGAACTTTCTGGAGAAACCTGTTCTGCTGAACATTTTGACCACGTAGGTTAGGGTGTTCCAGGTATATGGTGAAATTGTTTTTTTTTTTTTATTAATAATTTTTATGTTCCTTGCGCCGCGTACAGACTTACTCAGTTTTTATTAATGATGAGCAAGCCGATAGTTACCCCTATGTTTGTTGAGGCAGCCGAGCTCGTTGAGGGTGCAGGTGGGCACTCGCGCCTGCTCGTGCTGCGGCTGCAGCGCGTACGGCACACAGCCACACAGCGCCTCCGCGGTGTCGCGCCGGCACTGCGTCAGACACACGGACATGCCGCCGCCCTGCAGCCGACAGCCGCGCTGCACGGGTAAACAACTACTTACTGTACGCCTTCATAATCGAACATAATTATCAATATCTATCTATCTAGTTTCTCTTCACTCCACGCTACCTCTCGCGTTTACTACTGTTTGTAGTGATTTTTCAGTTCATCTACATCAGCAAAACATTTCAATGAATGGATTTTGGACTACAAGAAACTTGTTGTGCTGAACACCAGCACTAACTGTATGTTCAGTGTAGTAGCGCAGTTCATCGGCGGGGTACTGCGAGAAGGTGCGGATATTGAAGAAGACGGACGCGTTGCGCGGGAGTGGGTACAGGCGCACGTCACCGCTCTCGATCAAGGGATATTCGTCGCCCTTGAATAACAGCATCTGAGCAAAACAAACAATTGCATCGTCAGGTCTTTCAGCTACTACAGCTGCAGAAAATATAAACAGTAAGAATTAACGTAAGTAAATAAGGAGTTGGCTCTCTTTCATTCCTGATTTACCATCAACAATCTAAAACAATGCCATCTTGCCACAACGTCGACGAAAAAAGATACAATTTTTGACATAAATTAGTATTTAATAAATAATATGATTGTGAAATTTTTAGGTATTTAGGCTCCGAAGCCATCATCATGGACATCATGATGGGATCATCATGGGACATCCAACAAACAAAAAATTCTACATGACTCGCGTGTTGGATCAAAGCTTATGTACAGTATCGCACTATGTACAGTATCGCACTATGTACAGTATCGCACTATGTACAGTATCGCACTATGTACAGTATCGCACTATGTACAGTATCGCACTATGTACAGTATAGCACTATGTACAGTATCGCACTATGTACAGTATCGCACTATGTACAGTATCGCAATATGTACAATATCGCACTATGTACAGTATCGCACTATGTACAGTATCGCACTATGTACAGTATCGCACTATGTACAGTATCGCACTATGTACAGTATCGCACTATGTACAGTATCGCACTATGTACAGTATCGCACTATGTACAGTATCGCACTATGTACAGTATCGCACTATGTACAGTATCGCACTATGTACAGTATCGCACTATGTACAGTATAGCACTATGTACAGTATCGCACTATGTACAGTATCGCACTATGTACAGTATCGCAATATGTACAATATCGCACTATGTACAGTATCGCACTATGTACAGTATCGCACTATGTACAGTATCGCACTATGTACAGTATCGCACTATGTACAGTATCGCACTATGTACAGTATCGCACTATGTACAGTATCGCACTATGTACAGTATCGCACTATGTACAGTATCGCACTATGTACAGTATCGCACTATGTACAGTATCGCACAATATCGCACTATGTACAGTATCGCACTATGTACAGTATCGCACTATGTACAGTATCGCAATATATACAGTATTACACTATGTACAGTATCGCACTATGGGGAGATAGTTACGTGTATTATGTGAATACAGTTTTTATCATTCATAAAAGGGCCATAAGAAGTCTGGTGAGGATTCCCCAATGGGTATCGTGTACGGAGTACTTTAAAGAACTACGTTATTTACAGCCAATAAAATTGTTTAGTAAACCCACGTTCAAATTATTTAGTCCATTTATAATTTTACTCAGTTAAAGTCGTCTCTGCTATTACATAATTGACAAGTTTCAGTGATGTGATCAACTAGCCTGTTACTATAATTACAAATCAATCTCATTTTTATTGACATTTTATAAATATATTAAGTATTGACATTTTATAAATATATTAAGTATTGACATTTGTATCAGTACATTAAATTGGATTGTATTTAATTTTTATTTAATTTAGAATTTCTATTTCTATAATTTTGTTTTAAATCCTACCAAATCATTTCAACACAATATGAAAATTGTTAACGAAATAAATAAATAATGAACAAAGAAAACGGCCTTGAAACAGTTTTGATAAGTCATTCCAGTGCCTTTGTCCGGGGTGGTCAGTTGAATCGATTGTTAGTTAGAAATTCAATCGACCTAAAACGTGACCTACCTCCATGCCATACGCAGGACGTCTCACGTAGGCGAAGTCATCTCGAGACTCACGCACGACCACGCCGAGCCCGTAGTCCCGACCCACGCGGTCCAGGACTGCAGGCTTGCGGCCCAGGTCTGCGAGCCTGGACATAAAACATTTGAGTTGATAGAACTTATACAATATTTAACTTTTCTATGTTATACTTACTTTCGTCGTACTTTCTAAGTATATCTTGGACACCAATGACTGATTGAAAGGTGAAGGAAAACATTTTGAGGAAACCTGGACTTTAAGTCTGAAATCGCCAACACGCATTGAGTAAGCGTGGTGATTATGCTCAATCCTTCTCTGTATGAGAGGAGACCTATGCCCAGCAGTGGGGCGACACATCACAGTACAACCCCACATCAGTATCATTTATCTAGAACTCTTACAAATCTGTGATAAAGTTTGCTCGGTGGTAGGGCTCAACATCGGCCGCCGGCATAAGTTACCACCCACCAGACAAAGTCGTGCCGCCAAGCGATTAGTCGTGTTCCGGCACGATGTCTGGTGAAGCCGTACGGAGGACGGGTCTGAACAGTTGTGTTGCGATTTGAGTCGGGTACGATGCGCCAAATGTTGTTGTTTCGGGATTTTGGTCCTGGAGGGTAGCGGGAACCGAAGCACGGTGCTCCGCTGGCCGACCGCAGGTAGTTGGGGGCCCCAGTAGTGTGCCAGCCACATACGAAAGGCTGTTCCGACAACTGCGGAAAATCCCGGGGTGGCCCCATCGTGTCGGCTGGCGACCGAACGAGAGGACAAGATGGCGATCCCTGGGGGGTTTCGGGCGTCCCCGCAGTCCCCAGATCAATCTCGCGATAAACGCCATAGAAAAGAATAGAAATGAAATCATTATTAAATCATTTTTTTATGACTAGAACCGAATTATTCATTCTGAATATTGACTATGGGACAAAACTGACATCATTTAATTCAATTTAATTAATATATAATAATTTGTAATATGTGATAATATTTTTTTTTAATATTTGTAAATCTGTAACTTTTACTTATAAAATTGTAATTACAGTACTGTAAAGCAGCCAAAAATGCTTAATGTTTATTGTTATTTATTATGCATGACATGTAGTCACTATGGGTGAAATGTATATACAATGTGTAAAGAAAACCCTGTCCGATCCGTGAAGGTATAGTTAGGTATCGATAACTGATTCTACTAATGCCTACAAAGCCGGACTAACATTAACAATGAAAAAATTGAAGAAGTTGAAAATACAATTTTTTTAGGCCTAACTATTGACAATAAACTTAATTGGAAACAACATACTTCAATATTAATTAAAAAAATTAGTAAGTTTGCTTTTGCTTTGTTTAAACTGAAGAAAGTAGTCAATCAAACTGCGGCAGTAACTGCATACTATGGATATGTCGATTCACTACTGCGCTACGGAGTCATGTTTTGGGGTAACTCCTGCAATAAGGATATGGTGTTCAAATCACAAAAAAGATGCATTAGGGCTATTACTGGTATAAAAATAACCGACAGCTGTAAGCCTTATTTTGTTTTGTTAAAAATAATGACTTTGCCTTGTTTGTACATATTTGAGACTGCTGTATTTGTTAAAAAGAACATGCATTTATTTAGAAAAGCATCTGAACATCGCTATAAAATGATTAGAGAAAAATACAGACATGAACTATGCGGTCGACCTTCAAAGACCGCTTTGATGCACAAAAGCATACTTTGTATGGCCCCAAAAATATTTAATAAATTACCAAATGGGATTAAGGACCTAAATATTATTCAATTTAAAAACAAATTAAGACGTCTATTATTGGAGAATGTAATATAAAAATAAGGTCGTGAAGAAAACATATTGAGCATACATCCTATCCTAGGAGAAAAGTTACTATACAATTCAGGAATGACAAATTGTAAGTTATTTGTTGTTACATTGATACCCATTTAATTTTGACATTATACTATTTCTTAAAAATAATTAACTTGACATTGCCACCTATTAATTTTGAAATTGTATTATATAACTTATTTAACATCTATTTAATTTTGACATGGTATTGTATTTTGACATTGTAAGTTATTTGACATTAATATTTATAAAAATTCGACATAGCATCATCATTATATTCCAAATTCATTAAATTATTCATCATTTTAATATACTGATAATCCTTTTCATGATTTTAAGTTCTGTTAAAGAGTGTATGCCTTTATGGTAGATTTATGAGGAACTGATTTATTACATATTAAGATCACATTGTAAAATGTACTTACCAAAAATCACACTAATAAATGAATTATTATTATTATTATTAAACTTAAAAAAAAATCCCCCTAAAAATAAATATTATTTCGCAAAAAGAGTTAACTTAAAACATGTGCGGTGGGACATACAGGCGCGGGCGAAGCAATTTGGTTACATTTTTAAATACATTGATTTAAAAAATACATACAAATACATTTTAAAATATAAAAAAATAGTGTCCCACCGACGACGGGAGCAGGGTCCAAGCTACCGGTGGTTAGGGCTCCAGACACAGGAACCTCCTCACGATGCAGGCCGTATCGAGGAGTACTGCCTTTTGAATCAGGCCTTTGATCCAACTGCCTAACAAGAGCCTCAATAGATGTTGGTCGAGCCTCTTGGCTATCAAACCATTGGCCGATACGACAATCGGTACAATGACAGCCGAGTTCACATTCCACATGTCAACAACCTCGTGCGCCAAGTCGAGATATTTAATTTGTTTCTCTTTCTCAGCTTTCACGAGATTCCCGTCATGTGGAATGGTAACATCGACAATCATTGCGAGGCGCGCTAATCGATCTATCACTACTATATCAGGCTTATTTGCAACAATAGTCCTGTCAGTAATGATAGACCGATCCCAGTATAACGTGACATGGTCATTTTCAAGAACTGGGTCGGGCACATACTTATAATACGGTACCTCAGAATCCACAAGTTTATATTTCAAAGCAAGTTGCTGGTGGATAATCCTAGCTACTTGGTTATGCCTGTGCAAATACTCGCCGTTAGCTAAACGAGAGCAACCAGAGATAATATGTCTGATGGACTCACCCGGATGGTGACATGCCCGACACACGTCAATCGTCCCGTCCTTCATAATATATCTCCGGTAGTTATTCGTCAAGATAACTTCGTCCATAATTGCACAGACGAAACCTTCAGTTTCCCCGAAAAGGTCACTGAATCGTAGCCAGGATACGGAAGCTAAGAAGTCTACATCGGGCTCATGAAGAGCCCGATAAAATCGCCCGTGAAGTTCCTTGCTTTGCCATATCATCTTGCGGTCATCAGTGGTAAGTATTATAGGCTTGTGCCAGTTCTCTTTCGCCATGGATAGCGGGGTGAGCCCCTTGTCTACTGTGACCACATCATGATGCATACCCACTACGGTTTGTAAAAAATATTCTCTGAGACTGCATACCTCTCGGTTGTGTAGGGTCCTCGCATTTAAAAATCCTCGACCCCCGCACTTCCGCGGGATATACAGTCTCATCACCGATGATCGTGGGTGATGCATCCTGTTTGCTGTCAGCAGTGTACGGACCCTTCTATCCAGAGCGTCGAGTTCAGTCTGAGTCCATTTAACTATGCCGAAAGAGTACATCAAAACCGGCATGACTCACCCGTTGTAGGCGCGCACCTTATTCCCACCCGAAAGAAGACTTTTTAATACCTTCTTCAGGCGACCAAAGAACCGCTCCTTCAACGATTGCTTCATGTCAGCATCGTTGATACCTAACTCTTCCGACATACCGAAATATTTATAGTTCTCGAATGAGGAGAGGGATCTAAGGTGTATGGAATCCGGGAGTGTAATTCCCTAGGATTTCATAATCTGCCCTCGCTCTACATGCATGACTGCGCATTTGTCCACACCAAATTCCATTTTGATGCCACTATAAAAAGTTTTAGTTACATTCAGTAGCTTCATCAGATGCAATTTATTGGGGGCAAAGAGTTTCAAATCATCCATGTAGAGGAGGTGAGATATGACCTGACCACCTCTCTTCAATCGATTCGATCGATAAGACTTGAATTCTCCAGCAGTGTGCTTAGAGGATTCAGAGCTAAGCAGCACCAAAGTGGACTCAGACGGTCGCCCTGGAATATTCCCCGCTTAATCCATACAGGTTCATCACTCCCTTGGATCCGTCGACTCCCTGGATAGCGAAGGACTGTCTTCCATTGCCCCATACACGACCTAAGGAAAGTGCGTAGAGTTGCATTAATCTTGTACAACTCCGTGATTATTATTATTAATGTACCAGTTGCACCTACACCAAGTGCCAGTGCGTCTAACGCCAACGCAACACAATTCCATATTCAGTTTCATAATTGTAATATACAAAATGTTAACACTTACAATAACCAATAAATAAACTGCATCAATCTCTATCTTTTATTTCATACTAGCTTTCCGCCCGCGGCTTCGCATCGAGACCATTTACGCGCTATGATTTTTTACGATTTCAAATGTCGGCTGAAATCAGAGACACCAGAGTGATCGTACGTATGATTTCAAATGGCATTCATGGGTGAAGGCCCTTCTAAGGCAACCGTGTACCGCTGGTATAATGAATTTAACCCGGTCGAATAACTTTGGGGCATGCAGAAAGAAGTGGTCGCCCTTTGACGGCTGTTACAGAAGAAAACGCGCTAGCAGTGAAAAGTTTGATCCAAGACAATAGACCAATTACATACCAAGAAATACAGCATAAACTGCAGATTAGATCAAGAAGCCTGCACAAGATTCTACAAGTCCATCTCCGGTTGCGTAGGATAGTTACACGCTGGGAGCTGCAAAATCTCACGGATGCTCAGAAGCAGGCATGGGTTGAAGGGTGCCATGATATGAAAGACAGACACATTCAGGTGATTAATCTTGCATTTATTAATACGACCCAGAAATGAAGCGCCAGCTCACTGCTTGGGTGTTCAATAAAAACGAACCTACTAAAGTGAAGCGATCTAGAAGCGGGGTTAGATTATGATCGCGAAGATCGCGAGTTTGCCTGGCTACTTGGTGTCAATTCCTTTACGAAATCAAAGAAGCATTAACGCTGAATGGTATACAACCAAATCCTTGAAAGAAGTTTTCTCTGTTGTGAGCAACAAGCGCCCAAACACAGGGCTCCGCGGGTTACTGCTTCACCATGCGGTCAAACTCCTGGGTCATCCTCCTTACAGCCCTGACCTAGCACCGTGTGACTTCTTCTTATTCCCAAAAATAAAAGATCTGCTCAAGGGGATACAATTTTCGTCGCCGGATGATGCGCTGTCAGCATTCGAGCAGGCTGTAAACGAGGTGTCTGCGGCGGACTGGAAAAAAGTGTTTCAAAAAGTGGTTCAGACGCATGAAACTTTATATGGAGGCTGGTGGAGAGTACTTTGAAAAGGTGTAATAAACCCATTTTTTTTTTTGTTATTGTCGCAAAACTTTCTGAGTGTACCTATAAGTATGTATTTTGTAATCAACATTATTGTTTTAACATTCTTTGTATTTAGTACACGCAATGTTTAAAAGAGTTTAAATATAAATGGTATAAATGAAGTGCTTGAAATTATGTATAAGATTGTAAAAGGAATAATATCACAGAATAAAGGAATAATACAAAGACGTGTGGAAGAAGGACGATCGGAAATATTTTGGGTTAAGGTCAGGATGATGATAGCAATGTTATAAACTCTTTTACTCACTGATATCTGGAGTTAAAGACGCAGCAGAACCCGAGCGCCGTGAGCCTAGTCGCAAACAGCTGTTCACAGGCCACTAGCTCGCCGCGCCAGCTGCAGCGCTGCAGGATCGTCGAGCAGTTTGCAGAAAACTACACTTGACACAAAATTATTAGTTATAATCATAAGAAAAAAAAAATTTAAGTACAAACTAACTTGTTATAACAAATTAGCGACTCGTCGACATTTTGGTATACAGTATAAATAAAGATAATTTAACTTATGTATAATGTTATAATATAAGAAAGTATGCTAATGACAACCTCCATGATAAAATTTGTCCAAATGTTCAAAATTACAAAGACTTCAAACCTTTAAACCCATTTTCATTGAAGTTAATTTAAATGTTATTTTATTAATATAGGTAGTGTGATGTTTCCTTTTTTTTACCAAAATCCAATTTGTTTTTTGTTATATGTTTTACATTTTGTTTATATTGTTTTATGAATTATTTTTAGAGCGTATAGTTCTTTCCAGAAAAAAAAAGCGTTTCGGGAAGCTACGTAGAATATTTTCGATTAAATTTTAAATGACATATCTGCCACACAAGAAAAATGCAGTTCAGCAGCATCATACCCTGAACATGATGTCGGTGACATTGAAGTTAGGCTCCACGTCTCGGAAGAACTGCTCGAAATCCACCTTGATGGACGGCAGCGAGAGGGTCAGCAGAGCGCCCAAGTTCAGCAGGTTGCTTTTAATCTGAGTCTCTCGGTAACGGTACTGTTTGTTCTTCGGGTGGCTGCAGAGAGCAGGCAAGGCCTTAGAAACATCGCAATAAGAAAATAAGAAATTTATGTTCAGATTTCATTCAAACAGAATTGTGTCGCTATGGTTTGCCCGGAACGTCAATACATGTCAATACATTTGCGAAAACATTATCCAACCAAAAACATTCTGTAAAAAAATGCCAAGCCTCGCTGGAGCTGCTGGTTTATCTCTAAAAAGTAATGAAATCTAGACAAAGCCGTGCCAAGTTGAAGGTTCCTTATTGCGATTTCTTCAATATTATTATAGTTAATATTGTTTGACTTGGCCGTTGAACATTATACGTTAGTGCGATTTTGTTAACACGTAATGTTATATCTGTTATAACTACCTATGTTTGTTATGTGAGAATAATAGCCCATACTGGTATTTATAATTGGACTTAAGAAATTGTGCAACACATGTATTAATCATTGACTATGATGACTTCTGTTCTTTTTGGAGCGTCAAATCGACCACCTATCTAATATAAAATAGACGTACAGACGGATTTCTATGAATGATTAGTCCATCTGTACTGGAAATGACTTTTTTGCTGTTCGTTTCCGGCTCGTCTATACATAATAAGTATTTTTAAAATGCGCAACTTTATCAAGCCCTGGTTATTGAATCAACGTTTTCCAAGTGGCAATTTTCCATGGTCAATGGGTAGCGGTTCTGGCGACAGATTGGTGCAATGGTGTCATGGAGCACCTGAATTTGTAGCCTTGTATACCCTTCAACGGCCAAGTCACACAATATTAACTATAATAATATTGAAGAAATCGCAATAAGGAACCTTCAACTTGGCACGGCTTTGTCTAGATTTCATTACTTTTTAGAGATAAACCAGCAGCTCCAGCGAGGCTTGGCATTTTTTTACAGAATGTTTTTGGTTGGATTTCACTTCTTTTTGTAGAAGCGTATTATATTGATTTTATTATTTAATACAGTTTTTTTTTTCTTTTTAGAAGTAGTTATTACAAATTTTCCTTTTCTTTTTTCCGGTTCTGATTCTTGTACAGTAGCAATAGTTTTATGTATTGCCCATTCGCGTGACGCGCGTGGTTGTATTCAGTGATCGCTGAAGCTTGAGTTTTTATACTCTTGAAGTCAACATTTATGTTTACTTCTTCAATCAATATGAGGTACGCCCAATGAAAATTGTTTACTCGTGAAAGCGCCATATACGCTTGGCCACGAGAGAATATGGAGGTGCCAATGTCCATTTTTTAGAGTTAGAACTTGGCTCTTGTGAAATGCTAGGTCATACGCCACACAGATTGGGAATTGTTGTCTGTACAAGCATGCCTGGGGTATGATCTCAAATTATAACTTACATAATAAGTAATAATTCGTGAATCAAATTATAAGCAAATTTTACTAACAATTGTTTAGGCTTTATTTGGTCTTCCGGGTCCCACCACACTTTTTGTACTAGCCTATCGAACCATTAACTAAACCAAACATCAATGTTTCTCCATTACTTGAGCTCCCTGTTCAATGATTATAGTTTCTTCCAGTCCAGCAGTCATCGTCGCATCATCCTCATATTTTTGTTAACAAGCCCGGGCTTTTGTTTTCATACATTTTGAACAATCCAAGGAATTTTTAGCAATTAACTTTATCTCGGATTGCGGGACTGCTTTGAATATAGTATTATGCATACACATATTTCTCGACGGTAATAAACAAACAGTACCTTCTGGTACGTCCCTCAAACATTGTGTTACATATTTCCATTAAACATTCCTTCATTAGAATGCGAGAGCAGAGGTATCAATCGGTTAGGCAGTATATCTCTGTCTGATTGAGTTGTCAATCTTACTTTGGTTCTTTTTGACATCTCAACAAACGTAGAATCATCCAGCGGTCTAATATACAACGTAAGATCATTGTTTAAAAAAAATCAGTACAAAAGATTGGAATTTTATTTATTTTAATAATTATAAACTAGTGCTTAACTGCAATCCCGCCTGATGGCAAGCAGTGATGCAATCGTCGATGGTAAAGCGCGCTAGTTTATTAAGAGCCTATTCACTCAAAAAATCTGAGTGAATAGGAAGGAAGACGGCAGTTGAGCGAGGTGGTGTAATGTTAAACCCAACAACACGACCAACGATGCTGCGCCAAAGGGAGATTGATCTAGAGACCGTCCACGACCAAAATCCCGAAACAACAACATTTCACCCATAGTACCCGGCATAAATCGCATCACAACTGTTCAAACTTCACCAGTCATTATGCCGGAACACGACGAATCGCTTGGCGGCAAGACTTTGTCTAGTGGCTGGTAACTTCTGCCGGCGGCGGATGGCAAGGCCTACCACCTTTCTAAGAGGATTAGTTTTTTAAACAGCGACTTTTCTCTGACGACACCCTAATTACGTAACACACTATTGATATTAACTGGAATCATTTTGATAGCATATGTTTAATAAATGAGTGCTCAAAAACATTAATAACGCAATGAATGTTGTTGATCTGTCAAAATGAAACCCATTGCTACTGATGGCGTTTTACGTAATTACACTGCTGGTTTGAGTTGCAAAAGATCCCCAAGCACTAAAATATGATTTTTTCCAAATCAACCATCTTCTAAATCAGAAGAAACAAACACTTTGCATAAACAAAGATTTATGTAGGTTAATTAGATATCATAGACAATTCACCTATAATAAATAGTTCGATAGTTTTTAAGTAAGTATGTCCTTAAGCGGGTATCACCGCCACTCGTAAGTCCAATGCACTATAAGTTGAAGCTTCCTAAATACATATGATTGTGGTACTCTAACTTGCGCTTGACCGCAGTCCCGTCTGATGGTAAGCAGAGCAGTGATGCGATCGTTGATGGTAAAGCGCGCTAGTTTATTAAGAGCCTATTCACTTTAGCCTTGAAGACACTCAAATTGTAGTGTGACGGAAACACCGCCGCTGGCAAATTATAAAAATTCTACTAAATTTAGCTCAAGATTTACAAAGCAAATCAATATCTACCCTTTAACGAAAACTCAATGTAAGGAAAAGGTTACAAAATACTTACAAAACTTAATTACGAAGAGACTGAGTTAATACTACATATACCACAGTGATTGACTATTTACCACATACACACACCCTCTTACATTCATACACACATAATCATATCACACAAATAGAGGACACACGTACTGTTCAGTGCTACTTCTTAATTTAATCTAATTTTAAGTTAATTTATTATTTCTGGTAAATTATAAAAATGTTAATTTTATTTGGTATGATGTTATTTTATTTCATTAAATTTAATTGATTTATTCTATTTTTGAACATGTAAATTTACAAAGTGTTGACTGTACTCAATGGCTACCTACATATATCTAGTGTCTACTTTTTAAGGGATTGGGCGCTGATAACTGAAACACAGGCTTTTGCCTAGTTCGGTTACAGATGTATAATCCGATTGTAACAATACATTATAGCCTATAATATATTTTGTGTAACAATGTTGCTGCTGCTTTTGTATTGTTTGTAAATGTATTACTAACATAGTTTGTAGGCACATGTAACTAACACTATGAGTCTGGTTGCTCGAAATAAATAGATTAATAATAATAATGTAAATAATTTCTGAATAAACGTTATTATTATTATATAATTGTTCCAGTCGGTAAAGCGGGAGCAAAATGCTTCGTCGTTGAATTAAATCATGCACACTGATAGAGCAGCGTTGGACTAGTAGTATCGTCCGCGATTTACAAGTTGTAGGCCGTAGGTTAGAACCCTATCAGGTGCTTTAATTTGTGTAAATTATTTCATCACCACTGCTCTCAAAACGGTGCAGTGAAGGAAAACTTCGTGAGACAACCGGCAGGTTTTAGAAGCAAAAACTCCGAAGGCACGTGACATTTATCAACCCGCACTGTGCCCGCCTGGGCCGCAGTGGGCCGTGATCTACACAGGTAGATTACGGCCCACTCTACCTTATCGAGAGGAGGCATGTGTCCTAGGAGTGGGAATATTTTAGGCTGATTATGTATTCCTGATTTCTGTCTCAATATGTCAAAAATGCATCCAATTTCTCTATATTTATGAAAAAAAAAGAAAAGTGAGTTTGTTTGTTCCGCGTTTACGTCGTAACTACTGAACCGATTTCTTTGAAATTTAGAGACACAAAGATAGAAGTCCGGATTAAATAATAGGGTAGTTTTTATACCAGAAGAATCGATATTCCCAATGAAAATCTAAAAAGCGATATAACCTCATTCCAAGCGGGCGAAGCCGCGGGGGAAAAGCTAGTGGATTATATTTAGACCAAATTTTGAGTGAAATTTATTTTAGGGTAATTTGTTCATTTTATTTGTGTAATGTTTATGTTCGAGTTGAAAAGTTAGTAGTAGTTAGTAATCGTTCGACTATTTCTTCGTGTAAACTAAAAAATATAAAAGCCAGTCTAGTCTTATCCACAGTTTTTATCAAAGCAGAAGGGGAGGCATTTCCAGCAGTGGGGCGCTCTAAGCTAGATTAAATTAGAAGATATATGTGTCCCACTACGCTGGATTTTTGCAATGACAATCATTTTTTTTTTTATGTAGCAATAGTAGATTTGATTATAGATTACTGAACGACGAACATTTCTTCCTTCTGATCTAATTCAAAGGTTACTGCAGACCATAATTTTAGCCCATATAGGTGCAAAGTTCTCATCAATATAAATGAATTAATTCCAAACACAAAGTAGCTACTTTAAACCGTTGGGAGTCCCCTAACTGCCCTTCGTCTTGGTCATAAGATCTCTAATGACAATCCCAATTTATCTAGGTATAAAGCTCTTATCAATACAAATTAATCAGGCACAAACACAAGGTAGCTGCTATGAATTGCTGAGGAGTTCCTTCGTTTGTCTCTCGACTCCATCATCAAATCTACGTCAGACCTTCATTATAACCCATATGGGTGCAAAGTCCTCATGAATATAAATGATATAAGTCCAAACACAAAGTAACTACTGTAAACCGTTGAGGAGTACGCGGGACTGACCTTTGTCTTCATCATCAGAGCCTTTATGACAGTCACAAGCCATCGAGGTGTAAAGTTCTCATCAATACAAATTAATCAAACATAAACACAAGGTAGCTGCTGTGAATCGTTGAGGAGTTCTCAGTGAGAACTTCTCACGACTGTCTCCCAGCTTCATCATCAGATCTACTCCGTACCTTTATTAAATTGTAGTGTTTTCTAATACTTATTGAAAATACTTAGAAATGCACTAGTCACCCCTACGATTTTTGAAAGTTACCCTTGATTTCTCTGGTCTTCCATCATCAGATCCTGACCTGGTAACTATTGGACCACCTGGAAAGTATACCCTTTCAAACAAAAAGAAATTTGAAAATCGATCCAGGCGTCTTAGGGTAATCAAATCAAATCAAATCAAATCATTTATTTCAGAAAATATCCATAGTTAACAACAAAAGAGACTTATAAATAAAACACAAACTTATAAACTAAAACAAACAAGAACCTCACACGGCAGTAATATGTCTGCCGCAGCATTGCTGGATGTACAGAGAATCCAGTCGGTTGGCAATCATCGCGACTTCGCGAGGACGGTGAACACACCTACATAAAAAAAAAGATTACGACGAATTGAGAACCCGCTCCTTTTTTTGAAGTCAGTTGATGAAGCGGCCCACCAAGTTGAATATTTTATTGACGGTGGTACGTCAATCTCTACTAGTTTGGTTGGGCTCTTCTGCTTTCTAATCAAGGTCACCAGGTACTTCAGATCTTCGATTATTCTAGTTTTTATATTTTTCCCTTTATGTGACCATTAAACCCTGGCTCTGTACCAAATTTCAGCTCTCTGAGTTTATGGGAAGTACTACTTCTATTTTGATGATCATGAGTGAGTGAGTGTCGAAAACAAGGAAATTTACTTTCGCTTAACTTCAGAACTGGATGAGCTACAGACTTGAAATTTTAGATTTGAAGTGTGTTAATACAGCTTACTGGATGACCAAAATTTCAGCGTTCTGGTACTATCCAGAGGTTCTTAATTAGGGGCCTGAAAATGCAGCGAAATGGTTCGGGTAAAGATGGTACGGCAGTGTTTGCTTCGCGCTCGACTTGGCGAGGGCACTGCCGTGCCCTCAGATAGAGTTCGACTTAAAATAAAAACAAAACACAAAACAGTTGGTTTGATGGATGAAAGAATAATAACATGATTGATTGCGGTATTCATTTATTAGTAATTACACTCGTTTTTTAAATGCCCTTCAGACGGTCTTGGTAGTAAAAGCTCTCATTATAATTCATAGGCGGCCAGATAATTATATTTCGTCACGAGATGAGAAAGGAGATGTAAGGATGAATAATTTAAATAGTTCGAACATTATTTTGGTGCGAAATTCTTGTGGTTTTTTGAAGCGAAAAGTTGGCTCATATTAATTGGTGCTTGGGGGAGAAGTGTCTAGCAGTGATGTGTTTCGGCTAAAATTACAGCGTTAAAGTCAATATTTTAGGCTTAAAACTAATGCTATCTGAATATATTGTACCTAAGAGTCTATGAATTTTATTAATATTTTAAACGTTTTTTCTAACGTTTTAATTGTTTATTTCAACGTTGTGCACAATACTTTGCAATAGTATTGTATAATGTAAAAGCACTTTTCAAGTTTGTGAATGTGAGGCACCATGGACTATAGTTTTTTTTTTTTTTTTTTTATATATATATATATAACTTGTTTGACATTGCGAGATTGGCAGTTGAGAATTGTCATGCTCACTAAATGTCTTGCTGATGGTGGCGCGTGTTGTTGGGTCATTTGGTTCCCTTCAATATGGTTGAGCTAAGTGGGGCTGATGCGCGCGTCATGCTCGTGAACGGGGGCCGTCAGTGGAGACTGGTCATCTCTTAGCTGCCAGTGGGCTTGATTAATTTTCTATCTTTCCGTTATTTTTTATAATTATACATTGTGCTCACATGATAGAAGCAACAGAAATATGTAACGAAGACATGTAATCCATATTATGATTTTAAAAGAGTGTCCATGGAGTTTCTTGCACGTTCTACTCCATAGAGATCTACGCTTTGGAACGTGCAATTTAGCTTCACTTTTCTTGGACTGACCGACATTGACTATTCAAAAGCACCAACTGTTGGTTAATTTGAAAAAAAACAATTTTGATTTTGATTTTTGACTTATATAGCACTATTATTTAACTAGCTTTCCGCCCGCGGCTTCGCCCGCGTGAACTTCGGCTATATCGCGCTTTTTAGATTTCCCTCGGGAATATCAATTTTTACGGAATAAAAAGTACCCTATTATTTAATCCGGACTTCTGACTTTACATCTGCAAAATTTCAAAGCAATTGGTCTAGCTAGTAGTTACGGCGTGAAAGCGGGACAAAAACAGACTCACTTTCAGATTTATAATATTAGTAAGGATTCCTCTAATGACTAATGTTATAGTACAAGTGTGTGAGTGATCAGTACAGTATAGTACAAGTGTGTGAGTGATCAGTACAGTATAGTACAAGTGTGTGAGTGATCAGTACAGTATAGTACAAGTGTGTGAGTGATCAGTACAGTATAGTACAAGTGTGTGAGTGATCAGTACAATAAGTCATTTAGTTGTCGTTATTAGATACTTTATCTATTGTTACATGATCCAAGTTTCTCAACTCATGAGATTACCTACGTAAATAAATATCTAGTGAAGTTGTTAAGCGACGCCTGGCTGATGATCATGTTGCTGCAGATCGCCACGGCGGGGAACGCGTGCTCGGAGACGTATTTGGCGTCGGTCTGCAGGCTGATCACAAGCGGAGGTTGCCCCGTCAGCTGCGCGCTGTTGTGGAGGAGCAGCGCCCAGCCCGTGACCAGTGACAAGATAAGCAGAGCTACGTGACGCCATCTACATGGGATAATATGTAGAAGAGTATCTACAAGATAAAACAAGGTACATAAACAAATAATAACAAAGTGCGTGTTGATGATACAGTGCAGTTAGTTCGGCTGCACGTCGCCAGTCTCGTGGTGTGCACGAGAAAGCTTCTATTGGCTCCGGTTTGTCAGTGCAAATTTTTCCTCAAATAACAATTTACTCACCTCTCAAACTTATTCGCACTGTCGACTTGGAAGCATCGGGCGGCTGCTAGCGAGCAGTTCTGCCAGAACTCTTCTACGGCGTCCCACAGACTCTTCCTGATCCTAGTCTCCAACCCGCAGGAAGTCTGTTGTTGCCCAAACCTCATGCGTCTTGTTAACTGGACATCGGGTCCCTTGGCCTTACGCGACCACAGCTCTGGGTCTACTGTACGCATCTTTATTTATGGATATCGAGGATATTAGTTACAATAACAGTTAGGGGACGCTGGTTGTATGTAGGTAGAGATCAGCTGAGCCCAGGTGTTGACGAGAACGTGTGGCAAATACTGAATGTTTCAACAAATACTGAATATCTCAACATTATGGTATACTGGTATGCACTGCAACGACCACGCCATGTTAATTTTATGATAGTGCTTTCGTGACTAGAATCAATTTTTATTTAAAATTATAGAGTAATTGGCTGGCTTTGAAACATTAATATTTTAATCACTATTTTAGTACTATTGTGTATTAGTTCTTTATATACTATATAAAAATTTTACCACTATTTTATATTTATTAAATTAGGTATGTCGGTCTGTATAAATACAAATATATGTATACAATACACAACATATCTTGTATATATACATAAAAAAAACCAGCAAGAAGTTTCCAGGGAAGCAGTGGTCTGCTAATCTAACATAAAGTGATTACGTTAAGGTCGTACCCTCACCAAATGACCTCGAGCATTTGCTCCCTCTTCACCGCGCCCCACCTCTACAATACTTCGCAAAATATTACTAGCGCCGTCTGGCGGACGAAGTACTTACAAATACAAGTTAAATTCATAGACCACAGAAGTAACAGACATGGCACTTTTATTTTTGTTTATTGGTGCACCCAAATACTTTTGGTTATTATAGACTGAAACAAATGTTGACGATACTTCATAATAAAAATTTTGGGTATTTTATTTTTTAACCGACTTCCCAAAAGTGTGGTTCTCAATTCGATTTATGTGTGCTCGCTGATAACTTTATCGTTAATGAACCGATTTTGACCATTCTTTTTTTATATGAAAGAGTATGCTGCCTATGTAATCTCATTGTTACCACGTCAGTGTCGATAATGGAAATTCTAAGAAATTTAGGCCAATTAGCGAAAATTGTAGGCATGCTTCGGGTGAAAACTTGATACTCGTATTTATATCGGATGATACTATAAAACCGTGAAGATTTGGGCCTGACCTGATGATGGAGATGACAGAGAATCAAGGGAATCCACATCGGAAGCAACTGTAATGTGTTTGGGCTTACTTAATTTGTATTGATTAAAGCTTTACAACTAAATATGTTATGACTGTAACTTCAGGGTTGGAAGTTAGTTTTGTAGATTGAAAGTTAGCTAAGTCAGATGGTCAAAGGGATAGAAAAATAATATAATAAAGGTTAATTTGTCATTATTTATTATTTTAAGGGAAAACGTAATTAGGGTCAAATAAATTTCTGCAGACAGGAAATCTACATAAAAAAAAGATTTGAAGTTTTTTTTTTTTGGGCTCAGGCAAGACTGAAATTATATTATTATTCTCGTTTAATAAAACAAATACGTAAATTGTAAAAAACAAAACTATCGTATAAAAAAAATGCCGGCCAAGTGCGAGTCAGACTCGCACACCGAGGGTTCCGCCGTACAAACGTAGCGGTCTCCAAAGCCTGGAGCACAGGCGTAGAGTAGCCAGCCTTTTGGTCTTCTATAGGATGCATTCTGGTGAGTGTGCAAGGAAATTGCATGATTTAATTCCCCCATCTCCGTTCCACCAACGGACGACCCGTCGTACGGCGAGTTTCCACCCTTACGTTGTTGACACCACTGCGATCCGGACGAAGCGTTTCGCTTCCTCTTTTATGCCGCCTACATCGAGGGACTAGAACAATTTGCCAGCGATGGTGTTTCCGTCACATTACAATTTGAGTGTCTTCAAGGCTAGAGTGAATAGGCTCTTAATAATCTAGCGCGCTTTACCATCAACGATCGCATCACTGCTTACCATCAGGCGGGATTGCGGTCAAGCGCTAGTTTATAACTTATAAAAAGCGGTTTATTGATAAACAAAGTAGAAGTAAACAAAATCAACGAGAAATTGTCGCAAATTTTACTAATTTCGGTACACGTGCGAACAGCATCTAAGCGCCCGTGCGTTGGCGCACGGCTGCCGCTCGCTGTGCCGCGATACCCCTTCCCTTGACCAACCGCCTGCCTTCGCGCCAGCGGGCGGCTAGTTCTTGCGCGTTCTTTCGTTACTACTTACTCCCCCCGTCCCGCTGCGCCAGTAGGAAGCAAGCTTTCTGATAATCATTGACAACAATAGGAAATTACAATTAATGTCTTTGAATATATTTATAAGTACTAAGTATAACGCAGCAGGACACATTTAGGTTATATACAGAACTACATTCACCAAAATATTTAGATTGAATGACGATTGTGTTGGTCTTTCTTTTGGTTTAACTAGTTACTGTGCCTAAAAATTTTAAAAGGTTTCAGGTTTTTCTGTTAGGTTACCTTAAGCTATTGTTTCATACCAAAATTCAATATTCAATGTCAGCGGGAAGTAGTCTATGTTTTGATTCCGTTGCGAGTAGTGGCGAATTTCAAAATATGCGGTATGATTATAGGTAGGTACCTCAGCATTTTGAATTTTTGTGTCGATTTAGAATTTTTCACATTTTAGAGGTAATTCGATTTAAGAAGTGTTTGATATGAATTTCAACTTTAATATCTCTACGCGTTCATGTGAAAAAGGGTAGGTAGTAAGTTTATAATTATTAAAAAAATATTTTATGTCATGTAAGCAAAAAATGTGTATGAGTGGATTAAGTTGTGAAAGAGGTTCATACTTGGACGCGGCTTGCTTTTCGGAGATGGGTCTTGCACGGAAAACCTGCATCGGGGGCTATATATCAGGAAATGAAAACTTTGAGACAAACATTTAAATCAAAGTTGAAGTGGTGTCAGGACAATGAAACCCAGATTAAAATGGAAATCATTGCAACCCTTCACGAAGATATAAATTCAGTTCTTTTTGGAAGCAAACCAATTCTTTGAATCCCAGACCGAGTCTACCATCAAACGTTGATGACTTGTCACAGAACAGTGATATAGCCGGCATGTTTATGAACCACTTTAGAGTTGTTCCGCATTTTGTAAGTACGTCGATGCGAGGCACTCAAGCGCCGTGTGAGGGCGATTCTCATTTAAGGTTCAGCGTGAAAGACGTAAAGGTCGCCTGGGCACGATGGTTTGAGTGTTGAGCATTTAAGGTCCGCTGGTGTACATTTGCCTAGGCTACTCGCTATGTTCTTCAATTTTTGTATGGGTCACTCTTATCTGCCTGACGATCTCGTACGAACTGTTGTGATTCCTATTGTTAAAAAGAAGACCGGTAATTTGATAATGGGCTAGAATGTGGGGTAACGCAGGGGGGGTTGACCACGCCCAGCCTTTTTAACTTGTACATAGATCGGCTGGTTGGTGAGCTGAGTAGCACTCTGGTTGAATGTTCTGTTGATGGCAAAATGATTAACAACATAAGCTATGCTGATGACATGGTGCTGCTCAGCCCATCAATCTGTGGACTAAGGAAGTTAGTGTCTGTGTGTGAAAGGTATGCGGGGGCCCATGGCTTGAGGTATAATGCCACTAAAAGTGATATTATGGTATTTAAAGTTCGTAACAATACACCCACGAATATACCACCGGTGATTTTACAAGGAACACCATTAAAAGTGGTCTCTCAATTTAAATACCTCGGTCATGTGGTGACGGATTCTCTCACAGATGACCAGGATATAGATAGGGAGCACTGAGCAGGTAAAACTGACGCTCTTTAGAGCTTACTGCCAGTCGTTTTACTCGTGCAGCTTGTGGGTTAGGTATACGCAAAAGGCTTACAACGCTCTGCGCATCCAGTATAACAATGGGCTGACGATGTTGTTGGGGCTGGGTTTTGCAGTGCATCAGGCATGTTCGCGGATGCGAATTGATGACGCTATCATTCGCAAACGGTGTGCTTCGATGTTGCGGCGATTTCGGGGCAGCCCGAACAGTGCTACACTGGCGGACAAGGTCGACGGACCTTTTATTAGGCTCTGGGCGGACAGACATGTGCGTGCACATATTCATGTCGCCAACTGATCCTCTTTTATTCAGTTTCTGTTTCACTAACATAGGATAAGTTTTTTACTAACAACATATGGGCCCTGCCTGAAATAAAATGTTTGAATTTGAATAACATATTAATATTTTATGTAACTTCAAATTTATCAGTTTCGCAATTTTTCCTTTATCTGTCTATTATAACGTTGCTTCGTGCCGAATTTCAAGATTCTGAGTTGACGGGAAGTACCTTGTAGGTTTTGATTTCCTAGCGTATGACGGAAATTCGTCTAAGGTGTCGGTATAAACTGCTGTATCTTTTGATCGCGTTAACTTAGAAGTTTGATTTTTCACTGCTTAAAGGGACAATAGACCTAGGTATTTAGTATAAATTTCAATTTGATACCTTTATTCGTTCGTGAGAAATAAGGTAGTAAGTTTCATTTTATTAAAATATTTTTATTATATTATATAACTAAAAAAATGTGATTTTCGCAATTTTTCCTATATTTGCATTTTAAGACAATGCTTTGTGCCAAATTTCAAGATTCTAAGCTTACGGGAAGTATCCTGTAGGTTTTGATTCCCTAGTGGTGACGGAAATTCGTCTAAGGTGTCGGTATAAACTGCTGTATCTTTTGATCGCGTTAACTTAGAAGTTTGATTTTTTCACTGCTTAAAGGGATATTAGACCTAGGTATTTGGTATAAATTTCAATTTGATACCTTTATTCGTTCCTGAGAAATAAGGTAGTAAGTTTCATTTTATTAAAATATTTTCATTATATTATATAACTAAAAAAATGTCATTTTCGCAATTTTTCCTATATTTGCATTATATGACAATGCTTCATCCAAATTTCAAGATTCTGAGTTTACGGGAAGTATCCTGTAGGTTTTGATTCCTTTGCGAGTGTCGAAAATTTGTTGAAAATATCGACATAATCGGCTGTATCTTTTGATTGGCTTGGCTTAGAAGTTTGATATTTTCACAGCTTAAAGGGACAATAGACCTGAGTATTTCATGTGAATTTCAGCTTGATACGTTCACGCGTTCTTGAGATAAAGGGTCTTGACAGACAGACAGACAGACAGACGGACAACAAAGTGATCCTATAAGGGTTCCGTTTTTTCCTTTTGAGGTACGGAACCCTAAAAACAAATACATATACTATAATATTATTTACACAAAGCTTCCTTTTGCAGAAAAATAATAAACATCTGACTAATACAATATCCGGTCAGACTGGACGCTGACGGCAGCATATTTGGAAAAGGCCTGCAAGCAAACGACGTATTTCGTTTGCTTTAATTCCTATAAGACCACAATGAAAGTATGAGCATTTCTAGAAATAACGCACTGAAATAACACAACTTAAATTCAGTCTCTTTATTTTAATTGATTTTTGCATAAGCATGACGAGTAGGTAGTGTTTGTACTATGTTAAAGTAAAGTGTTGTAAATTGTTGAGGAATTCCCTCGACCCTCGACTGTCTATGGGCTTCATCATCAGATCTATTGTAGACCTTCATTTAAACCTATATGTGTGTAAAGTTTTCATCAATATAAATGAATTAAGTCCAAACACAAGGTAACTATTGTAAACCTTTGAGGAGTTCCCTTAACTGGCCTTTGTCTTCATCATCAGAGCTTTAATGACAATCACATCTCATTTAGGTGTTCTTATCAATATAAATTTATTAAGCACAAACATGCGGCAGCTGATGTGAATCGTTAAGGAGATCCCTCGGCTGTCTACCGGCTCCATCATCAAGTTCGAACTTTACTAAATTGTAGTGCGTTAAAACACTTAATGAAAAAACATAGAAATGCCCTGGGCGCCCCTATGATTTTTTAAATTTCTCCTAGGTTTCCTTAGTCTTCCATCATCACACCTTAATTTCCTTAACATGAGACTACCTTGAAGATGTAATCATTCTAATTAAAAAAAAAAAAATGTGGCACTCGGGAAGTGCCGCGGTAAAGCTATTGCATAGCATTTTTTATCAACTTATGCAATAGGGTATTTGACTAGAAAAACCTAATTAGTCCGTCAGTCAGATTTCCAAAAAATACTCATCATCATCATTTCAGCCGAAAGACGTCCACTGCTGGATATAGGCCTCCCCCAAGGTTCTCCACGACGACCGGTCCTGCGCCTCCCGCATCCAGCGGTTTCCCGCGACCTTCACTAGGTCGTCGGTCCACCTTGTCGGGGCCCTACCCAAAAAATACTAGACACATATTTTTTTTCTTTTTTCATATAAACAAAAAATGACTACGACACAGTGCTTTGAAAACTCGTGTGACATCACTGCACGCTACACTTTTTAGCGGCCAGTGACGTCACCAGCCATCACTCCTGATCTTTGATGCCTATTATATTTGTCAATTTACACATCAATAACAGAGACACTTTATGATAGTATTATACTCTATGCGACATGCGGTGCGTGAGCGAGCAAGCAGATGCTTTCTCGCTCACGCGCCGACCGCTATGCTAGCGGACCGCGCGATGACGAACGACACGGGTTCCCCCTTCGAGAGCTTGTGGCATACTGAATCTCAATAGCTCGGGCAAGAGAAATGATGGGGAATACGCTCAGATTGTTGAATAAAATTTTTGTTTAGGTCGTTTTAAAAAAATATTTCTACAATAATGTTCGTCATGAAATTGCCTATCCATTCGTGTAAGAACGAAATCTAAATAATGCTTACTTTTCGAGGAGATGCACGTTTTTGATAATTATTTCTCTTGACAGAGGTTTCGTTGTGAAGGAATTATTTAAACATTATGCTTAGTAAAAAAAAAAAATCTACAATTTTGGAGCCAAGATTATGGAGAAAATTTATGTATTTTTAATAAGTTGATATTTCTTTTGGATAAAGAGTAGATAGCTCCGAAAAACTACATAAAAACGGCCTGCGGTGTGTTTTTCCTCTGGAGCCGCCTTAACACATGGTACCATTATACAGGATGAGTTTTTAAGAACCGTCAAAATTTCGATGTATTATATTATAGTCGTCCTCCGTGGCGCAGCGGTCAATACGCCTGCCTGCGACGTGGAGGCCCCGGGTTCGATCCCCGGCCAGGTCATGATGGGAAACGATCTTTTCCTGATTGGCCTGGGTCTTGGATGTTTATCTATATATGTATCTATTATAAAATATAGTATCGTTGAGTTAGTATCCCATAACACAAGTCTCGAACTTACTTTGGGGCTAGCTCAGTCTGTGTGATTTGTGAGGCGAAAATCATTGAATACGTGTTTTTTCTTTTAGCATCACTCAATACAAAATTATTGAGATATTACATCACAAATAGGGCATCCAAACTCGGATACTTATCAACTCCGGAGCTAGTTACGATGTTGAGCAATCAAAACCGGAACTCCAGAGTTGGCTACGGAGTCGACAGCTTTTTTAGAGATGAATAAAAATGCCCTTAATTTTAATCAATAGAACTTTTATTTGTTAAGAAATCAGTGTTTTTGTTTAAAAATGTACTGTCTGACAGACATAAGTTATAATAGACAACTAATACTCATTATAAAATATTAGCATTTTGCCCGAGGCTTCGCTTGCGTGGAATTCGGTTATATCGCGCTTTTAGATTCATCGTTTTCGGGGATTAATTATCGTATTATTTAGCTTCTATGTTTACATGTGCATATTCGTTTGCAATATATTAGCTGTTTTAAACGACACACAGCGCCATCTATCACCGAACTGGTATGAAGCTAACAATGGTTTTTGTTTTCCCTCGGGAATATCAAATTTTCCGATATAAAAAGTACCGTCTGCAATTTTAAAGCAATCGGTTCAATAGTTACGGCGTGAAAGCGGAACAAACAAACAAACTCACTTTCCGATTTACAATATTAGTAAGGATAAGGATAGTAATTTGGTTTATCGTCCCAGAACAAACAAACAAACAAACTCACTTTCCGATTTACAATATTAGTAAGGATAATGATTAAAACAATCATAAAAAATAAACATTTGTTTAGCTGCAAGAATCAGTCCTTTTGTTTAAAAAATTGACAGGCAAACGTTATAAAATACAACTAATATGCATTATAAAAATAAAATAAATAAAATAAAAAGCCTTTTATTTCCTACTAATTAGTTTTACATTGTTTTCTTAAGTTTACTAATTTTTATGACCTTACACGTTTGTTGTATATTTATGTATTTAAAAACTAAATTTATTTATTTACTTTAGTTTACCTAATTTAATAATGAAACCAAATTTACTTACTTAAAAACTAATTTATAACTTAAATTTCTAAATAGTTAGTTTCTTAAATTTATTTAAATGTACCTAATTATTAACTTAACCTAATTCGCAGGAACCCTATTATTGGGTAAAGGCCTCCTCCAAAACTGACCAGATATCTCTATTCTGTGCAGTCTGCTTCCAGTGTGGGCCGGCTAGCTTAATAATCTCACTGTCCCAGTGTGTCAGTGGTCTTTCTCTGCTTTTTTTACCAAGAGGTCCTTTCCAAAACGTTACCTTTTTGGTCCATCTCTGGTCTTTAAGCCTTGCGACATGGCCAGCCCATTTCCACTTCAGTTTTTGAGCGTAAGTTAGTGCATTTGTTGCTTTAGTTATTTCTCTTATTTTTTAGTAGTAAGTAAATGGACACAGTAGACTCTACCAAGATGCCTTCGTTGTAAATTGACAATAATGTCATACAATACTATTCTGAAGTATGCAATATTCACTATGTAGAGATAAATTTTCATGTTTGGAAAACCGCAGTCACACGTCGAAGTGCTACGGTAGGTACCTATATGTAACGTGTGACTACGCCTTTCCAAACATTAAAATTTATCTCTACGTAGTGAATATTGCATACTTCAGAATAGTATTGTATGACATTATTGTCAATTTACAACGAAGGCATCTTGGTAGAGTCTACTGTGTCCATTTACTTGCAACTACATTAGCAACTTTGTTCAGTTCAGTATTCTGGAAATCTTGTTTTATACTTTTTCAGCGTCGTTTTTTGTCGTAGTTACTTTTTATTATTTGTATTATTTTGGTGTTAAAGTGTATTTGTGGCGCATAATAATAACAAAAGTTAAATTGATTAACTAAAAAGCATTCTTGTAATTATGTACAAGCATAAAGTACTCGTAAAGCTCTTTCAAGTGATACCAAACACGGTATATTTATTTTAATTTTATATTAACATAGAACTTTTTGTCCGCTAGAGGGCGCAATACTAAATTTGGTGACAAGCTTTATAGCTCATAACCAAAAGAATATAAAAACCGTTCTAATGGTACTGCAGTGGCCTTATTCTGATTAGTAGTAAAGAAGCTGTGAACGAAAAGATGTGAATTATATGTAATCAGCCCATGAATACAGGTAAAGTCACAAGCAAATGCTAGTAATATAGATATATTCAAAATGTACAAGAAAAGCGCTTTCAAATGATACCAAGCACGGCATATTTATCTTAACTTTATTTTTTTACTCTGTATGTTTTGTCCGCTAGAGGGCGCCGCCTGATATTTTGTGAAACCCTATATAGCCTATAACCAGCGGACAATTAAGACGCTTCTAATGATATGTCATTTGTCGAATTCTGATAAGTAGTTTAGAAGTTACAAGGGAACAGATGAACATACATACATACATACATACATACATACATAGCCTGTCAAAATCATAACCCTCCTTTTGCTTTGCCGTAGTCGGGTAAAAAAATAAAACTATCGTATAAAAAAAAAAAACAAATAAGTACATATACTATAATATTATTTACACAAAGCTTCCTTTTGCAGAAAAATAATAAACATCTGACTAATACAATATCCGGTCAGACTGGACGCTGACGGCAGCATATTTGGAAAAGGCCTGCAAGCAAACGATGTATTTCGTTTGCTTTAATTCCTATAAGACCACAATGAAAGTATGAGCATTTCTAGAAATAACGCAATGAAATTACACAACTTAAATTCAGTCTCTTGATATTAATTGATTTTTGCATAAGCATGACGAGTAGGTAGTGTTTGTACTATGTTAAAGTACAGTGTTATAAATTGTTGAGGAATTCCCTCGACTGTCTATGGTCTTCATCATCAGATCTATTGCAGACACATTCATCAGTATAAATGAATTAAATCCAAACACAAGGTAACTATTGTAAACCTTTGAGGAGTTCCCTTAACTGGCCTTTGTCTTCATCATCAGAGCTTTAATGACAATCACAGCTCATTTCGGTGTAAAGTTCTTATCAATATAAATTTATTAAGCACAAACACGAGGCAGCTGATGTGAATCGTTAAGGAGATCCCTCGGCTGTCTCCCAGCTCCATCATTAACTCCGAACTTTACTAAATTGTAGTGCGTTAAAACACTTAATGAAAAAAACCACTACAAAGTGAAAAATAACTAATTTCGGAAGTCGGTGTCAAAAATGAATATACAAAACCAAAGACACCCGACTTCCGAAATTAGTTATTTTTACCCGACTACGGCAAAGCAAAAGGAGGGTTATGATTTTGACAGGCTATGTATGTATGTATGTATGTATGTATGTATGTATGTATGTATGTTCATCTGTTCCCTCGTAACTTCTAAACTGCTTATTCGAATTCGACAAATGACATATCATTAGAAGCGTCTTAATTGTCTGCTGGTTATAGGCTATATAGAGTTTCAAAAAATCTAATGTGGCGCCCTCTAGCGGACAAAATATACAGAGTAAAAAAATAAAGTTAAGATAAATATGCCGTGTTTGGTATCATTTGAAAGGGCTTTACTTGTACATTTTGAATATATATATATTACTAGCATTTGCTTGTGACTTTACCTGTATTCATGGGCTGATTGCATATAATTCACATCTTTTCGTTCATAGATAGCTTCTTTACTACTTATCAGAATAAGACCACTGCAGAACCATTAGAAGGGCCTTGATATTCTGTTGCTTATGAGCTATAAAGCTTGTCACCAAATTTAGTATTACGCCCTCTAGCGGACAAAAAGTTCTATGTTAATATAAAATTAAAATAAATAGGTATACTGTATTTGGTATCATCTGAAAGAGCTTCACGAGTACTTTATGTTTGTACATAATCCCGAGTAATGCTTCGTAGAAATTTGAATGTAAACCAGGGTTTGGTAAACGGAGCTATGGGAGTGGTGAAGGCCTTCGAATGGCCTGCTCTTCGGCGCGATCAGTTGGAACAGGAGAACAGCCAAGCGTTGTTCTCATACAATTTGACGACGCATCCATAAAAGCAGATATTAACAGACTTATCAAAATCAAGCCTTCCCTCACTGAATTTGACGGCTTGAGGGGGTCTGGGCAAATTCAGCGTAAAATGCTCCCGCTGATTCTTTCTTGGGGTTGTATTGTACATAAATTACAAGATTGTACTCTAGATATAAAGTTATCAATCTAGGAAAGTCATTGTTTGCTAAAGGACAGGCCTATGGCGCTCTCAGGCTCTCAGTAGAGTCAAAACCATAGAGGGATTATTTATAAGTGCCTTGGATCATAATAAATTACTTAAAAACCCACATAACAGTCGATCGTTAGCAGAATTAGATAGATTAAGAAATCTTCCCAGGTCCTCTTAATATGTTTTTTTTTTTAATAATTATATACTAGCGCTTGACTGCAATCCCGCCTGATGGTAAGCAGTGACGCAATCGTTGATGGTAAAGCGCACTAGTTTATTAAGCCTATTCACTTAAAAAACTTAGGAATAGGAAGGATGACGGCAGTTGAGCCAGGTGATGCAATGTTAAACCCAAGACCAACACGACCAACGATGCTGCGCCAGAGGCAGATTGATCTGGAGACTCTCCACGACCAAATTCCCGACACAACAACATTTGGCGCATCGTACCCGCCACACAACGCAACACAACTGCTCAGACCCGTCCTCCGTACGGCTTCATGCTGGAACACGACGAATCGCTTGGTGGCAAGACTTTGTCTGGTGGGTGGTAACTTCTGCCGGCAGCCGATGTTATGGCCTACCACCGTTAGAAAAACATTCGCTGCCATCGACGCAAATGTGCGTCGCTACTACGAAAAACCTACTCAGCTTCATACGAGCTCGGAGCTCGGGTCGGCTTCGGAGCTTCATACGGGGAAACCGTTGCTATACGCGCTACGATCAACGTGCTACGAAATAGTAAAATAGGACATCTCTACAAATTACTATACGTCGATACATAAGTCAAAAGAGATGTCGGATGTTAACTACCTAGTTTTTAGTTCGTTAATTTAACTTTTGTTAATATTATGCGCCACAAATACACTTCAACACCAAAATAGTACAAATAATAAAAAGTAAAAAAACTAAAACCCAACTACGACAAAAAACGACGCTGAAAAAGTATAAAACAAGATTTTCAGAATACTGAACTGAACAGAGTTGCTAATATAGTTGCAAGTAAATGGACACAGTAGACTTTACCAAGATGCCTTCGTTGTAAATTGACAATAATGTCATACAATACTATTTTGAAGTATGCAATATTCACTATTTAGAGATAAATTTTCATGTTTGGAAAGGCGTAGTCACACGTTATATATAACGTGTGACTGCGGTTTTGGTAGTGGTAGCGGGTTGGTAGAGTCTACTGTGTCCATTTACTTGCAACTATATTAGCAACTCTGTTCAGTTCAGTATTCTGAAAATCTTGTTTTATACTTTTTCAGCGTCGTTTTTTGTCGTAGTTGGGTTTTAGTTTTTTTACTTTTTATTATTCACTTTGTAGTGGTTTTTGGAAGTCGGTTGTTTTTTTGTAAACAAGTTTTTATTCTATAATCTGAATGACAGACTAATTAGTTTTTTTTTAGTCAAATACCCTATTATTTATATTATAGTAAAGTTATCCGTAAACAGACATAAAAACATATAACCTCCTTCCTTTTGAAATCGGTTAAAAAAACGAACACCAAAATGAACATCATTAACAGACACTTTATGATAGTATACTCTATGCGACATGCGGTGCGTGAGCGAGCAAGCAGATGCTTTCTCGCTCACGCGCCGCCCGCTTATGCTAGCGGACCGCGCGATGACGAACGACACGGGTTCCCCCTTCGAGAGCTTGTGGCATACTGAATCTCAATAGCTCGGGCAAGAGAAATGATTAGGAATACGCTCAGATTGTTGAATAAAATTTATGTTTTGGTCGTTTTAAAAAAATATTTCTACAATAATGTTCGTCATGAAATTGCCTATCCATTAGTGTAAGAACACAATCTAAATAATGCTTACTTTTCGAGGAGATGCACTTTTTTGATAATTATTTCTCTTGTCAGAGGTTTCGTTGTGAAGGAATTATTTAAACATTATGCTTAGTAAAAAAAAAAAAAATCTACAATTTTGGAGCCAAGATTATGGAGAAAATTTATGTATTTTTAATAAGTTGATATTTCTTTTAGATAAAGAGTAGATAGCTCCAAAAACTATATAAAAACGGCCTGCGGTGTGTTTTCCCCTGAACCGCCTTTTCACTTCCAGTTCGTTATTTTTACGATCAAAGCTTATTCTCTTCCCTAAGTAGATGTATGAGTCAGTATAGTCGAGTGGCACTCCATTTATTATGATTTGTCTTCTCCATCTATTTGTCATTGCCATGGTCTTAGAGAGATTCATTTCCAGTCCCACCCTGACACTTGTAGACTGTAAAGTTTCCATCATTTGTTGTAGCTGGGTGCTAGATTCAGATAGCAAGACTAGGTCATCTGCGAATCTCAAATGACTTAGGTATTCGCCATTTATATATATACCTGACTTACTCCAATATGCATTATAAAATGTTAAAACAAACAACAATAATAAAAAATAAGCATTTATTTAGCATGAATCTAGTCTTTTGTTTAAAAATTACTGTCTGACTGGAATCTATTATAACGTCTGCCACGTTATAATAGATTCCTAATACATATTATACAGTACCTTGCCATATTATTAGACCCAAACAACAAAAACGCTTATTTTTCAGCGTAAGAGTAAATATCGGTAAATAATTACGTGATTTGAATTGTTTTAAGTTTTTTATAGATAATTAAACATAATAACAATTAAATAAAACAATTGTTTTTGAAATATTTTATATTATGCAGTTATTAGACAAGTCTTATTTGTTATACCCTCAATTGATCAATATTTGGTTGACCCTCCTTTAGCTGCAATAAGTGCTTTTATTCGGCGAGGCATACTTTTAATGCATGCCTAGATGGTTTCTTGTAATTGGGGGTTATAATTCCACTCGTAAATTAATTTTTCGATCAGTTCCCTTTTTGTGGTTATGGTGGATTTTGATATTTCCCTCTTGAGAAGCTCCCAGACATTCTCGATAGGGTTCATATCTGGCGAGTTGCCAGGCCAATCCAAAACTTTGATATTTTCTTGTTTCAAGAACTTTGTAATACTCTTAGCTTTATGGCAAGGGGCCCCATCATGCATAAAAATTGGTTCTTCTTCATTAGAGAACCATTCCTTAAGTTGGGGAATAAGTCTCGTTTCGAGAACTTTTTTGTATTGGTCCTGGCGCATGGTCTTCTCTACGATATAGAGACGACCCGTCCCTTTAGCCGATATAACAGACCAGACCATAATAGAAGGTGGATGTTTAACAGTGGGAATGATGCAGTCGGGTTTGTATTTCTCGCCTGGTTTGCGCCGTACAAACATCGACTTTTCCATCAAAACTTGAAAGACGGACTCATCGGAGAAACAAACCTGTTACAACAAACAATATTTTAAGTTAATAATGTGAAAAATTAATAATAATGACCTATGGCAGTGGCAGCATATATTTTTACCTTTTCCCAATCTTGGATAGTGAAATTTTTATATTTACGAGCCCAGTCAAGTCGCTTCTTTATCATAGCCGGAGTCAACTTTGGCTTTCGAGCAGGTTTACGCGCAATCAGTTCATTTTCAGCGAGACGCCGCTGCACAGTTCGCTGAGAAATTAGTATTCCATCATACCTGATGTTCTTCGTTAATAAACGAACCGGTAATTTTCTGTTTTGTATACAGATATCTCTGATTTTTCTATCTGTTCTTGGCGTTGTAATGCGTCGTCGTCCACATGCACCTTTTCTTTTTGGCGATAAAGTTACACCGAGGTCCATCTTTTTCTTTATATTCTTTACAGAACTTCTCGACACGCCTGCCGCTTTTGCTATATCATATTGTGATAACTTAGTAGACTGTAAAAGTCCCTGTACTTGTCCAACTTTCTTGGGAGAAAGGTCACATTTTTTTCCCATCTAAAATATTAAAAAAACATTCTTTTTTTGATAAATTTCTCGCTACAACAGTAAATAATTGTAACAAACAGAAAATATGATATATACTGTCAAAATAAAAGTAAAATAGTATTACAAACTTACCGTTATTAATAAAAAAAAGTCAGTTTAATTTCACAACTTTTTAGGTTAGAAATCACTCAGTGCACTAACGAGCCTATAATGACATTTATTTTTTATCTTTATTATGTTACAAGCATTAAAATATATTCCTAAATGTTGACATAATAAAAAAGTTCAAAAACTAACATAACTTACATCTAAATAATAACACTATTATCCTCTAAAGTTAAAAAATCTAATTTTATTAGCTTGGGTCTAATAATTTGGCAACCCACTGTAAAATGTTAAAACAATCATAAAAAATAAACATTATTTTCTGGCAAGTTAAATAAAATAATAATCATGAAATACCTAAAAAATATACTTTTTTTGAGATTGAAGCTCTTGGTATAGAATATGTTCTGTGAAAAGATAGCTCGTTCAAAAGATGAGTCAGAAAGAGAACTTCTAACTTTCGTGCAGAAAAAGCCTGCTGCATTAGTACAACACTTCGATATTATTTGACCGACCGAATAATAATAATGTATTCTATGTTTATGTGTGCTAAGGACTTTGAAGGAATCAAACAACCGAGTCAACCCGCATTGAGCAAACTTGGTGATTACGCTCAATCCTTCTCTGTATGAGAGGAGACCTGTGCCCAGCAGTGGGACGATAAAAAGGTTGCTGATGATGATGCTGATGAAACAACCGAGTTACGCTCAAGAATTAAAATGCGTTTTTCGTCGTTTTGTAAATAAAGTTCACGAAAATCGGTTTCAACTCCGGTGTTCTATTTCAACTCCGAATTTGAAAAATGCTTAAAATTGCTCCGAAACTCCGGAGTTACGAAACTCTGGAACTACGGATTGGAAGCCCTAATCACAAAGTTATCAAAATTTGATGATAAAAATATAAAAAGTTGATGTTAGTTGACTTCGCGGCGTGCCATCGGCCAGCCCGCCCCGTGCCATCGGCCAGCCCGCTCACGCCCCACGCTTCGCCAAAGTTCATTGAACACAATCGTTTTAAATCAGTGACCTCGCAGAGCGGATAATTCTTTCGAGAAAATGATTTAGTATGAAAATTTAAAATTACGTATCGATTTTTTTTTTAAATGGAGTTAGTGATTGATACCTATTAATGCATAGAAAAAATTTGGACGGTGACTAAAAAATCTTACTGTATATAGGGGAGATTAGATTAGAGGAGGTGGGCCGTAATCCGTTATCTAGCACGCGGGCCCAGTGCGGGTTAGTACTTGTCACATGTCTTCGAAGGTTGTGCCTCGAGGTCATTCCGGTTTTCTTACGATGTTTCCCTTCACCGTTTTCACACCACGACCGATTTGTAAGTCGTGGCCGATACCACTAGGCCACCGCTACTCTCAATCTCACTGTATCACAATCTCACTGTATCTTAATCTCACTGTATCCCAATCTCACTGTATCACAATCACAATCTCACTATATCACAATCTCACTGTATCACAATCTCACTGTATCTCAATCTCACTGTATCTCAATCTCACTGTATCACAATCTCACTGTATCACAATCTCAGTGTATCACAATCTCAGTGTATCAAGCCAGCTACACACACTCCGCGCAACGCCGAGCAGCGACTTTAGTGAGAACCATTTCATTAGTCCCACACAAGTACGGCCACCAAAGGAAATATCCAGGCTCGTTGGATATAGTTGGAGTCTAGTAAGAAACGAATTGTTGTTTTCGGATATTTGTTTAATTAATTTATAGCAAACAAACAGTTTATTTATCAAACTAAATTTCATCTTAAAACATCCATCGATTTCTTACTAAACTTAAATTATATGCGACGTCCCTTGTTACTTATCTACTTCGGTGAATGAACCAACTACGTAAGCTCGTGCAGGTTTGGAGTGTTTGGTAGGCTACGACAGTGCACAACATGGCCGATGAGTGATGCACACGGGCTGTCGTCGGAACTGTCTCGCAACGCAATTTCTTTCATCCACACTCGCCTCATGTCACCATTTGGTTCCTGAAAAATTTTTTGGTCAGCCTTCTGTTCGCGTTCGGACCGGCCATGAGTCATCGACCGCCTTGTGGACTTGATAGTATTTACGAGATATTTAAAATTTTTATTCGATTGATATATGAGTTTAGTAAATAAAACATCAGTAGATACTTACCTCGTCGTAAAACTATGGAGGAGCGGTGGTACTTAGTGCGAGGATATAAATGATAAATAAACAAATCATTACATATTTTGGTAACTTTTATTTGACATCCATCGTTACTGATACATATTTACTGCTACACGGAGAGTTCCTCAGAGATTTATTAATTATTGTGATCTGCTGTTAATAAGTTTTACAACATCAATATTGTTTTGTAGAAACAGAGTTACAAACTATGACTACAGTTTACAATGAGATGTTTGATTTTATAATAGGTATGTAATATATCATGGACAACAATTTACCTTGTAAAATATTTACATCTACTTAATGCTTCTATATGAACGCTTGAGAAGTATGTACTTATTCATTTATATACATAAAACTATTTATATTTAAAAATGTATAGGTTCCAGATGGAGCGATGGTACTAATGATAACAAAATGTTTGGTGCATTTTTAATGACCAACTTCTGTTCAATCGTCTCTTATTTTTATACTATGTATATTTATTTTCATAACAATTCTTACAACTTTAAAATAAATATAAAGGGTGTATCTGACATCGACGCACAAACGAGTACCATGGATCCTGTACATGATTCTGAAGCCCCAGTGGTGGAATTTTGGGTCAGCTTTTTCCCGATTAAAAAAAAAATAATATGCAGGTTTTTTCACTTTAAACCATTCATAATTGCTCTACTTTTAACTCAATAAGATTTTAAAGTAAAAATTAAGCAAATCACTAATAACACAAAAAAGCGCAATGTTAACAATATTAGAAAAACTATCCTATCAGTTGATTTAATAAAGTTCACATGAGGGGTCAACGTCATAACTAAAAAAAAAAGCGCGGCGGCACGCTTGCAACCTTCAAAGGCCGGGCCGACACTTTTTTTAAACACCGTGATTTCTGCTACCGCTCATTAACGACATAAATGACTATCATAATTTTATTAGTGGCATGCGGTGTAGCCTTTTCCCGAAGTTTGCGTTACGATGTCAGATACACTCTGTATAAATAAATGTATTAACGCAAAGAAAATACAAAAGGTAAGATGTTTTACCTAAACAATTAAGGATACCCAACTTGTACCTAGTAGGTACCTAATTAGTGATTATCTCGTGTTCACTCTGGTAACATTGTCCGCTGGTAACCCTTCACTGCCGCTACACACCAACGAATAAAATAGAATAATACAATAAATAATAAACATTTAAACAATCAACAGTATCTTATATGGTAGCCTTTGGCTTTATAGACAATAACTTATTGACATATGTCATACCTACTTATGAACCATGATATACTTAGATCATTTAGGTTCGTTTAAAAGCTCGTGTGCGCAACGCGTTGTCTATATGTACAAACCGTAATATATACCTAACTTACTACATAATAACATACTTAGTGCGTACCTATGATTTCTTATGAAAATATTAATGTTATTAATAAATAACATTATTATTTTCATAATAATAATTTACATAATGAAATGAAAATGCCGTGCATAGTTGATATGAGTACCTACGTATGTATCAACTCCGCACGGAGTAATTTCATTTAGATGTTGGAGTAGTATTCTTCTTCTCCCATATGGAAAGGCAACGGTACAGAGCCATACAGCCTGATCTTTAATTTAATCTGTAAGCAATGTTTTGGCCAAGTCTTCTGCAAACAAAAACGTCGATTTTTCGTTTTTTA
Source organism: Sesamia nonagrioides (assembly GCA_017933935.1). Lineage (NCBI taxonomy): Eukaryota > Metazoa > Arthropoda > Insecta > Lepidoptera > Noctuidae > Sesamia > Sesamia nonagrioides. The sequence continues at coordinate 267,900 of JADWQK010001537.1, read as the reverse complement.
AGGCATTTTCGCCAAGTCTTGTGTTTGTCTTGTGTTCTTTGTTATTTTTTCTTTTTAAAATCCAGTCTTGCCATGTCTTGTGTTAATATACATTTTGAACGTCTTTCTTCAGTTTTGTCTGATCCGGGAGAAAGTCATTTCCGAGGATAAGGTCTTTAGTTTTATAAGTCTCCGACTGTGGAGATAATGTAGTCGTAAACCGGTATGAAGGTAGAATTACACCTTAATAAATCCTGAACCTGAAGTGATGGCGGGATTCACTTATATATTTCCTGAAGCTTGTCTATTAATAATAGTCTTTGGAGGCTAAAAGCTGAGCATTCAAAGATTAGATGGTGTAACGTCTGGTCTTGATTCAGTGAACAATCGGTACAAAGTGGTGATGAAATAATGTTCATTCGATGAAGGTGTACCTTAAATTTACAATGTCCAAAGCGTAGCCTGCATATTTGTGTATAAAATTTTCTTGACATATGATTTTTGTTTTTGGTAAACCACGGTTTTTGTCCAATTTCATTATTAATTTCCGCATACCATTTGCCCTTATCTTGGATAATAGAGTGCCTATTTTCTGCCCAATAATTAATAGCCATTTCACGAATTTGCGGAATAATGTCTTGCCAAGGTATTGGTAAATTTTTAATCTGACCACCCTGTGTTGTAATAGTTTTGGCAAGAAAATCAACATTTTCATTGCCTCTTACACCTTTGTGAGCTGGTGTCCATGTGAATTCAACCGTAATTCCTTGCTTATATATATCTGTCCATGTTTCTTTTATGTGGTGAATTATGTAATTTGTGGAGCTGTTAAAACAGTGATTCTGTAGAGAGTTTAATACGGACATACTATCAGTAACAATGAGCCATTGGTTCCTATTTCTAGCCATCACGTCTTCTAGGATAAATTTTAAAGCAAACAGGATTGCAAAAGCTTCAGCAGAGAAAATGCTTAGTGTCGATGGTAATCGAATTCCTCTACCATATTTGGTATTAGTGTGGTAAAATGCCGAGGAAACCCCTTGCTCAGATTTTGATCCGTCTGTGTATATGGTGTTGAATCCTGACCAGTTGACCAAGTGTTCATAAACATCTTCCTTGCAGAGGAGATCCTTTTTTATTGATAAAATGCAACTCATTTTTATTTTTTTATAGAATCAAAAAAATTCTGGCGATAGTAATGGGACACACATGGACAAATTTTCACGATGTTGCATGACTAAAACAGAAAATCTGTATAAAAATGTTTAGATGCAGATTTCTTCTTCTGGTGCGATCAAAATCTTTATTAGGAAATAAATCCATAATATTCTAAGCTATATGTATAACACCTCTCGTGCCATCTCAATTGTTCCAATACCTACAAGAGATAATTCCAGATGTTCCCAATCACGACCACCATCAGCCACATCTACATAGTTGCGTCAATCCTATTTTATTAGATGGAAGAAAGTGTTTTATATTGACTTCACACCGTGCAATGAAAAGCGATTGTAAACCATTCTGTGCGAAGATTTTTATTTAAACAAAAAAGAAGTTATAAAATTATGAGCATTCTTTGATGTCAAACGTTGGAGAAAAAGGTTTTGACTGGGCTACTGTTATCATCATCATCCCAGCGTTAATCCCAGTCGTATCCGAAGCCTTTTCAGCTTTGGAGTCTGGGGTCCGCTTTACCAATCCAACTGCTGATATGGCTAAACTTCGACATTTTCCGTGAAGCGACTGCCGTCTGACCTCCACAACCTGAAGGCGACATCGAAGCATTGCAGCTAGACCACTTGGCTACTGTTATAATTCCAATTAACCTAGCTTCGTATTTGAGTTCAATATTTACACGGTGAGAATGTCTCGTCACCAAGCTCATATTGTACTATCACAAATGCGCACACGCTAGTTGTAAGACTGTTCAGTTGTGTGTGAGTTCCAAAAGTGATAATTTTTGGTCTAATTTCAGCTAAAGCTGAATCCGGGTTATCTGAAGCAGACCGCAACATGGTAGGGAAAGTGCAGGCATCATGATGATTTTCCTCAGAGAGATTTTACAATTTATAAACTGCATTTGATTTATAAAGAAGATGTCAAGATGTTGGCAATGGCTACGATCTCAGTGGAAACCTGATCCCTACTAACTTACTGGTTACCTACTCATATTATGTTTAGAGAACTAACTTACAGAGCTACCTAAACGTGTAGTACCTATACAAACTACTTGTTTTCATACATACATCGTGGTTTTAATGTCGATAATTATTTATTACCACTATTTCTTAATAAGTCAACAGACACATTACGTTTCAACCAAATTTTACATTATTGTTAACTAAGTAGGTGGAATAATTCGTCGCCACTGGACATCCTGGCGGATATGGACGCAAAGGTATACGACCAGATCCGCGGTATATTATGTAAAGCGGAAATACTGTGACAGGAAGCGTTTTTAAAACTATGAGGCGGTGGGAACGTCGACAGGCGCACGAGGGGTGGCGCGAGTGAGCACGCCAAAATAGCGGTGGTAAGTCCACTCTTTGAGGAATGGCTAGAGAGGCGCCAGGACGCCCTCACCTTCCGCCTCATGCAGGTCCTCACGGGAGGTTTCGGGAGGTTGATACCTGTTCCGGATAAGGAGGGAGGAAACGTGTCCTCAGGGCGATTCCTTAGGACACGGTGGAGCATACAGTGGAAGTCCGCCGGAGTAGAGCACCGTTGTATCCTCGTGGCGGCGATCGGCGGCGATCTTTCGCATCCGACCCTGGTCCAGAGCGAGAGTGCATGGTAGGCCGTCACCTCCTTCTGCGAAGCAGTGATGCTGGCAAAGGAGGAGGCAGAGCGCTTGAGGGAGCGGGAATTTAAGCTCCCTCACGCCTCTAACCGCCGCAGGAGACGTCCTGGTGGGGAGACAACATCAATTACCCGGCCACCGTAGGCGCGGATTTGGGCGGTGAGCAGTGGGCAGATCACCGCGTGGTAATGGCCAGACCGGGGTTGACGGCGCGTTGTGTTTCACGCGCGTCTCAAAGAGATGTCAGCACATCCTGACGAGGGCCACGAGGATCGATGCCTCCTGGGCCAGGGTTGCGGGTTCGTTAAAAAAGAAATTGTGGCCCTGGCGCACAAGCAAGTGAAGAAACACGGGTGAGTTTTAGTCAGTAAAAGTCTGACACGTTCTTCCATACCACCGAGAGCGGCAGAGGTAATTAAATGATATCCCATCCAGAAAAAATGAGGTGACGCGAGCGGTTACAACAGCACAGCACCACAATGCTCGCGCAAACGCGATATTGAAGCCATTCTGCCGCACTTCCAAGCCAGGCTGGAATGAGGGGACCCTATCTTCTTTAGGCTTACCCAGGTACTCTCTCTCTCTCTCTACCTGAATAGAATTGGACCATCCTGGATTCCGCACAACACACGCTCGAGGAGAGCCCTTCTTGTGCATTGGAGCAGCGGATACTAGTTGCTAGGATCGGGTGAGATCTGGCTCTGCCAGCACACCTAGTCTTCACTACTGCTAAATATGTAATTGGACGGAAGTAGCTTCCTGCTGTGAGACCGTGATGATCAAGAAGGAGGCCGTCGAACCGGATCTAGATAGGATTGATCCGGCCTTATCCGCCTAAACCCGCTTACCAAAAAGGTAAGTGGACGTTTGGGGTCACGGGCACATGGAGTGGGGAATCTGTGCACCCATCAAGTAACCCCAGGGAAGACGGTGGCACAGTGGTCACGTGCTGCCGTAATGCAGGCGTTGCGCAGGGGCGGTTAAGGAATTGGTCTTTTAAGAGAAACCGGGACCACCCTTATGTGCGGATGATGATCACCGGAATAGTTTTAGTGAGCTAAAAATCTCATACTCCCCGAACTCGGTCCACAGAGCTTTTCAAGCAGGGTTTGAAGGTTTTCTCCCAAAACAAATCGGATAATTACTGTCATTTTGTGATGGTGAGTATCGTTGTCCTGGGGAGCGACGCACCCAGCAAGTGAACAGCACTTGCTGGATCGCCCACGTTTATAACTTATTAATTATTAAATTACTTTGTACACAGTATTCTGTGTACAAAGTAATTTAATAATTAATAAGTAGAATGTTGTTTAGGTATATTTACCTAAACAACATTCTTATCTATTTTACATTAATAGTGGAAGTATAATATAAAAATACTTAGAAGTATAACAGTACTTCTGCCAACATCTATACGTTAGCTCGTCCTGTACAGACTACGGAATAGTTTAGCGTTTAGCATTAGGTCGTGTTCGAGGTTCATGTTAACTGTACTTATATTAGTAATCAGATACACATATCAACATACATACATACAACAAGACTTTGAAGTTGACATAACTTTTTCAAGAAGATAAATTATTAGGTAGTATTCGTTGGCATTTCATTTGGAAATAATCATTATGTAAGTAAGAGATTATAAAAAAAAGAAACAGTTTTAATATAAATAACTAGCTGCGCCACACGGTTTCACCCGCGTTTTTTTTTTATATGCTCCGCTCCTATTGGTCGCAGCGTGATGTTAAATAGCCTAAAGCTTTCCCGGATTAATGCGCTATCCAATGCAAAAAGAATTTTTCAAATCGGACCAGTAGTTTCTGAGATTAGCGCGCACAATAAAAACAAACATACAAACAAACAAACTCTTCAACTTTATGTATTAGTATAGAAGTATAGATTTCGCTCTAGCCTTGAGGTTTTATGTTTCTGTCTAACTTAACCTAACATCAAAGTAAGGATGTTTTTACACGTTGTATGTTTATTCTGAACTTAAGCAGATTAATTTTACTTAAAATATTTAAATATTTACTTTCTCTACGAATATGATTGATGTGTAATGAACCAACAAACTAATCATGGAGGCACCAGCGGTACGTCTCGACACGGATGTTCATTATTATAATTATTATTTTAATCGATTGTATCGAAATTCAATGTACAATTATTTTAATGCTAGGTATTTATTGCACCCAAAATATTTTTGCGCAATGCCCTAGAGGTGCGATCAACAGCGCGTATTACCATTCGTGATAGCATTAGACAGAAGTAAAAAAAAAAAAAAATGCTTTTAGGGTATACCCTAATTCCATTAAGTATATGTAATGGAATTAGGGTACACCCTAATTCCATTGCAACTATAACTAAATGAATATTAACTTTACATTGTAATGAAAGTACAATATATTGTGCATTGTTACAGTCAAACTTTATTTTAATGGCTTCCACCACCACCATAATGACGTAGCTCTGTCTTTGACTGTCATTCACTTGTCTATAGTTGTTATTTGTAATTGTTTGTTTTTATTTTCATATTTATTAAAATTGCTTGAACCGTCTCAAAAATTAAATGTTGTACATCTCCGCTTTCACGTCTCTTTTGTCTAAAGCTAACGCGAACAGAGTACCTATAATGTTATTTGTATTCTGATCTAAAATGCAAATGATGTAAATGGTTATTATTAAATAACGTAGGACTTCTTCAAGAATTCCAAACATAATTATGGGAAACAGCCCAAAGAAAAGAATGCCAGTATTTTTTTTATGAAAACTACTTGTTAAAACTAATGTGTTCTAATAATAATAGATTAGGAAGAGTTTAATGTTGGTTGCATCACACATTCACACAAGCGCGGCGGCGAGCTCACACGAAGGTGGGGGCGGCGCGCGGCGCCACCTGCCGTCACAGGTACGACACGAACAGCAACATGGACAGCAGCAGCAGGGACACGCCGCTCACTCCCAGGCGGGTCGATTTCGACAGGATGCTCTTCCCTGTGAACATCAGTAGTTTGGTTAATTAGTCACGACCTCTCCAGGCCAGCTAAGAGATGCTATAGTGAAACAAAAATAAAACTGCGGACGGAATTAAAAAGTCATTACAAATGCTGGTAAAAAATTTCCCGAGCTAATTTTAACAGTTGATTCGAGAGATTTTCTGGAACCTATTAAAATTAACTTGGCACAAGATTCACTCCTATCTCAGCAGTATAAAAGGTTCCTCACATCGTTCAGCGAGCTTCCTGTAACAGCAACAGTCCCGCAGGCGCGCGTACTGCGCACAGTCGTGCGCCAGCGGGCGACAGCGGCGCGCGCCCACGTAGCACGTGTGCGGCAGCCAGGGGAAGGGCTCGCGCACGAAGCGCCGCTCGCAGCAGCAGTGGTCCGCCAGCACGCGCGTCTCGCAGTACTCCAGCTCGCGCTGGCTGCACGTGCCGCAGCCCGGCCGCGTGGGGGGAACTGGAACCAGATACATCATCGTTTCAATGGTTGTAATTGCGGATAAAACTTAAGAGGAAACCATTGCATTGCTTCGGATTGTACATCACCAACCGCTGCCAGAGTCATCATCATCATCATCCCAGCGTTAATCCCAGTCGCATCCGAAGCCTTTTCAGCTTTGGAGTCTGGGGTCCGCTTTACCAGTCCAACTGCTGATATGGCTAAACTTCGACATTTTCCGTGAAGCGACTGCCGTCTGACCCCCACAACCCGAAGGCGACATCGAAGCATTGCAGTTAGACCAATTGTTAGACTTTTGAGGACTCCAACAACCCGTAACGACTGCCACTAGATGTTCGTATGGCAACCGGGACCAACGGCTTAACGTGCTTTCCGAGGCACGACCAGACCAGTGCAGGTTGTCGTGTTCATACATGCAATTATTTGCACTGTGCGGGGATCGAACCCGCGCCACCTTGCGCAGCGGCCGCGTCCGCTACCGCTACGCCACGGAGGCTGTCAACCAACCGCTGCCAGAGTATCGTTAGCAAAATATACAGGTCCAACATTACCAAGTTAATATTTGGTGTTCCACAGGGTTCCATCCTGGGGCCCAGGGAATTGTTAAAAAAAAAAACTGTTAAAACTGACAGATACTGTTCTCTTAGAAAAAAATCTGAATGCAAAGTTTACGTCACGGGCGAACAATGGCGGCCGTCTTAGGATGGAGGCACACCGTGGTTATATGCTCCGCCGCGGCAGTATGGTGTACGGTATCGCACTATCGTGCCGTGCATGACTATCACCATCAACCTTTTTATCGTCCCACTGCTGGGAACAGGTCTCCACAGAGAAGGATTGAGCATAATCACCACGCTTGCTCAATGCGGGTTGGCGATTTCAGATTAACAGACAAAGTCCAGGTTTCCTCAAGATGTTTTCCTTCACCTTCAGTCATTGGTGTCCAAAATATACTTAGAAAGTACATATAACTTTAGAAAAGTTACATTGGTAGTTGCCTGACCTGGAATCGAACCCGCGCACTCATACTTGAGAGGCTGGTGTTTTAACCACTAGGCCACTACGACTTCATTGCATAACTAAGATATTATTAAATAGAGCGAAATTCGATAGCAGACCTAAATCAATAAATGATTTTCAGCCAAGTTAGCATCACTTGTAAGAGTTTAGTTATCTTTCTTACTATACGATATCGTGACGATGTAACGCGAACGTCGCAGTATGGCAGGAACGACGACAATTCGAGCAAAACGCGATGCAATTTAGCGTGGTGGGGCTCAAACCTAACGTGGACGTGCTAGTGTGGTCAAATGTTTTAATTATTTTTTTATAACGTTCGATTAGTCACTCGACCTTCTTGTCCAAGGCTCGCTGTATCACCTAGGACTTGGGACGTCCTAGCCCTACGTTATATGGCTACCTACATCGTTATTTTTACGTAATCATCCGACGTCGAACAATCTAAAGTAATACGCTATTATAGGCTTGGTTATAAACCTGTACTAAACACGTTTACTTACAATGTAAGTAAACCGAACAAGCGAAACAAATGATTGATTATATGCATTTGTAGCTATTCAAATAGCGGTTCGAAAAAGCAATATTGACCAACATTTAGAAGGATATAAAATATGTAAATGAATATGTACCTGCGAATCTGTGATGCAATAGCGATGAGCACGGGCAGGGCGTGGGTCACAAGTTCACAACATCATGTTGACGCATGTGCAGAGGCGACAGGTATTGATTTATGACTCACACGTGTCTAGACGGACAGGCAACCTACCTAGTGCCTCCCCACTAACTGCCTACATCCCAGCCGGCCATAGGGAGAGAAAAACGGTCGATAATGCACGGCACGGGGGTGCAGGGGTGCTTGGTTACAGCACAATTGTAAGCCAAGCTTTCGTTTGCATGTTGAAATTAAATTTTCAGATAATTTGAAACATTCGGCATAAGATCATTACTCAGCTTTCCGTGTACTGATCGTGATGTACTTCGTACGCCAATTGTTACAACTATCTGATATTAATTTTATACGAATTTGCTGTTTATGATCCATCATATTTTACGTCGTATGAATATAATGTACTCTGTGGTATGAATTATGAAACAATACCAATTACGTATCAATTTTCCAGTTTATCGAAATACCGAACAAAAGTGTCAAAGTTTTTAATAAGATGCTTACTGACGCGTAAATGTCGTGGATTGACGTGACGGCGACAAATCGAAGGTTTTAACAAAAACCTTGTTAGATGTGATCATCGGGCTGTGACGAGCCATTGAGTAATGTTAACATAGCTCTAAGATCGCGGGCTAACTACAGTACAATACTTCCTTCCTGAATTAATATCATGATGTGTACCTACACTGTAACAATGTTACATTAATCGGTCAATAAATCGATTAGGCGTCGCGAGGAGTTCCCAGTTTAGGCGGCGTCAGTCGGTCGGTAGGAAAGGTTTCTAAACCCTCTGACTTATGTTACATACTTGTTGCTCATTCCTTGCTCACCGGTGTTAAACTCATGTTCTTTACTCTACAAACTTACTGACTTGAGTGAAGTCGACTATGACAGATAGATGCTACATTTTGGACAGCAAAGGTATGCGTATAATTAAGTATAGAATATTCAGCATAGTAACCAAACTCGTACGACATGTACGTTATATCGTACATACGTCATACCACCACAATTTGCACCGTATTTGCCTAGAGTAACATTGACATACAGTGCCACACAATGACTAGCTGGACAATGGCGTGACAGATTGGCGCACGCCCCCAGACCTTGTCAGGGTACACATTACGGAGATGGCCCGCCTGCCGACCTTCGGCTAAGGCTAATATATGGCATCATGTGCAAGTGCATGACATCAAGCGGCTGGGCAGGCGACGGCTATCAAGTTCTGGTAAAAACGTTGGACATGTAATGATAGAGGCATACAGCTGAAGGTCGTATTGGGAGCATCGCGTTCTAACTAGTAACCACTAACTTTTCGGTTGATTAGTACTTACTAATTGTTGTATCTTTTCATTGTTTCTGTAACTAAAGCACCTGCCGTCTAGTCTCTTCACCACCCGAGGTTGACTGGTAGAGAATGCCTAAGGCATTAAGTCCGCATCTGTACATTTTCTTTGTGCGAAAGTATAAATAAATAAATAATTGTACCGATATACATATAAACACAATTATGTATACAGCAAGTAGGTACCTACACATACAGTGGGAAAAAATAATAGAAAACTAGATGAAAGAGAATACTAGGATGCTTATAAATTGCACTTTTTATTGCTGTTTAGGTTTCCGTATTAAATTATGAACCCTTATAGTTTCGCTAAGTCTGTCTGTCTATTCGTCCGCGGATAATCTCAGTGACCGTTAGCACTAATTATGTAATTCAGTCTCGCAACCTAAAAATAATGAAAAATGTTTTATTAGAGGTGGTCCCCTACACGTAAACTGGGGAGTGATATTTTTCTTTGTAACCCTAGCGTATGATAGATATTTCAAAAATATTTTTTTTGTTAATATTTTCGGAAATAATCGCTCCAAAAGTAAAAGAATGCATGCCTCCTCTAACTTTTGAACCGTCAGTTAAAAAAAAATATCGAAAGTAGAACTTTATAAAGACTCTTTACGAAAATAGGGTATTTGACTAAAAAAACTAAATAGTCCGTCAGACAATTTCCAAAAAATACTAGACACGTAGTGTTTCTTTTTTCATATAAACAAAAAATTGACAATTATATAAAAGTGTAGCGTGCAGTGACGTCACACGAGTTTTCAACGCGCTGTGTCGTCTTCATTTTTTGTTTATATGAAAAAAGAAAAAAATACGTGTCTAGTATTTTTTGGAAATCTGACGGACTAATTAGTCAAATTTAAACTTGATGGGTTTTTGAAAAGATTTGTAAAATAATTTCTGAACAAAATTTTTGGTTAAATTATATCTCACTGCATTATTTTTTTTTCCTTTGAATGCATTTTCTTTCAATTAAAAACATAATTGTTAGAATCGGTTCAAGCAATCCAAAATTACCACCGAAAGAATCCGTCTCTTTTGCATAAATTAGTAACCCAAGTTCTCGAGAGATGGCGCTGTACTTTGGACAGCGCGATTTTTCTTGAGTTTATGAAGTGTTTTTTTTTTACACAATATGTAAAGAAAACCCTGTCCGATCCGTGAAGGCATTGTTAGGTATCGATAACTGATTCTACTAATGCCTACAAAGACAGGCAAAACTTTAAAAAAAATCCCCCTAAAAAAATAAATATCATTTCGCAAAAAGAGGTAACTTAATACATGTGCGATAAGCAACCCCATTCCGCGGGCGGCGGCGGGGGGCAGGGCACGCGGCACCTGTGACGTGGTCGCGTCGCTATTCGCTTATAATAATACCGGTGTTGTCACTTTTTTTTAAATTACCAAATTTCGGGGAAATTGGAATTAATTCCCGGGAAAAAAGGATTATTTCAAAATTCATTAGTATTGTTAATAGGATGATTATGTAAAATTTTATATTATATTTGGTCAAGTGTTTACCTAACCTTTATTATCCTTATGGGTCGGACAGGGTTTTCTTTACATATTGTATAAGTTATAAACTAGCGCTTCACCGCAATCCCGCCTGATGGTAAGCAGTGATGCGATCATTGATGGTAAAGCGCGCTAGTTTATTAAGAGCCTATTCACTCTAGCCTTGAAGACACTCAAATTGTAATGTGACGGAAACACCGTCGCTGGCAAATTGTTCCAGTCCCTCGATGTACGCGGTATAAAAGAGGAAGCGAAACGCTTCGTCCGGGCCGCAGTGGTGTCAATAACGTAAGGGTGGAAACTCGCCGTACGACGGGTCGTCCGATGGTGGAACGGAGATGAGGGAATTAAATCATGCAATTCCCTTGCACACTGACCAGAATGCATCCTATAGAAGCCCGAAAGGCTGGCTACTCTACGCCTGTGCTCCAGGCTTTGGAGACCGTTTCGAGTTAAGTCTGGGTCGCCCATCAGCCTCTTCGCACGCCTCTCCACTGAATCCAAAGTAACCAGGTGACATTTCGCAGCCAGCCCAAATGTGGCTGTAGTACTCCACACACGAGCGGACCTGTGCTTTGTACAACATTAGAAGCTGCCTCCAGTGAAGTACCGCCGGACCTTTGCGATAATGCCAAGTTTTCTGGCAGCCACCTTGGCCTTGGATTCAATGAACCGCCCAAAGTTAAGGTTCGAGGAAATCTCTACTCCCAAAAGCTGAAGGCGGTTGGTGCACTCCAAGGATACATTTTGAAAAGTAGGAGCCAAGGTGAACGGGCTCCTTTTGGCGGTGAAAAGACACGCCTGTGTTTTGGCGGCATTGAATGCTACAAGATTGGCTTTGCCCCATTCGGAGACTGCCTGTAATGCAGCACTCGTACGCTCTACCATAGCCTCTCTTTCGGACCGGATTGTCTCCTTACTAGCCCGAGCTTCCGGCAGGTATCTCCCCACAACTGTGCTGTCATCTGTATACCCATAGATACCGGGCCTCAGCAGATCGTTAATATGCAGCAGGAACAGAGTAGCAGAGAGAACAGACCCCTGAGGAACACCGGCATTGGTCGACATGGGCTCCGATGAGCATCCGTCGACAACAACTCGGAGGAACCGTTCAGTCAGGAAGTCTTTAACCCAGCCAGTCAGGCCAGCGGAAACGCCGTACGCTGGAAGCTTACTCAAAAGGCCAGCGTGCCATACCCGGTCGAAGGCCTTCGAGACATCAAGGGAGACGGCAATCGCTTCCCCATTTTCTCGAGGGCCTCGCCCCACAAGTAACCGCCCCCTACTAGTGTATGCCTCATACACTTGTAGGTCCCCAGTTGACCGATTGTGCCGAAAACCGTACTGTCGGTCACTGAGGAGATCGTTACCTTCCAGGTAAGCCAAGAGGCGCGAGTTCAATACACGCTCCATAATCTTGCAGAGTATGGAGGTTACCGAAATCGGCCGGTAGTTGGTAGGATCGGCACGACTACCCTTTTTGGGCACGGGCTGCACGCTGGCAAGTTTCCAGGACTTGGGCACTATACCAGTCCCAAATGAGAGGCGATACAGGCGCGTCAATACAGGAGACAACTCGGGCGCACATGCCTTAAGAACAATCGCTGGTATACCATCTGGACCACTAGCCTTATTCACGTCCTGACGACACAGTGCTCTCAGGACCTCCTTGTTCCGAATGCGAACCTCCGGCATGGAAGCTCCGCAATGAGGTAAATTAGGTGGAGTAGCACTGTCAGTATCAAGACGCGAACTATGGGCAAAGAGAGCTGCAAAGAGACCTGCTTTCTCTCTCGCCGTATGAGCCAGTGTTCCATCAGGCCTAACCAGCGGAGGCAGTGTGGGCCGACAGAAGTTCGCCTCGACCGATTTGGCAAGGGACCAAAAAGATCTGCTACCGGATGGCTGCGCAGATAACTTGTTGCCAATATGGGTAATACGGTCGAAGCGAGCCCTCTTAAGCGCCTTTTTGTAAGACTTGGCAGCACGGTTAAAGGCTCTCTTCTTTGAGCTTAGATCCGGAGCTCTGCGGTCACGAGCGGTCAACCCAGGTGAGAAATGCCGCGTGCTTAAGCTGTTCAGCTTGGACACAATCGGCATTGAACCATGTGCGAGCTGATCCACCGACGGGCACGTCGCTGAAGGGGATAAAATACTCCATACCTTGACGCACCACACCGGTTATAGCGTCCGCACAGCTCGACGGATCGTCAGAAGAGAAGCAGACCTGCTGCCAAGAATAAGACGCAAAGAAGTGGCGCATCTCATCCCAATCTGCTGACTTGTATCGCCACAATCTCCGTTCAGCACGAGAGTCGTGATCTGGAGGGGAGAAGGACGACACAGACTTCACCAGACAGTGGTCTGAAGTTCCCAACGGTGAGGAAACTGTTACAACACATCTGTCCGGATCAGTGGTCAGCAGAAGGTCATGATCAGCTACATCAGGCACCATAATCGCTTGTCCCACCAGCTGGGAAAGGCCCATTGATAGCGCAAAGTTACGCGCTTCTCTCCCAGCGGGGTCGGTCCTCTGGTATGGGAAAAGCCAGTCTTGATGGCAGGCATTAAAGTCCCCCAGAGCGACGAACTGTGCGTCAGGGTGCCGATGCAGCACATTGTCAGCAGCTTCACTGAGTTGGTCAAATAGTCGAGTTGTCTCCTGGTCACCGCTGTGAGGATCGGTAGACACAGGTGTAGACAATTTTGTTCACACCAGTGTCAACCAACAGCCCTAAGGTCGATAGATGAGGGTCTTCGAGGTGACGGAGACGCCGGCAACAGATGTCATTGCGGACATACACACAGACCCCGGCACGCTGCAGGAAATGATGCTCCAAAGAGTATCCCGGGTAGTTGAGGTATGCCGCATCAGACGGACATCTGATCTGGGTCTCCGTCAAGAAAAGTAGGTGGACTGCATCGATATTGGAGTGCAGACCTCGAATGTTTGAGAGGTGCACTTTAAACGAGAGGACGTGCGCCCGCAGTGCACACCTACTTTTCCTATTTGTACTTTTCATTTTGTTTTAAATTGAGTGAATAGGAAGGAAGACGGCAGTTGAGCGAGGTGAAGCAATGTTAAACCCAACAACACTACCAACGATGCCGCGCCAGAGGGAGATTGATCTGGAGACTGCGGGGACGCCCGAACCCCCCCAGGGATCGCCATCGGGTCCTCTCGTCCGGTCGCCAACCGGCACGATGGGGCCACCCTGGGATTTTTCGCAGTTGGCGGGGCAGCCTGTCGTGTGTGGCTGGCACACTACTTGGGCCCCCAACTATCTGCGGTCGGCCAGCGGAGCACCGTGCTTCGGATCCCGCTACCCTCCAGGACCAAACTCCCGACACAACAACATTTGGCACATCGTACCCGGCACACATCGCAACACAACTGCTCAGACCCATCCTCCGTACGGCTTCACCAAACATCATGCTGGAACACGACGAATCGCTTGGTGACATGACTTTGTCTGAAGTGTGAGCTATAGAATAGTTGGTATCTATAATTTTTTTCTTAGTTATCACCGTACTGTGTTGGCCCATTTTTAGGATTCTGTATTTAGTATTTAACTCTTAAGTGGGGACATTTATTGTGACGGACAGGAAACTACGGAACCGTACACTAAGCTTTGGAAGGGACTCCCAGAGGGTCATGGCCGTTCGGCTGGTCCGGGAATACCACAAGGTCTCTGCTGAGGCGGCGAGCCTCCTTGCCGGATTGCCGCCATGGGATCTGGAGGCCAAAGCCTTCGTCCACATGTAGGAGTGGCGAGAGGAGGCAAAACGCCGGGGCATAACTCCGCTGCCGCGAGAAATCGCGGTACAGCCGACAGAGCTCCGGCGGGATCTCATGGCGACATGGAGAGTGCGATTGTCGCAACCCAGTACTGGGCACGCCACAATAGCGTCGGTAACTACCCTCTTTGAGGAGTGGCTAGAGGGGCGCCACGGCGCCCTCACCTTCCGCCTGACGCAGGTCCTCACCGGACACGGATGTTCCGGGAGGTTCCTGTTCCGTATAAGGCGGGAGAAAACGCCAGGGTGTACCATTGTGTGGATTGCCCTGAGGACACGGTGGTGCATACGGAATGAAATGAAATCGTTTATTAATCTAGTAGGATCACTGATCACTTTTACACATCATGTTTTTTTTGTTTTTAACTAGATGAAGCCGGCATTTCCTAACTGGCTACCTCTGAGAAGAAATAGCCGAAACAATCTCAGGGATCATCGTCTTTTTTCAAGTCCAGACATTAAAAATAAAAATGTTTACAATAATTGTAAACGGTGGAGGTCTGCCCGGCTTGGTTAGAGCACCACAGTGTCCTCGTAGCGGCGATCGGCGGCGATCTGTCGGGTCCGACCCTGGTCCAGGCCATGGGCCGGAGCGATATTGTATAGCAGGTCGTCACCTCCTTCTGCGAAGCAGTGTTGCTGGCAAAGGAGGAGGCAGAGCGCTTGAGGCAGCGGGAATCCCAGCGCCCTCAGGCCACTAGCCGCCGCAGGAGACGCCCTGGTCGGGAGTCGAAATCGAACTCCCAGCCACCGTAGGCGCGGGCCTGCTGGCAGTGAGCAGTGGGCAGCCCGCCGCCTGGTAAGGACCAGGCCCGAGTCGCCGGCGCGTTGTGTTTCACGCGCGCCTCAAAGAGATGTCAGCACATCGTGACGGGGTTCACGAAGACCGATGGCTCCTGGGTCAGGGTTGCGGGTTGGTTAAACAAGAAACCGTGGCCCTGACCGTCGCACAGGCAAGTGAAGAAACACCGGTGGATTTTAGTCAGTAAAAGTCTGACACGCCCTTCCGCTCCGCCCAGAGCGGGAGAAGTCATTTGATGACATCCCAAAAAAAAAAAAGCTCTGGAATGAACAGATGTCAAATGAATATTAAAAGTCATAAAATAATATAATTTTATTAGAAGTTATTATTAAAAGACATATAATGAATATTAATAGCCATAATGTGATGCATAAGTATTCATCAAGACCTGAAAAATATTCAGTTCAATCACCTCTGGGAAAGACATTTACAACAGACAATTGTGATGTATTGTGGTTAAGAAGCCAGGTCAAGCTACTCGAAAATCTTACATTTTTATTGATAAATATTTGATTAAGGAATAAGTTGAAAATCTATTACAGAAAGGTCATTGGGCGCAATCCGACCCGGTCGCGGATGAATGAAAATGATATAAAATAAAAGAGTCACAATTCATGCAGGTTAAATCAAATCAAGCAATCAATTCAAGCAGGTCATGCAGGGTAAATGGTTATTTTATTTAGAATCCATGGGAGAACAAAGTTAGAACCAATAATATATTTATTCAAAAGTCGAGTACTACTATTAAATATTAGTCCTTATGAAGATAGTTTATGCGTCGAACAGTTTATTAACATTATAAATCTCAGAATAGACTGGCGCACGCGCAATATGTAATTGAAAATAACCTGAATAGACACAAGGGTTGCTTTCATGTCATTTGATGGAAACAATCCCGATTTTAGAGACTTCCCACAGTTAACCTATGAAGAAATGATATTGTTCACATTGGGCAGCTATCATGTAAGACTGGCTAAGAGTACAACTTACATACACATGATACCTAATGGTGACTTAATAGAGCTCAATAGGCACCAAGGCTTAATACCTAAACAACAAAATATTGATAAGAGGACGAATTCAGTCGCGACATGTCGGAGCGCCACAATACTCCATAATATATTTTAATAAACCAAGCAAGTCAAGGAAGACAATGTGTTGAAGATTATTACTGCTCATGCATACACGGCCGCCGAACCATCGGGAGCTGCCCGCATATTGCCAGTATAGTTCACTTTTTTTCTTGGGCTAGGCACCAGCCACAACAGCCTGCGGTATTTATAGATGAAATCACCGTAGATATTGATCTCGCCGAATAAATAATATAATAATGTTTTTTTTTTTCAATATTCCCACAGATGAAAAGATTGCGACGTTTACCTTAATTAAACTAGAGACAATTATCTATATTATCCTCACAATTTCATTTATTCTTTTTTCGTTTTTCTCCCATACTATTTACCCATTAACGTTTAACAGAATGTAATAGTTTGATGTGCTAGCGTCTGTATATATCTTGATCAGATCTTAATTACGACATAGTCTATTGTCGTCTTTTACGTCATTTTCCAAGTTTAAAGTGACATAATTATGCTGCACTTTAGTAATAATCTCCAACCTTGTCGACGTGACATCTCACGTGGACCACGCTGCAATAATCGTCGTCCCACTAATAACGTCGGCAACAATATCACACACCTCCCAGTGAGTCAGTCCAATTGTTACAAAAAAAGTTTTTAATGACAAATTTCATATAATTTATTTAGATTGCATTACCGACGGTCATTATTTATGTAATGAGGAGATTCACGAAGAAGTCAAGGCAAGGGAGGTATTACTTATAACTAAATAGAATCTAAGTATTTCACATAATAATTGCATTAAAGAATGCACCAAACACAAATATTAAAAAACGAGTGCACGTTCTCGGGTGTCAGATGTTCACGAAGTCACGACGTATCATCTTCAGTTAATGGACTCAACCACCGACTGATCACGTGATGATGGCGCCGCCGTGTCGGGGGATCAACTTCTTCTACGAGTTGAGTTACGTTTTATGACATGTATGTATTATGTCTACGACACAATTTTGCCCATCTCAATATGTTGTTAACTAACTTGGAAGTTTGTAACACAACGTTTTCCTCTCCAAGTTAAAAATTAGGAAGCGGTGAAAGGTGGGCCTTTTGGGTCTCTCTTATTGTATTTTTTACATTCCAAAGGCGCTGATGTTCAGCCTAATTAACTATGAATATTTTCTGGAGTCAAATGGACAAGAGTACTATACTTACCTACAGTTTATATCCTGAAAAAGTGGTTGCAAAAACTACTGCCTCTCATATAGTTTATTATGACAGGTTCCTAGTAAGTAGGTCATGTGTGGTTTGGGATGACCAAACTGGACGTTTGACAAATAAATCAACGACAAATGAAAGACTGGAAAATTAAGCGCCTCCTAAACAATTCTTAACTTTAATGAGAGCGCAATTCAAAAGGTATTTTGGGAACTTCTACAAAAGTTCTTGGAAAACATCAACCGTGAAAATCAATTGGATTGAATGGACTTCATTGATCCGTGTCTACCACCAATTAAACATTACAGTATATCAGGGGACCAATTAGAGGAAGTCACGGCTATAAATACACTCTTTCAGATAGAAGTATCTAGTAAGAAGTGTGCTTACATCGGGCATTGTATGCTGACTCGCTTACGGAACTCTCTTACCCAGAAGTCAGATCACATTTAGTATCGTCTTGATTAGCGTTACTTTTATGAACGCTATCGTCAGTAGGGATAATTAGTGTTGTCACGGTATTTTTGTAACGTTTAGTGTCATCACTGTACTTCTTATTCTTTCTTGGTTACTCCCTCTTTAAAGTTCTTGCACAATAATTTCGACACAAAAGGAGTTTTTGGCAAAATTCGTCTTAATTGGGTTGTGTGTCTTCAGTATGAGTTTCTTCCTAAAACTTTTCCTTACCAACCTTGGAACAATAATATCCACGTTGTAACCCCATATCCTTGAATGTTGTTCTAATTCGCGAGCTGATGGTGTTTAATTGGAATAACTCAAGCAATTGACGTTGCGTCACTAAATCGCTCGGCTTATAAGAGAATTATCTTCGAGTTACTAGTAATGTAGTTTAAGGATTATTGTGATGCTACTTGTAATTTTTTTTCTTGAAGTTCACTACGTGCGATTTATAAGTAGGTACATATGTGACCTAAACCTAACAGGGAAATGATTTTGGTAACTAACAAAATATTATTAATTTATAAAGGTGTACTTCAAAGAGTACTTAAACAAAAGATCTTTTGAATTTGCAGTGACGTGAGGGTTGAGGTGAGTCAGGTGAGCATGGGGGAGTCGGCACTCGGCGCGGTCATCTTGAACATGGGGGAGTCGGCACTCGGCGCCGGCACCTTGAACATGGGGGAGTCGGCACTCGGCGCGGTCACCTTGAACATGGGGGAGTAGGCACTCGGCGCGGTCACCTTGAACATGGGGGAGTCGGCACTCGGCGCGGTCACCTTGAACATGGGGGAGTCGGCACTCGGCGCGGTCACCTTGAACATGGGGGAGTCGGCACTCGGCGCGGTCACCTTGAACATGGGGGAGTCGGCACTCGGCGCGGTCACCTTGAACATGAGGGAGTCGGCACTCGGCGCGGTCACCTTGAACATGGGGGAGTCGGAACTCGGCGCCGGCACCTTGAACATGGGGGAGTCGGCACTCGGCGCGGTCACCTTCAACAGACTGCGCCGACTTTTTACTGACATTAGCTTCACCGTCACCGTTGAATAATTTCTCATATTTTAAAACAAAATTCCAATATGTAGTGTGTATGTATATATGTAGCTCGCAAATACTGAAGTACACATTCACGTGTACATAAAATACGTATGTTGCTATGGGTTTTATGAATATATTCTAGTATAATTAAGTTATATAATTTAGGTACTTATCCACTTAACTGGAAATATAATCCCAATTCCCAATATGCAGTATGCAGACCAGGCACGGATTAGAGGATACTACAAAATATGATGGTAGCGCTAGTTTCGCTGAATAAAAAAGCGCCGTCAATTATTGTTTTGATTATGAGGTTGTTCAATAACTTTTTAGTCTAACTTAGTGTGCGGTTTAAATTTTACTAGTATTGTTGCTCAGCTAACGGCCTGCCAATAGTTATTAGAGAGAGAGGGAGAGCCTTAGGAATGTACTTAGCAACTATACAATAGGGGAGACCGGGTACAAAAGTAACACTTTGTACTTTTACCTTGATTTCTGGAAGAGTGTTACTGTTGGCATTAAATGAATATAGCTATTTATAAATTCAGTTAATGTTCTTTACTCTAGTAACTTGATTTATTAAATTGTGATGTGCTTTATATGAATAAAAGATGTTTTAAAAAAAATCGTAAGTTGTTACTTTCGACCACGTAGGCAGGTCGAAAGTAACACGTTGTGGGTCGAAAGTAACACGACTAAAGGTTTTGTAATGAAACAATATTATCCATTGTAAATCAACAAATTATTTATTTAAAGACTTTGTAGGTATTAATTATATACTTTCAAACAATTTAACAAAAATATTTTTAGCTTAGACCAATTTAGTGTTTATGATCAGAGTTTTATAATTCAGTCATTATCTTAATCAGAACCGCAATGGTGGCACACATAATTAATATCATCATCCACGCATTCTATATGGGCCCAGTGTTTGCATTCGATACATTGTACCCATTCTTCATTTGGTCGACTATAAGTTTCTAAACAGACAAGACAAAAGTAGTTTTCATCGTCAGATTAATTTTCCTTTTTTTTTTTGTGTTTTTGTCTTTTTTCCTTTACCCTTTCCTTTTGCAGACATCCTTTTTCTGTTACGTTCTTTAGTATTGGTTTGCAGTACCGTTTTCTTGGCTTTATTTCATTGTTGGTATTCTTGTTCAATTAAGTTTATTTCGGGAGTGTCCGTCAGAATTGCAGTTTTACGTTTTTTACGACCTTTATTTGTTTCAGTTCTCGGACCTGCTTGTGGTAAAGGTCTAATATCTTTAGGAGAGAAATTAAATGGCTGGGTAGAATTTGCTTGCTGCAGCCCGCTAGGTCCTGGCACTGGCGATTTGGATCTTTGATAAAAAATTGAGTCAGCTAACAGAGGATCAGTATCAGTAGAGATTGAGTCCGGTATATTTTGAACAGCTGGTGGATGGTCATTATTGTTTGATTTGTTTGCCAATTCATTGCTATCTTTACGATGAATAGTCCGGTCAATTGATGTTGGAAGATCACCAACTGAAGTACTTGAATTGCCAACGACCCGAACGGTTGACGTTGCGTCAGAAGTAGTTAACTCATCATTTGATGGAATTTATCTGTTGACTTGGAACGGCCGGTCAGTCACAGATGATGGCGCGTATTCAGTATGGCAGTAAATATATTTCTATTAAATGGACTTATACCAGTACAAGTAAATCCAGCAATTGCATTTCTATCGGTTACAGGTCTTTCTAATATAATACTTTTGCACCATCTTTGAAATGCTCTTCAACCGCTTTTCGGTACACTTCCGTGTCAGTTATTCCTTATTCAGTGGTTCATATACGTTGTCGTGGCATTCTGTTGAAGTAACAACCCACATTAAAATATGAAAGTTAATTAAATCACTACGGGGACAAAAGTAACATGTTACTTTTGTACCCACAGGGCTATGTTACTTTTGTACCCGTACATATTTTTGCTAAAATGTGCAACATAACCTTAAATCAGAACGTGCTACACAAAAATGAATTTAAGCATTGTACAATCACTTTATTCAAGAATTCGAACGCAAAAATTCAGATTACTATCGTAATTTTAAGACTATGTAAACATTGAATAATAAAACGTCAAAAAACTTACTTTTAATTTGTGAAAACACATTAAGTCCTGTCACACAACGAAACAGCGCGAGGCGTACGTGGCGAGTTGGCGACTAAATGAAATTGAGGGGGGCGCTCCCCGCTATCGCCTGACGGCGGCAAAGCGGTGTGGGCCCAAGAAATATACCTAGAGAGCATTTGTTACTTCTGACCCGCCGTTACTTTTGTACCCGGTCTCCCCTACATAGTTTTGTTAGCTGTACTTACCATCGTTGATGTCCAGCTGTCCAGCGGCCCGGCGCGCCGACGCCGTGGACACGTCGTGCTCCACGAAGTACTCCTCGTAGCGCACCTCCAGCAGCGTGTCGTCGGAGCCCCCCCAGTGCTCCGCGTGCTCAGAGTCGTTGCGGGTGCCGTTGGCGCGCCCCGTGCCCACCGGCTTGGACGCGGCCGCGTGACGGACCTGCGGTTAACGAGGGAGGGGGACTTATTTATTTATAAAGGTACAACACCAGCATCTGTATAAAATATTAAATAACTGAAGATGACAGTCGTGGAGTCGTGGAATAATTAAATAAGTAGGAGTCAGTAGGACACAAAATGTCAGACGGCGAACATTTTCTTGCTGATTGATGTTGGTTGTCATTGACTTAAAGAAGGATTTAATTACTGACTATAAGATAGCAATAAAAAAATTAAGAAGGCATAACTGTTAATACACATCTGGTCAATGATTGTGGCAAGGGCCATAAATCACTTGACTTCTGTATTTGAACTGAAACTGCAAACAACGTTTATGTAGCAAACGCATCAGTGATCGGTTTGTAGATAATAAAGGCAAAAAAACAAGGTTCACCAGTACTTCAGGTACTCTGAAGATTACGTCAGCGGTGGTCGGGACGGGCAGCAGCTCCAGCAGCGCCAGTAGCGCTAGTGCTGCGCCGGCGTACTGCCGAGCGCGCACCACTCCCAGCTGCCGCGCAGACACCATACCATCACTTGCGTAACAGCGAGCTCAATGCTGCAGCAATCAAACGAAAAACGGTCATTCATCTGTTACAAAAAAAGAGAGGCAACACAGATTACCCTGCATCAGCCGAGGCCGGGATGTGGATGATGAGGATGATCAGTAGCAAAACTCTGTTTGTCATGAACTTCTCCGGGGTCTAGATACAGGGTTATTGAAAACTCCTAGATCTTCGTTTAAACTGTTTAATGTGTACTTGTTAAGATTCACTATTATTATTTATTTAATTAAGGTTCGCCAACAGTTGCTACAGATATTTCACACATTACAAATACATACAAATTATTGACTTAAATCTAACTGAATTATATGTGGTTTTCTCACATACTTCATTGACAGTAAGTTCAAATAGTGATATTTGTCGCAGAAACCGAAGGAGCTGTCTGCTGAAACACTGGCTGCAAACCTAGTTCGACAGCAGATGCTAATATTATACACAATAATTTGTTCAAAAATTTAGATTTTTATTAAGCATAATTTTAGTCATTGACGGCTTCGCCCCCGTGGAGTTCGGTTATATCGCGCTTTTTAGATTTCCCTCGGGAATATCAAATTTTTCCGGGATAAAAGGTAGTATGTTCTTTCTCAGGGTCTAAAGATTGTCTGTACCAAATTTCATCAAAATCGGTTGAGAGGTTTAAGCGGGAAAGCGTAACAGACAGACAGACAGACAGACAGACCGACAGACAGACAGACAGAGTTACTT
The DNA here is from genome assembly GCA_017933935.1 of Sesamia nonagrioides. Classification (NCBI taxonomy): domain Eukaryota; kingdom Metazoa; phylum Arthropoda; class Insecta; order Lepidoptera; family Noctuidae; genus Sesamia; species Sesamia nonagrioides. The sequence continues at coordinate 244,919 of JADWQK010001537.1, read as the reverse complement.
TCGCATTTATAATATTAGTATGGATGAGAAGCCACCAAAAACTTTCCGTGAATGTCCACTTCTTCTTTGTGAAGAAGAAAATGCCTAGAATAAAAATGAGGGAATGTTAAAGGTTCAGGAAGCTTCCTCTATCGCAATAAAAATATTAGCAGTAATGCGTGTCACCTTCACAGACCTCCTTAACAATGGAAAGCATCTACACGCATTGTTCACTGCTGACGAACTGCAATCAAGTGTCGACTTCTACCATTAGGATCATTTTTAGCACACGAGTGCGGCCAATAATGTGCCAGTCAAACAAAGAGCTGCATTAGTCGAGTACTGTCGAGCTCGCGTTGTCATGTCGGTACTAGCAACTAAATAATAAACTTCAGAAATCCCACTAATAAATGAAAACAAAAATAACATAATTTAATAGATAATGTCTTTGGAGTAAAGAGATCTGTAGTATGAAACAAATTGCTGACTCCCTATTTTTACATGCTTTTTATTAGCTTCGCTTGTATGACTTGCTTGCTTGTTTGTCCGTCTCTAAGGTCCGTATTACAGAACGTCACTCAAAACACAAGTTCTTCTTAAGTCTCGTTTCAAGCCATTTGATTGGTTGAAACTAGTTTTAAGTAATGCTTAAGCAGAGATCAATGCTTGAGTTTCGTTCTGGAATACGCACCTAACTCTTTGGACTACGAGTGAGCGGCTCATTACTGTAAAATGTCCCACGGTTTTCAATGTTCGTTGGCCGAGCGGTAGTAATCTGTGCAGGCAAAGTACATATTTAGTTTAGATTTAGTTTTAGTTACTTGGGTAACGCATCGTTACGAATTTTAGCACTTGCTCTTCTGTCTGTTGGAGATCAAGAAAAGTTTGGTAAAAACAAATGAGCACCACTTATGCATTCGTGTCATCCGTATATTATTTTAAAAAATAACATCGAACTAAAAAGTTGAAAATAAATATATTTTTTAAGGTAAACAATTACTTGAGGAGAGGGCGGTTGGGGGTTTAGGACACCTTTATGCCTATTCATACGGGTTTAGACATACGAAATTTTTGTGATGATCCGGATTCACGTATTCTGTCCCTTGTGCCTGGACTGCGCGGTCCAGTTGTAAGGAATACATATAAATGCTAATTAGAATTTCTTCCTTCACATCATATGTTACGAGTACGTTGCGAAAGTATATGGACATCATAGTAAAACTTCTGCATTAAATATTTCGTCTTCCTGCTTAATGCACAATGTGCAGTGGAGCTGTTTACGAATGCGCTGTGCGTGTGACTCCGGCTAGTCGTAGTGAAGCATGCTAAGCACTTGAAAGGTCAGCGATTAGTACGCCGTGCTGGTTGGAGTCAACCCAATGCAACACTGGAATCTTGGGAGAGTTCTGTTCTACGCTCTTGGTTTATTTGTGAAGTGAACAAACGTACTTGATTATAAGGTTCTACAGTCTAATTGCAAGTGATTGGCTTACTGATCGTCTAAAATTTTGTAAACTTGAGTAACTCATTATATTATACTATTACGACATCTTAGATTTTAGGAAAGATATTATGTACCGTTCCATGCCCACTCCGCTCAGCACCCATGACTCCTAAATGAAATAAAAGAGTTAGCTCTTTAACAACTTTGTTCTCATGCCTAAACCTAGGTCCGTTTTTGCTCCATTCTTTACTAGGTATACGAAGTTAAGGATTCTGCTTTTCAAACTCTGTTCGTTCTTCTCTAGTTTTCCCAATTAAATATCATAACTAAATGAAAGTTGTGACTGCCACCTAGAAAAGGGCATGCCTACCACTTGTCCCGATGTGTATTGGTGTCACAAATATTGAGTCAGGTCAGTGGTCTAAGAGTACGTTCAGATGACAAGCGCTCAACGCGCGTTTTGATAACGCGCGTTTACAACTACATACATTTTATTCAGGCTGTACACATGCTAACGCGCGTTTTAATACAGCGCGCGTTGAACGCTGCGCTAGCGCTCGACTGTTGTCAGCGCGCGTCAACGGGCGCCTTGAGATCATTGGTTTTCTATATTTCCGTTCAGTTGAGCGCGCGCTTTCGACGCGGATAGACGTATTTTAGGGTTCTTCAGTATCAGTCCGGCCAAAAATCGTCCGAAATGGAAACCGAAGTTTTTAATACGGAATTATTTATAGATGAAATAGAGAAACGTCCTGCGATTTGGGACATGACAAAAAGCGATTATTCAAATAGGAACCTTAAGAGACAGGCTTGGGAAGAACTCGTCCTCATATTTTGTGAAGGAGATGACAATGCAGAAAAGAAGAAATTATTATGTGAGTACATATATTTATTTACATTCACAATCAGTTTGTGTTAGAAATTAAATATTGCCATCTAGCCAATCAATTTTTCCTTCGTTGATGAAATAATTTGTTAAATGTACTCGAACGTTATCCGCCTGCCGCACAGCACGCCCGGTATAATGTGAGGCTAGATTTTCTAGTGGTGGGGTATACAGTGTATCTTCATAATTGTAGCCATCCCTCATTCTGACATAATTGTGTAGTGTACATATCGCTTTTACTATCTTTTCTGCAAATCCGATGTTGACATCTAACGGCCTATGTAAAATGCGCCATTTATTGCACATTATTCCAAAAGTACATTCAACATACCGGCGTGCTAATGTCAAACGGTTATTAAATATTTTTTTAGCATAACTTAGTGACCTTCCCCCATATGGCCGCATTAAATTCTCCATCATGCCAAAAGCTTCATCAGCCACTATCACATATGGCAACACTGTCGGTCTATTTAGTATTAACATTGCCTTTGGCTCAGGTAGGTCTAATGACCTTTCTGTCAGCTTTTTGTACAATGAAGAATTCTTGAATATTCCTGAGTCACTGTTTTTACCGTAGGCACCTATGTCAACCCACACAAAACAATAGTTTGCATCCGCTAGCGCCATTAAAACTAGCGAAAAATAATTTTTGTAGTTATAATACATGGAACCCGAGTGTTCAGGCTGGATTAACCGTATATGTTTCCCGTCCAAGGCTCCCAAACAATGGGGAAACTTTGAGTTCTTTTCAAATATCGTGGATATTTCATACCACTTTTCTTTCGTTGGTTCACTCATAACAATGGGTCTCAATTTTCTCCAAATAGTTTCACATACATGTGGTATTATGGTAGCCACAGTAGATTTGCCAATTCTATAATCGTAGCTTAATGTCCCAAGTGAACATCCTGTGGCCAAATATCTGAAAAGAACATATACTATTACTAAATACTGTTTCTTTTTTCAGCGTCATCCCTGCAAAAGAAATGGAAGAGTCTAAGAGATAATTATATGAGAGAGGTGAAGAAAATGAAGACTGTTAAATCGGGATCAGGAGCTTCCAAAACTTCGTCTTATATTCATTATAATAGACTACGATTTCTACAGGCATCTATAGCCAACAACGATACAGAAAGTAGTTTCGATGCAGAAAATGCATCAGCTTCGTCTGAAGTTGCTGAAATAGGAGCAAGTTCTGCCTTCAAGAGTCCTAAATCTACTCCAAGAAAAAAAACAAAAAATAAGCTCTGCTGACGAAAGATTTGCAAGCATTTTAGAGCAGAGTTTAGCACAGAAAAATGTTTCACATCCAAAAGATGATGATGATGAAGACAAGCTGTTTTGTTTGTCACTAGTTAAAGAGATTAAAAAAATTCCGGAATATAGACGACTTCAGACTAAAATTGCCATTTATAATTTAATCTTGCAAAACCAAAATGTCCTACAAGGATCGCAACTTCAGACATTTGAAAATCAATATTATCGTAACCCGGTACCACAACGAAGAAATTATTTGTCACAAGAGCAGCGTAATCAAGCTTCTGTTGAAGACTTTCAACATTATCAATCACAGCAATCTAGTGTGCCAAATAATTTAGCACATTATGGTTATACTACAGCAATGGGATCGCCAGTAACACACACTCCGTCGCCAGCACCAACTGTCAGCAGTGAATCGGAATTAGAGTTATTCTGCGATTAACAATTTTTTTTTAATTTCTTTTCTGAACAAGTTGATTTGATTTCATTGATTTATAGATGCTGATTAATAAAAAACTTACCTCAATGTTATTATGAGTTTTTCTTCTGGTGAAATGCAATATCGCACAGCGTTTCTATCTGCTACGAGTTCATCGTTTATGAGAGCCAGTAACTCATCAAATGACTTGATGGACATTCTGAAGAAGTTAAAAAATTTGGGTCCGAATTGCCTTAACTTAGGATACAAAATTATGTACTGGCTTTCAGTCAGCCTGTGTGACAAAATTGGGTGGACCCAATATCTGCGTCTTCTGTCGCGTCGTTTCAGCCGTCGGTATAGAATCACTGTTAAAACTGTTTCAACGTCCATCTTCAACAAATGTAAGAACTGTACTGAATACCATGACGGTCGCGGCAACGCGCATTCGACGCCTGACAAGCGCGTGTCATGTAAACACTATACAAAAATTGTACGCGCGTTAAACGCGCGTTGAGCGCTTGTCATCTGAACGTACTCTAAGGGTCCGACGTGCCTCGTCGCACGCACGCCGTGGATTACACCTTCCGACAGCTTAACACCGTTACTCATAATAACTTGGTTACTCCTTGCTGTGACAACACACTCCTACCTTCATTATAGACCAATAAAGTCCTCTAGATCGAATTTAGGCCATGGCGACCAATCTGAAGCGGAGACTAGCTATCAGTGTGGAAGTTATTATAGTGCAAAAGTCTGAGCAATAGTGCTAGTGCACTCTCGCTTTCCTCACTGTCTCTTTCCACGTTGTCAGAAGGGACGGCCATGCGGCACGATCGGCAAAGTCCAGGCTGTTACTCAGACATTTCCAATGCAGAAACCCACTTTGTCCGACTGGGAATCAAACTCAGAGAGACCCAGCAGTTCAGCGAGACCAACAGGGCTGCTCAATGTCATAATCTTCTACTTCGTAACACTAAACGCGGTCACGGTCCTCATGTCGTTTCCTGTTCCAATTCACCTCATGATTTATCGCCATCGACTGCGATTTCTGATATTTTTAGTGCACTTGCACTCGTACAAGTTCAAAAATCATAATCAAAAGTTAGTTCTTCCAAATAGGCTGAATTTCAGTGATTTTCAAACGGACAAATTTCATAAGTCGGCCCCCACAAAACGACCACATTTCACTGTTTCCTAGTGTTGTCACTCTCGCAAGAGCTCGCCCACTACAGAGTACAGATTTAGTTTGGTCCGTTCATCTCATGGACTACAATAGGTACCTTCCACAACAACGGGCTCTATAGTCTCCCTTGTGCCTCGAGACATTAACAAAGTATTTGAGGAAGTGTGTATAAACAAGTACAGTAAGACGCTATATGATGTTAAGCCAACACCTGCGAAACTCAGTCCACGATACCCCAAGCAATCTTATCAATCACGTTTTCAAAACGTCTATATTCTTCTCGATGCCACGCGCAGCATCCATGTATTAGCATTTGGAAATAAAGGAACCAGTGGTTTTGTGTTTTGTACCTCCAGTCTTTATTCAGCGCGTCCATCGAAGATCACCATACGTCTCTTAATTTCATCCAGGCCATTGATATAATATTAAACTAAGGTAGATACGTCACTAGCGCACTGAAAATGAAGCGTACAAAAGGAGGTAAGTCCAGCAAGTCGCTTTAGTTTTCGTCGATTCTATTTAAGCGCAAACGACAAACACTAGCCATCTATTCCTTCTCTATGCTTTAGAATTCTAGATTGCGCCCCATCTCACTCACACTGTGCCAACGTGTGAAATGTACGCAGAATAAAAAAATTGCATGTTTGTGCTGCTGCTCCGATCGGCACATTTATTTTGGTTAATTTGTTAGAGCATATCATATCTGTTTAATACTATATCAATGATCCAGGCCGTTTAATATTTCTCTCTAAAGTATTTTTATTCATTTTTCAAACACGCAAGCACAGATAATCAATGATGCTATATACATAACTGTAGATATTATCATAATGAAATAATAGATACATTATGGCTCATTAGATTATGTTACAATAAAACATGTAATTGAACGCAGGCATTCAATCTTACTGTAGGTAGTTACTCAGCTCTCTGTTCCAGTTACGTTGTAAATATGACAAGTGAAATGAAAATCGCAAACGGGAGACAGGAAAAAAATAGCTATCAGATAAGTATCCTTGTTGCACGAATCGATCCAAGACAAATCACTAGAGTTGAGCAATCCACCATAAAAACACGGCCTTCGATCGACTTTCCGCAGAACATGACAAGCGAACACGTAAAGTAATGGAAAAAACTTTCCGTAATATTGTCAGTTATTTTACAATTATATTACATTGAAATTGTTGCCACAAGCGTATGTTTCCGTTCACAAAGATCTTTCTGAAGTCGTTGTAAATATTACAGTAACGTTTGCAAATGTTATAGTAAACAGTGTTTCTAACGATCTTATAAACACACTGAAAGATATGGTTCAATAAATCAAACGTTTGTGAACGATGATTGTGCAAGCATTCAGTTATTATTTCAGATGGACAAAAGAGTTATAAATATATACTCTATTGTGCCCTTTGACTACTTTGAAATTGAAAAATATTTCAGACAATTATTTCATCAGTAAAATGTGGCGAAATCATTGCTTCGATTAACTTAGTCCCTATGTTAAAACTTTTAGCAATTTTAAGAGAACACTCCTTTAGACAATCGTATTCTGTACCGATTATCGCTATAAACCACAGATGAACTTGAAAAGCTTTGAAATAAATGCTCCAATTTATCTCTCAAACTTTTTATGAGAATGCGATTTACGACAATGTTAAGTGGCTAGACGAAGTGTTTCGATGATCTAAGATAATGCAGCTTCAAGGACCATCCTATAACCACACCATCCATTCGTCCACCTATAAAAAGATCAATAAAACGCGTGTCGATTGATTGTCGTAAACTAAAAATATGGTTCACCTTCGGGTTTATTCATTAGAGAACTATTTGAATATTGTTAGAAATTATGAAGACTGCGGAAAGTAATATCCATCTTTTATTTTGACATATAACAACAGCGTAAACTTTTAAATTTGCGGTGTAGTTTATTTTAATCGAGCTCTGTCGACTGTCGACACTATCTACTTTAGGTATGGAAAGGTTGCCTTTGAAACTTTTCCGGAAAATGCTGATAGTTGAAGTATCTTCTGAAGAGGAAGCAATAAATATCAGTGTGCAAACGATCAAAAACAGTTTAGGAGGAACATAATGATTGTTGTTGACATAAGAACGTCTTCACCACGATGAAATACAAGCAGATTCCATTAGATTTTACACAAGCATAACAGTTACAAGTCAAAGCTAGCATGACACAAATGCCTGGCCCAGTTTCCATTCAGAGAAGAGTGGAGACTTCAGAGGGCACGAGATGCAGCGTCAGATATATCTAAGTGTGTCATGTCGAACGTCCGCGACTTTGTAAGGCGACCCCCGCGGGACTCTCCCCTTCCGTTGCCGTGCTCACCGCGGCTTCTGACTGTTAATTATGAGTCTCTTTGATGATTGGAGCTAGGATATTAAAGCAACTCTTGTAGAGTGTTAGAGCGGTTGATTCTTGTAACAAATGTGAAAGTTAGAGGCATTTTTACATGAATGGCAAGGATTAGGATAGGTAAGTAAGTGTCTAATAATAATGGAGAATTAAGCATAATGGTGTAGGTGTCTAATTTAGCACCCTAATATCAAGTAAAAATGCCGTCCTCAAGACGTTTTCTGGGGTTTCCTTTGTTAAGATAATGCCAGTAGCTATTAGTTATGTAGAAGCCACTGTTTTGCAACTGACACAGAAGTGGCACAAAAACTTCACTCTTTTTAGATAACTGAGCAGACAACATATTTCACGTTCACGTGTAAAAGCATCCAGTCAACGACCACAGTGTTACGGTGAAGTGACACTTGCTATCTAATCTCGCCAAGCCCTTATTCCGGGCAGCCGCGCGCCGGCGTGCCGGTGTGCCGGTGTGACGGTGTGCCGGTGTGACGGTGTGACGGTGTGAATGTACAAGCACAGTAGGAGTGTTGGCAACTAAAGGAGGCTTGAGTAGTTGTGAGAAATAGTATTTGAACCGACCTAGGGTACCTACAGGTTACTATATCACTATGGGCTAATGCATGCGCGTACACATATATTTTAATGAGCTACATACGTTTCGTACAGTCACGAGCAAAACACTATATGTAGACTCGGTTTTATTCAAAAGGGACTTACTCCTTTACTCGGAATGTATGTTGTTTTTTTATCAGTTGCAACGTTGCAATTAGAGATGGGCAGAGGGTTTAAACCCAATGGATGGAAATGGGTTAAAACCGGGTTTAAACCCGAATAAAAACCCAAGAAGCGGGTCTTTATTTATTACTATCACTAATATCTTCGATTGTGGACCTAACACGACTTAGGTACTTCTAGTGTTTTTTGGAGTATAAATATCACTAATAGTGGTGCATTTAAGATCACAGCAAGTTTGACCACTTACTTTTCGAACGTGATATTTCAACTGTATTATTTATACAAGTATTTCATCACAGTCCATTCATTGTATGATCAAGCCTATTTTAAAATAATAGCATACACTTTACTGCTGATTTAAGAGTCCATCCTATGAATTAACATTCTTCACTACATCTTTCAAGGGTATCCAAAGAAATATACAGTATTCGGAATATAACTTGAACCAAAATGGCGGCCGTTTCAGATTTTACGTTCCAGTTTTCTCATTAACCATTGCAGTTTCGGAAATATATAATGTTACTCGAAGTTATGTGGTTACGCGCAGTCCTGCACACCGTATTCTGGCATCACATTTCGATATAGGACCCGAAAATCAGCTGTACTGCGCCGCGTACTGTATAGTGAGGTGGAGGTTATATATGAAGACGTCAGTAGACACTTAAATACCTCTTAAACCTTAGCACCGATGGTGAGACCAAAAACGAGATAGACTTCATAATATCAACGAGAAGGCAAATGTTCATCGATGTCTTCGTGCTCTATGCGGTTTAAGCCGGGAGTGATCACCGTATTGTTAGAGGCATCTTGAACCTCAACATTAGGTTCGAACGCTCTCGATTTATGAAGTCTACGCTCCGTCCAGCATCAACCCAGCTCCAAAACTCTAAGGTCCGTATTACAGAACGTTACTCAAGCATTGATCTCTGCTTAAGCATTACTTAAAACTAGTTTCAACCAATCAAAAGGCTTCAAACGAGACTTAAGTAGAGCTTGATTTTTGAGTGACGTTTTGTAATACGGACCTAAAAGCTTTCACATCGAACTGCAAAATCGCTTTGAATGCCTCGGTGAATGCGTAGATGTGGACCACTATAACAACAGGTTTGTGGAAACTGCATACGGAAGGGTCCAAGTTCTTCAAAACCTTCCCTTCAAAAGGACAGAAGAAGATCTCCTGTCCCACCCGTCGGCTAATGGAAGAAAGACGGGAGGTGGTCTTAAAGTCCCCTGATGACCCTTCGCGTATCAGATGCCTTAACAGACAAATCTCAAAGTCTCTGACTCGTGATATACGCCAATTTAATACAAATTGTATTAAAGAGGCTATCAAGCGGAACAAAGATTCCAAAGTGTTCGCAAGAGATTTGTCTGTTCGACAGAGCCTACTTGCGAAGCTGAAGAATGGGGATGGTAGGATCGTCACTTCCACCCGGAGCTTTTTGGGTGAGATTGAGAAATTCTACGGAGAGTTATATACATCAACACGCGCACATGTTGTGAGCCTGGCCAATGATCCTAGAGCCAGACTAACCCGACACTACACCGACGATATCCCGGACGTCAGCCTGTACGAGATTAGTATAGCCCTGAAACAGCTCAAGAACGATAAGGCGGCTGGAGATGATGGAATTACGGCTGAACTTCTGAAAGCGGGTGGCAAACCGGTTCTTAAAGCGCTTCAGAAGCTATTTGATTCCGTCATTTTCAAAGGCGAAACGCCTTCGGCATGGCACATGAGCGTGGTGGTATTATTTTTCAAAAAAGGTGATAATACCTTACTGAAAAACTACAGACCGATATCCCTCCTGAGCCATGTCTATAAGCTGTTTTCTAGGGTCATCATGAATCGTCTCGCTTCGCAAAGGCTTTATATAGCAGGCTTCCAAAAAGGCTTTGGCATCATAGATCACATATATACGCTGCGGCAAGTTATAAAGAAGTCCGAGGAGTATAACAAACCACTATGCTTAGTGTTTGTGGAATATGAGAAGGCCTTCGATTTGATCGAGACTTGGGCGGTGCTAGTCTCTACAGCGGTGCCAAATTGACTATCGACACATTGGGGTGAGTGTTTGTACAAAAACGCCACCATGTCAGTCCGTCTCCAGCATCAGGACTAGAAAACGATCCAACTGCAGTCTAGAGTGAGACAAGGAGATGTCATATCTCCCAAATTGTTCATTGCTGCGTTGGAAAATATCAAGCTCCTGGACTGGAAAGGACTTGTCATCAACATCAACCGCGAGTACATAATTAATCTCCGTTTTGCAGATGATACCGTGGTCATAGCAGGGACCCTAGACGACTTGGGCAAATTGCACAATGACCTCAGCAGAGCTTCCTAAGTGGGTCTAAAGATGAACATGGATAAGACGAAGATCATGTCGAACTCTCATATCGCACCCACTTCAGTTCTAGTTGGTTTCTCTGCACTCGAAGTTGTTAATGAGTATACATAACCATATATACCTGGGACAAACAGTCCAACTTCGAGAAAGAGGTTTCTGGTCGAGTCCAGCTCGGCTGGGCAGCGTTCACGAAGCTACGCTACATCTTCGCGTCGTCCAAGATACCACAGTGTCTCAAGACTAAAGTCTTTGATCAGTGTATGTTTCTAGTGATGACTTACGGAACTGAAACGTGGTCGCTCACAATGAGCCTCATACGAAGGCTAAGAGTTACACAAAGGGCGATGGAAAGACCTATGCTCGGAGTTTCTCGACGCGATCGAATCAGAGATGAGGAGATCCGCAGATGAACCAAAGTCACCGACATAGCTCTTCAAGTCGCTAAAATTAAGTGGCACATTGCTCGTAGAACCGATGGCCGACGGGGTAGTAAGTTTCTGAAGTAGCGGCCACGTACCGGAAGATGCAGCGTAAATAGGCCCCCAACAAGGCGGACCGATGACCTGGTGAAAGTCGCGGGAAGCCGACGGATGTGAGCAGCACAAGACCGGTCATCGTGAAAAGCCTTGGGGGAGACCTTTGTTCAGCAGTGAACCTCTATAGGCTGAAGAAGAAGAAGTATAGTATATAATCTAATCTAAAAATAGCCTTTTTTTCTTCAAAAAACGGACGATGACTCTTACTATTACAATACTATACAATACGGACTACAATATTCACAAATATTTACATTTACCGTGTTTAAATTATAATTAAAATAAAAACCCGAATAAAAACCCGGTGGGAGGGAATAAATGGGTCTTTATTGGGTTTTAACCCAGTAATAGGGTTTAAACCCGGTTGTTTGCCCATCTCTAGTTGCAATAGTTATATCACGAAATCAACGCTATAGAAAGTTGCCAAGTGTTGATATTGTTACGGGCTAGGGGTACTTAAACGCCGGTTAAGGGTTACGAAGTTTATTAGCAACGAAGGTACAGACGATCGTAGGCAATGACAAGTAGAACGTAGCTGATGTAGCACCGAAGTCTTCTCTTACGTCCACGAAGTCCGTGTCGTAATCAGACAATAACAGTACAGATGTTACTTCACGTAGTACTCAGAGTTCTCGTTACAGTTGTCGCAGTAGGTATTCTCAAAGATCGCTTCTTAACTGTCGCTGTTTTCGTATCGATAGTCGAATGCAGACTGACTCTGCGCCTTTTTTTTTAATAGGGCTACTCGTAGTTGACCTTGAGAGGTCTGTACTACTTAACCGGACTATCCTGTGGCTGCCTTAAGTGAATTTAAAGCCTCCAGCCAGGGCTACTAAGAGCTAAGCGACTACACGTTAAGGGCTCCCCCTGTGGGGTACGAACTTCGGTTTAGGGTGTCGCTAGAAGAACAGCAAGGGACGGCTGGATCGAATTCTTAGTTTTATTTCGGTTTGGTGACCGCGGCGTTTCCTAGTACTAGCTCTGAGAAGAAACGGCCGAAACAAACTCAGAGGTCATAGTCGGGAATTTATATTTAGTGGCTCAGCTGCGGCGCGGGCAGGCCTTCATCGGGCAAGGGACGGGGGGGCGATTACTACGTTGAACGCGTCGCGCTGGACCTCGGCGGCGGCGAGGTCGGTAGGTTGGTCTGTTGTATGTTGTACTAGTGGCCCTATTGGCCTCTTGGAGGAGGGTAATGGGGTCATCAGGGTCGGCGAGCACGTGCCTAGGTCGGCGAAGCTTGCTAATTTTGGAGGGGGTGTATTTTACTGCCGCGACAACCAGAGGTTTGTGATGTTCAGCGACTGTGTCACAGAAACGCTTGGAGAGGCGTTTCATGAATTGCTGGATAGTGGGGGTTTTGAGATCTAGATGGAGAATCTCATTTCGGACGAACCAAGGGGCGTTTGTTGCTCTACGAAAGAAGCGGTTTTGGAGTGTCTGCATCCTATGGATATGACTGGGCTTGGTGTGTGCGAAGACTACACAGGCGTATGTCATGATGGGGCGTATGCAGGATGTGTACAGGCGCATTTTGCACTTGAGGGACAGCTTGCTGCGCGGGTTGAGGAGAGAGTGGAGACGATAGAGTGCGTAGGCGGCGCGCGAGCGTACCGTCCTTATATGCTCTCCGAAGGTGAGGTGTTCGTCTAGGATAACACCTAAGTACTTGGCTCGCTTTCCCAAGGGATCGGCTTGTCAGGCATGATGATTGGTCGGGGAAGGGCGGGTTTGCGTAGCGGTCTCGAGTAGAGTACCGCTTGGCTCTTTTCGGGATTAACTTCTATTCTCCATTTTTTAAACCAGTCGGCAAGAGCGTTGACAGCGGTTTGGAGATTTAGTCTTATTTGATTGGGGCTGGTTCCTGAGCAGTAAATGGCTGTGTCGTCTGCGAAGAGAGCGAGGTGGGCCTTTTTACTTTTGGGGATGTCGCTGGTGAATAGCGTGAAGATCAGAGGGGCCAATACCGAGCCCTGGGGGACTCCGGCGCGGCTGACTTTGCGCCGGCGTCACGGCGCTATATATAGGCCAGCTGATCGAACATTCCAGATTCCTCTAGACGTAATAATAATACTGCATAACTTCGAGGTCACCGGCCAAGTAAGTACTTACGGTAATTCCCGGAAACGGGTTTCTAGAAATTTCGATGTCGACACTTTGTTGACAAAACTGTTGAGACCTGTACCATTCGATAGGCCATCCTAAGTCTAGCAATGCGTTTTTATATTGTACCTAGAAAATGTCTAGATCTGAGGAAATAGGGCTTAAAAGTGACACACTGCATGTCACGCGATATTGAACGCGGCCGTTGCGCAAGGAGGCGCGGGTTCGATCCCCGCACAGTGCAAATATTTGTATGCATGAATATGAATATTTGCAATGGTCTGGTCGTGCCTCGGAAAGCACGTTAAGCCGTTGGTCCCGGTTGCCATACGAACATCTAGTGGCAGTCGTTACGGGTGGTTGGAGCCCTTAAAAGTCTAACAATTGGTCTAACTGCAATGCTTAGATATCACCTTCGGGTTGTGGAGGTCAGACGGCAGTCGCTTCACGGAAAATATCGAAGTTTAGCCAAACTCAGCAGTTAGACTGGTAAAAGCGGACCCCAGACTCCAAAACTGAAAAAGCTGCGGATGCGACTGGGATTAACGCTGAGATGATGATGAATTATCATCATTGTTAAATGAGTGTCGACTGAATTCGTGATTCTGGTACAATCCAACATTACTTTGCACACTAAATCCTATTTGTAAGATTTTTAGTAAGGAGCGTAATTATTATTTTTTATATAAAAACGTTGCTTAATATAGGTACCACTTCTGTATAATGAGTGCTTTTAAATTAACATAACATTTAAACTCACATACAGAAACCGTAAAACAAATATTTGTTCCATGCGGGAATCGAACCAGCGACACGCCGCGCAGCAGTCGATCTCTCAGCCATTGCGCCAACCGTATCATCATTAAAGATAAGTGGTGCTACTTTTGGTTCAGATAAAGTAAAACTTGTTAAAATACACACGCGTTGTTGTGTAGGAGAGAGTCAGATAGAGTGGTCATCTTGGACAACGGTAAACGTATAGAAAGAACAGAAAAACAAATCTGATAAATTGAAATTCAAACGAGCTATTTACTTTGTACTATCACTTTTTATTTCTCAGAAAAAGTAATAAAAGTTGCAACACTGAATGACTGCTGGCTGTGGTCTGATTTATTTGCAGTAACGGTAAGCTCCAGGCCACTTGGGTCTGTGACCCGTTTTGTTCAATCTTAGTTCACCAACCGATATTTGGGTAACTTTGTTAGTTAAATTTAATATATTCCTGAAACGTAAGTTAATCCTAGCTGAAGAGGAAGAAGAAACAAGCTAGGTTGAAAATGAGGGGCAGAGAACAGGTAATTAGGCACACCAGAAATAGACCAGAGCTGCAAAGTAGATATATCCTGAATCTGAAGAAGTAACGCCAATTAGTTGTTCTCTTCCATGATTGTCATCTTCTATTATCTGGGAGAATAAGATTCTGTAGAAAAGCTACCCAGTTAATAAGTCTTAGAAAAACGATATAATGTATATGTAGAACAATGACAGCCGCTATGAATCAGTTTGTCATGCGCCTACGCAACGTGCCATAACAAATGTATCAATCAGCTCGCAACATAAGTAGCTCTCATTTACACCTGCTCCGTTCAACCTGAACACATTAGTAATAATATATGGGCCATAATATATGACCTATATTAATCACCTTTTTATTAATTTGCTCCCACGACGCACCTGATAAGTTACAGATGGTGTACCTCTACATATAAATATCTGCTTTTTTAAATTGTTCAACATTGTAAATATGTGTGATACATTTAGTAGACAGCACTTTCAATATCTATTTCGAAAGAAGGTACAAGAAAGCAGCTATTAAAATTGATTCCCAAACATCGGGCGACAATCTTACAGAAAAACGCAATTTACACTTTGTAGTACTCTATAAGAATTTAGTTCCCTAAAGATCCGCATCACGTACACAGTACGCTGAAGTATTGTCGGAGAATCGACAGCCAGCAGTGACTGGCGTCATCAACAAGTGGTGCAGGCACTAACACGCTCCAGTGGGCTCGAAGGCGCGGCGGTCACTCGGGTCCGTTCAGTGGGACCCATGGACCGTGACCGATCAGACCAAAGTGTGAACAAATGGAGAACTACAGAAACTAACTCACTCAATTTGCAAATATGCAGCACGGAAAATACTTCTGACCTTGAAAATTAGCTGATCACAATCAGTTGACATTACAATTAATAAACACAGATAAAAGTAGCACGTCGATGGTTTGACGAGAAAATGTTGACTGCCGCCCGTTTCTGGCAAATATACGTTGTTGAACAAACAAGGATTAGCGCGCATGACCGACAACCTAGCCCGTACTTCAAGACTCCATTCTCTTATTACTCTGCGTTTCATAACCCATAATAATATTGACTCAAGCTACCGTCTCACTGATCATGTGCCAATGAATCATGCAGAACCAGCGCCTTCCAACCGTGACTTTGATTGGAATCAACGTGTTATGATTATCTGTCATTGTAACACAAAATTCAAGACAATGCAACGGGTTGGGCAATACGGAAATGGTGATGAAGTATACGATACATATTTAAAACTATTCTGATCTGCACTTTTGCCTCTATATGGTTCACGAAATCGCAGATGTGCTGAAGATGTTTATCGCCTTCGTGTATTGACTTGGTGTGGTCTGTGGATAAGTTAAAGTTATCTTCTTCGAATGCTGTTTGTTTACATTGCAGTATAAAATCAAATATGTACTCCCTTAGATATAGTTTAAATCCTTCCATAACGGAATATCCATTCAAACCTAAGTAAGCATCAGCCAAGTCATGTCAAGTCACACAAGACATGGGGTACGTTGACCTTCAGACAAGAGGTTATCGAACCCTACCACCCTTTGCGGAGGGTCGCGAGTCGCGGCAGTTGGGACCCCAAGTTTGGAAACTAGGTCACCGGGGTGTCTGGCTGAGTCAGCCGTTAAAACTGGTTTAATATTAATAGCAATAAGAATAATCGCAAAGAATTTAAATTTTGATTTTGATATTATCTCTGTTTATGATTTCAATAAACGCATCCAACTAAAATGCAACTACAATGTAGGTCTTTTTTTTGTTGTGGATGTAAAATCATCAAATGACCTCTCCCGTTCTGGGCGGAGAGGAAGGGCGTGTCAGACTTTTAATGACTAAAACCCGCATGTGTTACTTCACTTGCCTGTGCACCAGGGCCACGGTTTCTCTTTCAACCAACCCTGACCCAGGCTTCGGTCTTCGTGAACTCCGTCACGATGTGCTGATATTTCTTTGCCGCGCGCGTGAAACACAACGGTGGCCGGGAGTTCGATGTTGTCTCTCGACCAGGGAGTCTCCTGCAGCGGCTAAAGGCGTGAGGGCGCTGAGATTCCTGCTCCCTCACGCGATCCGCCTCCCCCTTTGCCAGCATCACGGCTTCGCAAAAGGTGGTGATGGCCTGCCATGCACTCTCGCTCCGGACCATGACCTGGACCAGGGCCGGGCGCGAGAGATCGCCGCCGACCGCCGCCACGAGGTGGTGCTCCGCCCAAGTCGGGCAGACCTCCACCGTATGCTCCACCGTGTCCTCAGGGTGATGTGGCGTACCCAGCACTAGGTTGCGACATCGCAGTCTCCGTGTCCCCATGAGATCCCGCCGGGAATGTGTCCGCCGTACCGCGATTTCACGCGGCAGCGGAGTTATGCATCGGCATTTAGCCTACTCTCGCCACTTTCACATGTGGGCGAAGGCTTTGGCCTCCAGATCCCATGACGGTGAGGAGGCTCGCCACCTCAGCGGATACAATGCGGTATCCCCGGACTAGGCCAGCGATGTCATTTTTTTAAACCAATAAAATAGTCCGCTCAATATCATATTTCAATCTTTAACTATTTTTCTGCAGTCTCCAACTCCTGTAGCAAACGAAATAAATGTATATGTTTTTTTTCTACTAATAGTATTTCTTATTTATTTATTACTAGCTGAAGTCCACGCGGACGGAGTCGCGGGCAACAGCTCAGTTGACATAAAATAAGCGCCTGTTAAAATAATGGGAGCAATATGTACGACCGCGTTCACTCCCGTTTTCGCAACATTTTTTGTTACTGCTCTGCTTCTATTATTCATAGTCTGTCCGGCTTTCACGCCAAAACTACTGAACCCATTGATACACAGATAGTCTCGAGCCTGAGAAAGGATATAGGCTATATAACATCCTGATGTTATATAGCCCGCCCGGATGTTTTGGCGTGAAAGCCGGACAGACAGAGAGAGATACTTTACCATTTATAATATTAGTATGGATTTACAAAATCCACAGCTCTTTTTTCTTGAAATTTTATCACACAAACAGCTTATTCATCCGTCAGATATGTACAAAGGTTACGTCAGCAGTGGGAACACAACAGGTGCGTACTTCGCTATTGTAGTCATGTCCATCACAAAAGTCGTGCCATGTGGACGACGTACATTTTATATGGAACCCCTTTACATTGCACGGCGCGACGTCGTCGTCGCTACCCGCTGAATAGCCACGTCCGGCCTGCCCACAGCTGCTCGCCACCACATAATGCCTCATTCAACACCATTATATCTGAGCACACAGTACCTACCACCACACTGGCACCTGAATGTAGGTGCTCCACGGAGCAGTCAACAGATAGGTGTGGCTAGCAAAATGTTACTTATTTAGTGATATGGTTGGGATAAGGCTGTTTGCACGATAAACGTCTGTGTGTTTTGTGTCGCAAGTCGCATTCGGTATGGTATATTGAAAAAAAAACACATCTTTTACTAAGGTGTTCAGTAATTCTATTGAAACGAGAGTTGATTCGTAAAAAACTGTACAGAAGATTTTCTATAAAGCTATCTAATCAATCCGTTCTGCAACTAATTTAGAAACGCACATAACAAGGTCATAGAACTCACGACTATTTACTGAAAAATACCTGATATTGACGAATTATATAAAATGGTTAAAAGAAAATTGCGACATCTTCACGTACCGGTTCAATTATCACGTAAGGCGACAATTCTTATAGCTATTAGCAATTCAACTCACTGAACATTTAAATTGTATACCACCACGGTAAACATACCCAAGATATGACGATACTTCGCTTATTACTATAATTAGTGAAATACGAATTCACACTTGTGAATTTTAATATTATTGAAGTACCGAATTTGTCATTGAAGTAGTAGAATGTCATAGTAGAACCCTTTTAAGGATCCATGAGTAACTGGCTGATTGATTATGCTTCACAACATATCCTGTTTTTGCTGTTACTATTTTTAGTATTATAATATACCTAATTGTCGTTCAATGATAAAGCGCACTAGTTTATTAAGAGCCTATTCATTCTAATAATAATAATAATAATGAATAATGTTTCAGCTACTGAATGTAACTGAAACTTTTAGTAGTGGCATCAAAATGGAATTTGGTGTGGACAAATGTGCAGTCATGCATGTAAAGCGGGGGCAGATTATGGAATCCGAAGGAATTACACTCCCGGATTCCATACACCTAAGATCCCTCTCCTCATTCGAGAGCTATAAATATTTGGGTATGTCGGAAGCGTTAGGTATCAACGATGCTGACATGAAGCAATCGTTGAAGGAGCGCTTCTTTGGTCGCCTGAAGAAGGTATTAAAAAGTCTTCTTTCGGGCGGGAATAAGGTGCGCGCCTTCAACGGGTGGGTCATGCCGGTTTTGATGTACTCTTTCGGCATACTTAAATGGACTCAGACTGAACTCGACGCCCTGGATAGAAGAGTCCGTACACTGCTGACAGCAAACAGGATGCATCACCCACGATCATCGGTGATGAGATTGTATATTCCCCGGAAGTGCGGGGGTCGAGGCTTTTTAAATGCAAAGACCCTCCACAACCGAGAGGTATGCAGTCTCAGAGAACATTTTTTCAAAACCGTAGTGGGTATGCATCATGATGTTGTCACAGTAGACAAGGGGCTTACCCCGCTATCCATGGCAAAAGAGAACTGGCACAAGCCTATAATACTTACCGCTGATGACCGCAAGATGATATGGCAAAGCAAGGAACTTCACGGGCGATTTTATCGGGCTCTTCATGAGCCCGATGTAGACTTCTTAGCATCCGTATCCTGGCTACGATTCAGTGACCTTTTCGGGGAAACTGAAGGTTTCGTCTGTGCAATTATGGACGAAGTTATCTTGACGAATAACTACCGGAGATATATTATGAAGGACGGGACGATTGACGTGTGTCGGGCATGTCACCATCCGGTTGAGTCCATCAGACATATTATCTCTGGTTGCTCTCGTCTGGCTAAC
This sequence comes from Sesamia nonagrioides, assembly GCA_017933935.1. Lineage (NCBI taxonomy): Eukaryota > Metazoa > Arthropoda > Insecta > Lepidoptera > Noctuidae > Sesamia > Sesamia nonagrioides. The sequence continues at coordinate 225,363 of JADWQK010001537.1, read as the reverse complement.
AGCGAGTATTTGCACAGGCATAACCAAGTAGCTAGGATTATCCATCAGCAACTTGCTTTGAAATATAAACTTGTGGATTCTGAGGTACCATATTATAAGTATGTGCCCGACCCAGTTCTTGAAAATGACCATGTCACGTTGTACTGGGATCGGTCTATCATTACTGACAGGACTATAAATTGTTGCAAATAAGCCTGATATAGTAGTGATAGACCGATTAGCGCGCCTTGCAATGATTGTCGATGTTACCATTCCACATGACGGGAATCTCGTGAAAGCTGAGAAAGAGAAACAAATTAAGTATCTCGACTTGGCGCACGAGATTGTTGACATGTGGAATTTGAACTCGGCTGTCATTGTACCGATTGTCGTGTCAGCCAATGGTTTGATAGCCAAGAGCCTCGACCAACATCTATTGAGGCTCTCGTTAGGCAGTTGGATCAAAGGCCTGATTCAAAAGGCAGTACTCCTCGATACGGCCCGCCTAGTGAGGAGGTTCCTGTCTCTGGAGCCCTAACCACCGGTAGCTTGGACCCTGCTCCCGCCATCGGTGGAACACTATTTTTTTATATTTTTAAATGTTTTTGTATGTTTTTTATATAAATATTTAAAAATGTAAAACGATATGTAGACACGGAAAAATAAAGAGATAATAATAATAATAATAATATATTTATTTGCATAAAACGCCTTAAAGACCTTTATAACGCCTTGAAGACGCTTAATTCTAATGAGACGGGAAGACCACCGCAGGCAAATTGTTCCAGTCCTTCGATGTACGTGATATAAAAGACGCTTCGTCCGTATACAAATATAATAATGTTCCCATAACTGCTTTTTCGACAATAAGCATAATTCATTATCCGCCTAGCCTTTTACTAACCTAAACCTAGACCTAAGACCTAAGCCTAGACTTTTAACTTTGTGTTGTGATCGGCTTGTTCTCCAACTGGTTGCAGCTGAATATCAGTATTGTTAAAGCATTTGCACAACTCAGTTAGTGGGCAATTCGATACCCAACAAGAAAGCATGATTATGAGTTGCAATCGATACGAATGAGCTAATCAATCGTGGATGTCACGCGGAACTGCGCCCGCGCATCGAAACAAAGACAATGAATTATGCAGTAGGATGCGCGTGCGCACTGCGCGTCGTTGCGCACTGATACTGGAACCAATTGTAATAGTACGGGGGACGTACGGATCATGTCGGTGTGTCCTAATAAATAGAAAACTAATAACGTATATAATTATTATCATTTAACCGAGAGATGTGCTCACTTTACTAGACACATGTCTCCTAAGTAAGACCATCATAATATGAATAAAAGTAAACCAGCGCAAAGCAATATTTTTAATGCGGTTCGTGTCGCAACCCCCAGTCACTCAGTGAGTCGCCAAGACAGATTGACACCTCAGTCAGACTCGGTCACCGTTTCGTTTTGTTCCAAAAAGCGGCGAAGGTAAGGGATCGCTAAATATATTTCAAAATATATATTTATAATTTTGGAAAACATTGAAAAATAATGAGTCTCTTATTTTAAGGTCTCTTATTTACTTTATACGTACTTATGTAAGTGCCGCCGTCCTAAAATATACGAGAATACTGATTTAAAAATAGAGTTCGTAAATTATTTGTGTATCAAATAATTTACGAACAGTAACTGCTAAGTAATTGAGTGGATTATAACACTTCATTAGGGATCAATCTATCGAGTACTAGGAAGGCTAAGTAATTGAATGGAATTGGAGGAGTGATTGGTCTAAATTAATGAGGTATTTGGTGACTTACATAATACTGTTTTTCTGAGACAGTTTGCAGGTCCGGTTACAACCGGGGACAGGCGCTGAATATTATTATATATAAGTAGGTAGATGATGTTGCATTAACACTGGAAGATGATTACTTAAACATCAGTTGTGGAGGCCACAGCTATCAGAGTCGCTGGCGACAGATCATTGCATTAGCTGATGATTTCAGACAATGGAGGAAATCCTCTTTACTGGAATGAACGTATTACCTAAAGTGGCGTTTAATGTGGTGTCTTGCTGTAACTACCTGCTTGGAATTCTTTACCTACCACCCGCTGCTTTACAAACCATAAGAACTATGGGCGTAGGTGTAGGACTGTAGGTGTATACAATATGTAAAGAAAACCCTGTCCGATCCTTGAAGGTATTGTTAGACATCGATAACTGATTCTACTAATGCACACAAAGCCGGGCTAATCTTAAAAAAAATCCCCTAAAAAATAAATATCATTTCGCTAAACGAGGTAACTTAATACATGTGCGGTAGGAAATACATGCGCGGGCGAAGGGCGACGCGGCACGCGGTCGCATCGCTCATTGATAATACATAATACCGTCAAAAATGGTGTAGTCACTTAAAAAAAAACAAATTTTGGGGAAGTTTGGAATTACCTACGTAATTCGCGGAAAAAAAGATTATTTCAAAATTCATTAGCATTGTTACTATGATAATTATGTAACATTTCATAGTTTACTTGGTCATGTGTTTACCTAACCTTTATTATCCTTATGGGTCGGACGGGGTTTTCTTTACATATTGAATAGCTAGTCGGTATTAGAACTTATTTGCTGAGGAAATGAGAGTGTTTGACCACCAATACCGATAACTGATGGGCATCATACAAAATGATCACGTCTTTCGTTATAAAGAAGCTTATTTTAGCCTTAGCTCAGACTTCCAGTTCGATATGAAACGCGTTGTTGGAGTGACGTGACGTGAATTTGATATGACTTCACAGGTATGTCATAGAATGGAGTGGTTTGCAATAAAGGATTGAATTGAAATCTTTCCAGCCCCCTAATCGGCGAACACATTTTTGTCAAATGATTGCGACTAGTTGGGAGCGTTTGGACCGAACGGACCAATGGGCGGCCCGAACGATACCAACTGATCCCAACTAGTCGCAATCATTTGACAAAAATGTGTTCGCCGATTAGGGGGCAGGAGTCGTAATGAGGATTGGTGTTTTATATGGAGCTGTAGACGAGTATGTGCGTAGTAGAGCAGACGCAAGCGAACTGGTTAAAAAGTTTACAAGCGATTTTTTGAGGAAAAGTGGTTTGAAATTGGTAGGCTTATCGTGAGTATCGGGAATCTTTTATATGTTTAATCTCCTCCGTAAAAACAAAGACGAAAAGTAAGTGTGTCAAGTGGCAGGGTTACTATAGTAAGACCAATCTAATAACATTAAAAATAATTTTAGAAGTAACTGCAGCTGTTAGCAACTATCGAGCTATTGATATCACTATGACGAGACGCCATCTAATTAGCACACAATAGGCAAAGAAAAACTGACGTTTGGCCTATGGGGCAACTGTGCCGTGTGCGGGCGCCGCAGTCGCTGCCATCATTGCCTAGACAACTTTCTCACGAGCCTGTCGCGGTAGGTACATACTAGGCATTGTTGTTACTTAATTGTTAACCGGGTTTGCTCTATTACTTGCAAGTTATCGGTTCATGATCAGCTAGGTGTGAGTTTTGAATGGATTATCACTGAATTATAATAGAAACATCTAGGTAGGTACGTTGTATTATGATGCACGATACGATTTTGTTTTTAGAGAGAGGCAAAAGAAAACTGTTGTGGGGATCATCATCATCAACCTTTTTATCGTCCCACTGCTGGGCACAGGTCTCCTCTCATACTCGCTGGTGTTTTATCGTCCCACTGCTGGGCACAGGTCTCCTCTCATACTCGCTGGTGTTTTATCGTCCCACTGCTGGGCACAGGTCTCCTCTCATACTCGCTGGTGTTTTATCGTCCCACTGCTGGGCACAGGTCTCCTCTCATACTCGCTGGTGTTTTAGTCACTAGGCCACCACGACTCGATATATTTGTGAGGATAGTCACACTAATATAGACAGTCAGACACGCTCATGGCAGATGCATGTTACAAGCATCCTCAGCTAACTTTCACGGTAGCGGTTAGGCTAAGGTTAAGTTAATATAAATATAAGATTAGAATAACTAAAAAGAAGTCGGTTAAAAATGTGTTTGTGTGGTCAATGAGGGACAGATGAGGGTTACCCGTTCTTGACACCAACATGCACTAGTCGCTACACACGAAAGTCAGTTTCTATGGTAATTACGAACCAACAGTATAGCTTGAGTAGGCACGGTGTTGACTTATTTAGGCGGTTATCAATCCTGAACCACTTCTGAAATTGGATATGAGTCGTTGAACCAAAACACTTGGTCGTTTTCCTTTGTAGAAGTTGGTTCTATTGGCCCCACATGTACCTACATATTATTATGTCGATGGACGATAAGGTCAACGTAAGCTAATACTAACCCTGGCCAAAAGTTGCTTAGTTAATCTTTTGTAATAGGCTACTAAAAGCCAATAAAAGCTAGTTATGGCTACTCAAAAGTGCGCTAGTTTTGTGAAATCTATTCTAATATAAAAAGCTGAAGAGTTTGTTTGTTTGTTTGAACGCGCTACTCTCAGGAACTACTGGTACGATTAAAAAAATCTTTTTGCGTTGGATAGCCCACTGTTAATCCAGGAAGGCTTTAGGCTATACATAACATCACGCTTCGACCAATAGGAGCGGAGCATATAAAAACACAACATTTCGAAACCTACGAGGGTGAAACCGCAGGGCGCAGCTAGTTTATGTATATAAATAAGAATGAATTGCTAAATGCGTTGCTCCGTGCAAAACTCTAGAATTGCTTGGCCAAATGGGTTCATTTCTGATTTCGTATTTTCGTTAAGACAAAAATCGCAAGAAAATCAGTAAAAACACCACTTTTCTTCTTTTTCCATAGAAATGACAAAGTAGACATCTGTTTTTTTTTTTAATTGTGGTCCATACTAGAGATTACCCTTTATCGTGGGTACGTTTACAAACATTTTCACATACATCATCCCACTCTTACCAACATCATCTCACACACACAAACACACACACGAAACAACTACCCGGTGGCCGTACAAATACTTGTGCCGTGCAGGAATCGAACCCTCGACACGTAGCGCAGTGGAGTAGTTACAACAATAACTTTTGACAGGACGAAAACTAAAAATTCCAAATGGATGTAAACCCTATGTAGACTTGGGTCTAATTTTCCATACACAAACATATAAAGTAGGAAGTAGAGTATACCATAATATACCTCCGAGGAACTTCTAAGTACATAGTTGGACAAACGAATTTCGATAAGCACCCTCCTGGAATTATGACGTACGCAATGTGCCTCGGATGACGTCACAGGCATAAAATAGCGCCCCTTTTATGTACCTACCTTCAACAACAGTAAACAGTCGATCAATGTGTCGACGTAGAACATAGAATTGCAAATATGTGATTGTTACCGATCTGTATCAAACGTAGTTTATTTGTGTCGTTGTTAATTATTGTTACTGCTAAGTAAATTAGTTCGTTATTTTTGCGGCAAAGGCTTTACGATACTCAAACTTGTATAGTTTGTAAATTTTGTACAACATTATGTCAAAATTATATGTCGCGTCAGATAACTTAGTTTTTTTATGTGTTTTAGAATTGAAATACACATTATGTTTCTAACCATCACCTGGCTAGCTTCCAATTGCAGACATTGAACTTGATTTATTTTGAACCATGGCTTGCTTCAATATACTAATAAGATACCTTTTTTTTTTTTACAAATTATAAACCAGCGCTTGACCGCAATCCTGCCTGATGGTAAGCAGTGACGCAATCGTTGATGGTAAAGCGCACTAGTTTATTAAGAGCCTATTCACTCTAGCCTTGAAGACACTCAAATTGTAGTCCGACGGAAACACCGCCACGGGCAAATTGTTCCAGTCCCTCGATGTACTCGGTATAAAGGAGGAGGCGAAGCGCTTCGTCCGGATCGTAGTGGTGTTAACAACGTAAGGGTGGAAACCAGCCGTACGACGGGTTGTCCGCTGGTGGAACGGAGATGGGGGAATTAAATCATGCAATTCCCTCGCACACTCCCAGAAATGCATCTTATAGAACACCGAAAGGCTGGCTACTCTACGCCTGTGCTCTAGGCTTTGGAGACCAACTCGAGTTAGATCAGGGTCACCAATCAGCCTCTTTGCACGTCTCTCCACTGAATACCTAAATAGAATACCTAGATAGTTATTGATCCGGGTGCCAAAGAAGTAGATATTTATTGAGCTGCTTGGAGTGTTTCTCTGTCCTTGGCCAACATCTAGGTTATTATTTCTTGCCTAATTATAATTTCGCTGAAATTCGTCTGGCTTGGTTTCGTGTCGAGTATCAGATATGAAAGAGTATTGTCGTTTCAAGGTGGTTGGCTGGTAATGGCGGCTAACTGGGGTGGCGTGTCGATAATCTAAGCGGTCATCGCTGATCAGACGATCGCGGTGTTCATGAAAATGATGTTGAAGGAGGTAATAGAAATAGTAAATTGGGCTCTTGACTCACTGAACACTGATGGGTATCTTCTTTACATTCATTGTATACATTGCTATGATCACTTTGGTCTGTGTGGTCATTACATACTGTTAAAAATTAACTTATCCAGCATTAGCGCATTCCCCGAGTACTTATATTATTTACTAAATTATAGACCGTATCAGCTTCACACCATTTATTTTATTGTTCTGTCATGACGACAGACAGCGCATCATGTGTTGGTTGCCAAGGTAGGTATACAACCTCCAACACGCCTCCTCAATCTACTACATGATGAGTTACACAAATTAGAACCAAAAACGCTAACTTGATTACATATAGAAGTAATAAATCCAACGCGTCACATTAACAAAACAAAACAATATCAAAATTAAAAATAACCATTACAACAGATAGGTATAAAACTCAAATTACAAATCCTAAACCTAACTGTACTTGCCCGCCCTCTTAATGGGTAATTTTTGTACAATCTGTTTAAGTTTTGGGCCTGGCAGAGACTTCGTTAACATGTCTGCTAACATCTCTTGAGTACACAAATATTGTACATCAATCGCCTCCTTAATCAAGGCTTCGCGGACAAAATGATACCTAATATCTATATGTTTTGTTCTATTATGGTTCATTTTATTTTGCGATATTTTATGTGCTGACTGATTATCGTTAAAAATAATCGTTGGTTTGTCGCAAGCATTTTTAGTCAAACTAGACAACAAACCTCGCAAGTAAATTGCTTCTTTAGCAGCCTGACTGAGTCCTATGTATTCTGCCTCAGTCGAAGACAATGCTACACATCGCTGCTTGCGACTCTCCCATACTATTAAATTATCGCCTAATGTAAAAAGCATTCCTGTGAAGGACTTTCGATCGAATGATCCCCCCCAATCAGCGTCAACGTACCCGCGCATCTCTAAGTTACCGGATTTTCGGAAGACAAGCGCAAAATCAGATGTCCCCTTTATGTATCGCAACACCCGTTTAGCACAATTGAAGTGGGTCTCATCATAGCACGAATTGAATTGAGACAGTAAACTGACAGCATGTGCTATATCAGGCCTAGTAGTTTGAGCCAGATAATTCAGACATCCTATCAAACTTTGGTACGGCAACCTACAACCAGGCTCAGCTTTTTCTAGCTTGATGCCTACCTCCATTGGGGTATTGACTGGTTTGCAGTCTGACATTTTAAATTCCTTCAATACATTCAGGACATACTGTTCTTGATCGAGATAAATAGTTCTCTTATCTCGTCGTAACCTCATACCTAGTACGTGCCTAGCTTCGCCTAAGTCTTTCACTTTAAACTTTTTGATCAGCCCGTTTTTCAAAGCTTGCTTCTCTTTATCCTGCTTTGGAGGACATAATACAAATATATCATCAACATAGATAACTACCACTATCCTATCTTGACCTATTATCTTTTGATATAAACAGGGCTCTATCTTTGATTGTATAAAACCTAAATTAAGCATCTCCTTATCTAATTCGCTAAACCAAGCATTAGAGGCTTGCTTCAATCCATATAATGACCGTTGTAGTTTACAAACTTTGTTTTCCTGACCTTCGGCTATAGCGCCCTCTGGCTGAAGCATGTAAATGTCTTCCTTTAATTTTCCGTACAGGAAAGCAGTGGTAACATCCCACTGGTCAATGGTCCACTCGTATTCTGCAGCTAGTGAGAATAACAAGCGAAGCGTAGAGTGCCTCACGACGGGAGAATAGGTTTCATTATAATCAATTCCACGTACCTGTGCAAATCCTTTAGCTACCAACCTCGCCTTGTATTTCAATATGTTACCATCACTATCTCGCTTGATTTTGAATACCCATTTGTTCTGTATAGGCTTCTTATCGCACGGTAGATTAACTAACGTCCACGTTTGGTTCTCCTTCAACGAGTTGAGCTCATCGTTCATGGCCTTCTGCCATAGCTCACGATCAGGCCTTGACATTGCCTCATCCATTGTCGTTGGATCGCCATCAATATCTGCGATAGCTTTTCTTTCAGCTTCGGCTTTCGCACATGTGCATCTGTAGTCCACATTATTCCTTGGACGTAAGTTATATCTGGGCGGGTTTTCACACTCGTTGTTTTCAGATTGTAATATAGGATTGGTACTTGCTTCTTGAGCTTCCTGTCTTATTTCATCAATAGTTTCTTCAAAAACGTCTTCATTGCTTCCTTCACTAACGCTGTGAATTTCCTCACATGCAACCTCAGGTTCAACACGTTCCTCCTCTGTTGAAATAGGAACGACTGAGTTCTTCGTCACTTTCATATCGTCTCCAGGAAAAACATTTTCTAAAAATTGGACGTCTCTCACAACTGAAAATTTTCCAGTCTTTGGTTCTACCAGTTTGTAACCTTTCGTGGTCTCGCAGTAGCCAACAAATATCAGAGCTTCAGTTTTTGTGTCTAGCTTCTTTCTCTTTTGTTTTGGTTTCAGAGCGTATGCCAAACATCCGAATACTCTCAGATGACTCAGATCTATTTTCTTACCAGACCAGAGTTCCTGTGGTACTTTTCCAGTGACAGCCTTCGTTGGGCTTAGGTTTTTTAAATATACAACTGTTCCGACTGCTTCTGCCCAAAATCTTTTGCCCAAATTGGCTTCAAAAAGTAATGTTCGCGCTTTCTCAATGATTGTTCTATTCGCTCTTTCAGCCACGCCATTCTGCTCCGGCGTGTATGGAACTGTCTTTTGATGTTTTATACCAGCTAACTTCAAATGCTTGTCGAAGGCATCGTTGCAAAATTCTTTGCCATTATCCGATCTCAAGCACTTGATCATCTTGCCAGTCTCATTTTCTACTTCCGCCTTATACTCACGGAACTTGTTGAGACATTGACTTTTGTTTTTTAAGAAATAGACGTGCGTCTTTCGCGAGAAATCATCAATAAATGAAAGCATATACAGCGAACCAGCAAAAGATGGCTCTTCCATTGGGCCGCACAAATCTGTGTGCACAATCTCCAATAAATCATTTGCTCGAGTGCCTTGTTTTTTGAATGGACTTTTGCATCTCTTTCCATTTATACATGGAACACACGGCTCTATTTTGTCCGTAGTTTTGAATTCTATTCCAGATACCATGTTTTTCAGGGTGATCATGTACTTTTGTCCTAGATGAGCTAGTCTCCTGTGCCATAAATTCGACAAAACTTCATTCGATGTTGTTAAATTAACCACAATATTGCTGTTTTCAATCAGCTTGAAAATTCCACCAACTTCTTTGCAAGTGGCAACTTTGCGGTCATTTTTATCTTTAATCAAACATCCATGCTTGTCAAACTCAACTTTGTACTCGTCTCTTACGAGATCACTCACTGAGATTAGGTTCATCGACAATTCGGGAACATGCAGGACATTATTCAATTTGAGTTTCTCATTTTTACTCACAATCGGTGCTGCATTGCCCTTTCCAACTACTGATATCTCATCACCACTAGCAACTTTTATCTTACAGTCGCCTTTCTGTGCCTTATATTGCACTAGTTTGTTCGCATCATTCGTCATATGGGTAGAACACCCACTATCAACATACCAGGCGTTTTTATTTACGGTATCGGCAGTACCCATGCAAATATTCGCAGTTTTCTTGATGCCTTTGCATTCTGATGCTTTGTGTCCAAATTTGTGACACTTGAAACATTTGTATGTCGCTGGTTTCCGAGCAGTGTTGTTGTTGCTCTTCCTGTTTTGAGTGGTAAAAGCTTGCTCACCAGCCCCATTACACACTTCGGCTTGTCTGTGGCCTTCATGTAGTAATTTGGTCTTTACTTGCTCTAGTGTTACCTCTTTTCCACTATTATCGATGGCCATCACGAACGGGTTGTATTCGCTCGTTAAGCCAGCCAATAGTATCGAAATAAGCCAATCGTCTGATACTTTAGCGTCTATATCATTAAGCTGCTGTGCCAGGTGTACTATATCGCAGATGTATTTTTCCATACTTGAATAACTTTCCAAACGACACTGCCATAGTTTACGTTGCAGCAAAATTCGCCTGCCCCAGCCTTGATCCTCGTAGGCTCTGCACAAGTTTTGCCATACCTCGCGTGCGGTTTTTGCTTGGTACACGTGCGCAAAACATGTAGGCTCAATAAGCAGACATAGAGTTGATCGTGCCTTCCTATCACTGTCTTTTTTGTAAATCACTGATATTTTCTGTTTCCACAACATCCCACAAGTTTTTGGATTCGAGGAGGTTTTTTACAATGAATTTCCACGATGTAAAATCATTCGCTCCTTGCAGTTTTTTAATTCCGCAATAGGAACCAGAAACAGAATTTTCATCACACATTTTTTCACTTTTTGACAGTACCTATTGTTTTTTCACTGTCAACAACGTGACAATCAGTATTATAAAGGAAATATTTTTTACGATCACTTTATAATAATATTTACTCAGGTACGGAATGGGAACCATAACCTGTTAAAAATTAACTTATCCAGCATTAGCGCATTCCCCGAGTACTTATATTATTTACTAAATTATAGACCGTATCAGCTTCACACCATTTATTTTATTGTTCTGTCATGACGACAGACAGCGCATCATGTGTTGGTTGCCAAGGTAGGTATACAACCTCCAACACATACTGTTGTCTTTTTTTAAATACATATTAATAACTTAGCTCAGACGTAGGAAGATATGTAGTAGAGTTGTTGGGATTGATTGAATCATTGTTCTAATTCCTTTGCAGAGTTCTAGTACAATGGGTAGTTCAACTTCCAAAAAATCACAGATCTAAAGGACTGGACTAGACTAAAGGACTAAGTCATTTGAGCTTCAATCGTAAGCCCCTACGAAGCCATTATAAATTGTTGCTAAAGTAATTAGCACAAGTAGATCAGCAGTTGAACCCGTACGGAGCGTGTGGAGAATTGTTCCAATAATGGCTTGCCTAACTGGGAAACAACAGTGAATTAACGACGACACGCGACACACACTCACCCCTTAACTGCAGCAAGTACCTAAGTATGACACTTAAAAGATAAAATTGTACTTACTTTGATGGATTTACCTATAGACATGTATCTACTTATTTATAAAAATGATAAGTTCAATTATAAACAGAAATTAGTGGGCTTCCTAATAGAAAGATGGTTTTTTTTATTGATTATAAACTAGTGCTTGACTGCTATCCCGCCTGATGGTAAGCAGTGATGCAATCGTTGATGGTAAAGCGCACTAGTTTATTAAGCCTATTCACTTAATAAACTAAGGAATAGGAAGGATGACGGCAGTTGAGCGAGGTGATGCAATGTTTCCGTGTGCAGTTTCTGGCCTGCCATCGGACGCGTCCCCAGGTGGCGGATAGGGGAACGGCCCCCAGATATGGGGGTTACCGGTTTACCGGCGCGGACCAAAACCAGATGCGGGGACCGCTTCGGCGGTCACACGTGCGGCGGGTCGGCCACCACTGAGGTGGCTGACGTGACCCGAACTCCGGGTCACCGTCGGGCAACCCGGTCTCCTCATTGAGAGGAGCTGGGGGCCCCGTTTGCCTCTGGGCAAACGAGTGGGGCTAAGAGGAAGGACACCTCGCTAAAAAACCCTTGGCTGCTGCGTCTTCTCGCACAAAAAGACGTACCCAGCCCGGCCCCTCCCTGTGGAGTGGAGGGACCACTGTGGGCCCGCCCTAGGCGGGAATCGCCGGCGGGGGATTGGTAGTTAGGCTGTGCCATTTTCCCATGACCCCGCCACTCAGGCGATGTCGTTGTGCCGCTGTGGGTTTAGTGGGTATTCCCGGCTTCGGCTGGGCGACCACACACGCCCTTCGGGGTACGGTGCGTAAATACATTACCACAGCCTTAAAAAAAAAAGGTGATGCAATGTTAACCCCAAGACCAACCCGACCAAACGATGCTGCGCTAGAGGGAGATTGATCTGGAGACTCTCCACGACCAAACTCCCGACACAACAACATTTGGCGCATCGTACCCGCCACACATCGCAACACAACTGTTCAGACCCGTCCTCCGTACGGCTTCACCAGACATCATGCCGGAACACGAGGAATCGCTTGGCGGCAAGACTTTGTGATGTATTATTGGATTAATGATTTTTTGATGGACAAACCTTTCTAATCAGCAACGTTTATAATAAATATAGGTACCTATCCAATTGATATTATTATGAACTAAACGACCCAACGTGCATTTCTCAGTTTCATTCTAAGTAAGTATTTTTTACTTTGATCATTCTGCAATATTAATTATTATTAATGTATAAACATTTTGACAATTCTATATTATAATTTGTAATTTTACATTTGGCTTATTTTTATAAATTTTGCGGTCTATCCAGTCTTTAAATACCTATATTTTTTTGCAAAATAAATGTTTTGATTTGTTTAGACACCATACGTCATTTCATTTCATCAGAATAAGTAGACAATTGCTAGGACATAAGATAATCTCATGAAGGATATGTATGTACCTATATTAGCCACAAGATTCATGACGTAGAACCCTATTGTTTAGTTAAAAGCTCGTCAGGTGATTTGGGTAAGTTCACCGGTTAGTTAGTAAATGTGATGTGTTCTTGTTTTCTTGGTGATGTATTTCGTTAAATGAGTTGAGCCCAGGAGATGGCCATGTCAGTTTATGGTTCTGGAGCTATAGGTTTGTGATGGTTTTACTCTTTTGGTAAATTTAGCTGATGATGTTCAAGTAGGTACATAACTTGTAGCGTCCCCGATGCTTGTTTACATTCGAACTAGAATCTAGTTGGATACTTACAATGTCTTAACCAAGTCTCTGTGTCATACATTAAATCGATTAGGTACCTACTAAAAGAAATTGAACTAAGGAAATACCAAACTATCGCAGCTGTTCAAGTAACATTTATAATTCGCCGAGATGTAGGGGTGTGTGAGTACTGTTAGTTATCGTCGTGGAAAATATACTTATGTTAGTACCTTTGTGTAGGTAATAGGCACCTACTTAGGTGCTTTCTTAAATATATTCCTAAAACTAAATATTTACTGAGACACTTCTAATAAAAATACTTACACGGCTGAGCCGGCGATGTAGAGCCGATAATCAGTCTCTTTTTATTATCCTTAGAACACAGATAACTAATTAATTTCCAATACGCACTGATGGAAACTCACTTCATAGTATATTCTAATGATTTTAATCCAAAACCAAGCAAATTATTATTCATGATTCCCGAGACGCGGCCGCGATAACCGTCGTGTGGAAATACGTAAACAAAAGCCTCCAGTTGACGCAGCACGCATGCGCGCCGCCGAGCCGCCGCCGACATACTGACGCCCCGCGGGCCCGCGCCCGACCGGAGACGTCAGCCGGCACACAGGGGACAGGGATTAACAACAAAAACGACATCATTTTATTCAACGAAATTTTATTTAAGTACAATCAGATCAACAAAAAACACAAGAACAAAATAATCACACAAGGTTGTTCACAAATTATTAGTTTTCAACAAAATTAATATCAATAGCATAAAGAAAACTCACTCTATGTAATTAATTTTCAATGGAATTGTAACTAGAACAAGAATTATCTTGCTAATAATTAGTAATAAGATGGGCACATATAACAAATGATTTTAATTAAATACCAAATATGAAGGAAAAGCTTGAAGGCAAGATATTGGTATTTTGTATATTTTTGTACATTCGAATATGTAGTTTTGGTCTCTAAGGTAGTATATCTTTTGTAATATAAGTATTTAATTAGACCAATAAACACCCAGACTTATAAAATTCAATACATGCCTTTTAATAAAAATATATCTTAATATTTTGCTGAAATTTAAATTTATGTAAAATGAACAGTCTTCAAATTTTATTGCTCTATAATTTTCTCCTACAGATTATTACATACTACGAATTTTATTACTGACCCGTCTCATCCGAGGTAGTCAGCATAAAGAATTTAATTTTTTTTATGCAAGTTATAAGTTCTACAATTCATAGTTCGGAATTAATATTAGTCTTTAGAAGGGCTCTAGGGGTGCTTCTAGATCCACCACTGACATTACGAGTAATGAATACGATAATTTTACAATATTAATAAGGAGTACAATGTCCCATTTTATGTCAGTCATAGTATGTACCTGCATGGCCTGTTGTTATCTACAGATTGGTGATCTGTCTTTAACATCAGCACGTTACTTTCTACCTTTACTTTACTACGAATAATCTGAGCAAAAACTGGACAATGTATTCCATCTAAATACTATGAGAGCCACATCAGAATTATAGATAGTTAATTCTAATATTCAGTTCTAAAGAAAGCTTTAGGCCTTACAATTATCTTTATAAGGATTAAAACCCTAAGGAGGGGTTCGTTCCCGAACACGTCGAACTATACTGCCGATAAACCTAGTATTTCTTGTGTTGGCTCTCAGTACAGTAAGGCCCGGACACACGGCGTTTTTTGTGTGACTTCAACAGGCGTTGACGCGCTTCAAACGCGAACTGCGTCGACGCTCATGACATGGGTCACGAGTGTGCACGGGCCTTCAAATTTAAAATTATATGTTCGAAACTTTACTACACGTAATGAAAATTATAGGGACCAATTGTACAATGTTCAGTCTGATCTGCCTCAATCTGTCAGAAATACATGTAAGTTCCCAACATTGTGACCATTGACTTATATATTACTGCGTAAATCGATGATTGTGACATTTGTTGTCGCCAAAATGAGAGTGCGGCTACATTTTGAATGTTTTAAATTACATGAAAATGGCCTTCAGTAGAGTTGATAGTCTGTCTGTCGTACTGATAATCTAGCAATTACCAAATCACCGAGACAGTGAGGCAGTCACAGAAACAAATGTTAATAATGTTATTCTTTGTTAAATGATCGTTCTATTAAACCACAGAGCACGGAGCCACCTCAGCGCAATGTCAACTGTACCTTCTGTGTCACCTTTCACTGGTACTAAGGCTCAAATGACGTATGAATGTGGTCCGTAACAGTACTTGTTTTCTGAACGCTCTTTGGGCGTCACGAACTTTACTGGACACTACTTTTAAAAACTAATTACTTACTGCGGTCTCTAGTCCTGACGGCAATTATTTTGAACATTACCATCATGTATGACCATGTTTTTCAATAATTTTGGTGCTCACTGTTCTCGTTACCTAGAAACCAGACTACCAATCTCTCCACCATAAAGGTAGTATCAAAATATCAGGATACTAACAGAATATCAATATTTCTATTTAGAAAGCTCACACGACATTATACAATCAGGAAAACGGATTGTTCAGAAAATGTACTATCAATTTAAATAGTATTCTTTATCAGTTGTATGAAATAAGTATAAGGATGGGTGTTCCTGTGTCAGTCTGTTGAACAAAAGGGATCTGTAGTTGATGGACAGTTTCGTTACATGTAGCACGTTCCGAACGCTAATCGTAATTATATCTAAATCAGTCTGACAGCACATCATCGAATGGTGAGTTATGTTTGCAATTCGACGAACACTCTCGGCTCGCTGTGCGTGTAATTCTACCAACAGTCTCGGCTCTCACTGTAGGAGCATGCCTTCATTCTAGTTGATGGACTTGTTGTAACAGATACATCTTTTGTTTCAACATTTTGTGGTAGTAGTATACTTAATGACTAAAACTATGTAATGTGGAATAATTTGATATATATATATATATATAATAAGCCTTTTAGGTATACACCTTGCTAAAGTTTGTTTACTTTGAGCTATGTTTATATAAACCCTGACGTGGTCATTAATAAGAATTATAGCTACGTTTTGAAACACAACTCAAATATAACTTGTTCCTTAGACTTTTGTACATTGACTTTAATGTCCGTTGAAGCTACATAAAAGCTTCTAAGAATGGCTTTAAGTTTAATATCGTTTGAGCACTAGGTCTGAGCCAAGAATGTCATTCGGACGCGGTTCGATAACCCAGCCGTAGCGGGAATTATCTAAATGACACCTTAAGCACTTACGTAACTAATAATAATAATGTTAATTAGCTCTCTCACTATTCTGCGGATTTAACTTTAAATTTAACTTTAGATTACGTGCTTGTGTGCGTCAACATACGTACGTATGTAACGTGACGTACGTGACCTCCAGGACATCCAAAACCAATTCAACAAAAACGTTGTTCTCTGGTGTATAAACCGTAGCTGTTGTTGAATTGGTTTCGATGTTGCGCCAGTAGCAACTGTGTCTTTTCTGTAATCTATATACAGTTCTTTCTCAGTTATATTCTCAGGTATTAGTGTATTTTTTCTCAGTGACAGCAGCAACCCGACACCTAATTTAATGTAACTACAATATAAATCACTGTAACAGTGATACAAAATCACAAGTAAAATATCTGTTAAGGACTGTAGTGAAATTTTAATTTGCATGATTGTAGGTGTTCCATATAGGCCTCAACGCTAGGATCATTCTAATGTTTCTTCTATATCTAAGATTATTTTAATTTCATGCCTATAGAAACGTAAATAAAAACTGCATACTATTAATATAAATTTGCTTTGTGAACACTTCATGTTACTTGCTAAAGTTAGTAAACAACTTGTCAGTCTCTAACGGTAATATACTTTACAATAAACTTGGATATTTCAGATTGGATAACGAAAGACGACTCCATTTTTATTTTCGGATGGGTTTCATTAAATGATCTCTCCCGTGCGGAAGTGCCTGTGTCAGTGTCACTATATCTTTTCAAACAACGCGCGGCCCTTACAGACGTCAGCCCTAGTCTGGCTTCCCCTTTGTTACCGTGGTTCTCTTTGAAGGTAGAGAGAAGGATCAACTTCAACAACTGTAGTACCTTCATTGCCTTCGTGACAAAGACTAACGGTTACTCGCGTCATTCATGCAGAAGATATTGTTAGACTGGTGATGGCACATTCATAGCTTAGTGATCTATGATAGGCTACGTCGACTTCACTGGCTTGAAGAAGAGGTAAAAAGAGGGTCTCCTCTCAGTATATATCCGATTATATAGAGGTTACTAAAACAGCGATTTGGACAAGTCACAATAAAGAAGGACGTGTACTCTAGAGTTGAAAAAAGGAGTCGCTTTTAAACCAGTGCGGTTGGTTGTATGGGCCCTGGACAACGAACCAACTGTCACTTGTCTATGAGTATGACTTCTTGAAGTCAGTACAGTATATGAATGACTTTATCTCGTCGGGAAGCCTTGCTCTAATCATGTTCCGAGTTAGAAGCCACGGCGGCGTTCCGACGAGATATGTGTGATGATGTGAACATCAGAGGGGTCAACTCTGTGCCGCATTCTTGATAACGAGGATTTCTCGAAGACGAAGAACTACCTTGGGAACAAGGTGTTTATAGATAAATCCATTGAACTGGAGTAGAACAAAAAGTTGATCTCCTCTAGGGGAACCAGAGGCCTTCGATTTCTCAGGAGGAAAAGGTGTGGCTTGCGAACGTGGGGGCAATATCGATACGATGGAGATACAGGTACTCTTTCAAGGAGAGACGGCGACTCACACACATCCGCCGAGGATTCGAGGTTGAATAAAAAATCCTCCACCAGCAGAAAGAGAACTTGATACCATAAAATTAAAATACATGTTGGCGGCGGCCGTCACGCAGCGCATCGAGTGACTAACTCGACGAGAGGGTCGGCTCCTTACCTTACGCACTCGACGCAAGCGACATTGAATATTTCGAATTTTTTTAACATATTTTATTGCTTCACTTAAAAAGTTCTTTTCAGAGCTACTTAGTTTTAGTATTAGGAATCGCACTTTTTCATAATATTTAAATATTTTATTATTATTCATTTAAATATTTTCATCGTTAACAACTTAAACATCCTCATAAAGACAATCTATGCAGCCTGCGGATATTGACTTTGTCGTCGATGTTAGTGTTGGTGTCTGTGAATTGACTTGGGAATCATTTTGCTGACCGTGTCTTTCCTGGGTAGGCGTTTTGCAGCGGTTACCGATACCCACGCGGGCGGAGCTGCGAGCGATTGCTCTGTGTAGTATAAAACAAAGTTGCTTTCTCTATTCCTATATCCCCATGTATGTTTAAATATTTAAAACTACGCAACGGATTTTGATGCCATTTTTTCAAATATATAGTGATTCAAGAGAAAGGTTTTTAAGTATAATACATGAACTACATGCACCCGTGCGAAGCTGGTTTTTATATAAAAAAGCAATTCTTACATACTAATTAAACATAACTTACTCTATTAGTGATTTAACAAGACACATCAAGCTATAAAAAGGGACAGATACACAGGGGTAGTCACAAGGCCCACGCTCTACAAAGCAGAACTTCTTAAAATTATATGTGCCATATTTTCATTCGTGTACTCTTTAGTCCTCGTAATGTTTTAGTTTTAAACAAAATAACAACAACTGCTGGGAAACCATTTCACAAGCCTTGCTACTGAGTACTTATATTTAATAAGTTATAACAATTTATTGTATGATCTACAGTCTATGTGTATAGACGTGATAAGTTTTTCATGACAATACATTTAGGGTGGTGGTATGTACTCACAGTATTATTTACGTACATGATATAAATTTAAATAAGTTAGTGCTAGGTTGTATATTGTTGCATATTTCATGGAAGCAGTAACAGGAGGTTGATTTTTGTTTGTAATGTTTTCAATAAACAACACTGACAGTTTGGTAACCAACATCCCGCCGCTTTCACAAAGTGTTTGAGTGATAATTTTGAGTCGGCTAACTGTGCGGCCAAAGTGCGACATATTCGCCAGAATGTAAACAAATATCAATTAATGCAACAATCATTTGTATTGGTACAAAAAGTTTATGTCACAATTTAAGTTAAGGTTTTAGGGCTGAAAGTGAGTTAAGCGGGCGTCTGCGACGTTGTCCGTCGCGTGTGTACGTCTGCGACGTTGTCCGTCGCGTGTGTACGTCTGCGACGTTGTCCGTCGCGTGTGTACGTCTGCGACGTTGTCCGTCGCGTGTGTACGTCTGCGACGTTGTCCGTCGCGTGTGTACGTCTGCGACGTGGTCGTACGGTCCCCTTACATCCCACCTTAACTATATTGACAACTTGATCATATTATAACATGTAACTGTCTACAAAACAATGCTAAGCAAGAAACACCTAACACTGTGTTGTTAACATTTCTTCTGTTGTACTCTTCTGATATTTTGTAGTTGTAAAAGTGTGAAATGAAATGAAATCATCAATGACTTACTTAGACACTAGTTACACAGTATCGAACAAAACTATTATCAAAAATGGCAACAAGTATTAATCAGTGTAAACTAGTTAAAATAAATATACATTATTTAATATCAGCCTTAAATACAATGTATAAAGATCTTATCACAAAGCAATGTACAAAAAACCATTATTTTTTACGACTTTTCTGTGGTACATCAAACCAAATTCAACCGTACACGCATGCCCTAAAGTCAGAATTATAAAGTTTTTTTTTTTTTATTAGTTATAAATTAGTGCTTGACTGCAATCCCGCCTGATGGTAAGCAGTGATGCAATCGTTGATGGTAAAACGCACTAGCTTATTAAGAACTGAGTGAATAGGAAGACAGACGGCAGTTGAGCGAGGTGATGCAATGTTTAACCCAACAACACGACCAACGATGCTGCGCCAGAGGATGATCTGGAGACCCTCCACGACCAAACTCCCGACACAACAACACTAGGCACATCGTACCCGGCACACATCGCAACAAAACTGCTCAGACCCGTCCTCCGTACGGCTTCACCAGACATCATGCCGGAACACGACGAATCGCTTGGCGGCAAGACTTTGTCTGGTGGGTGGTAATTTATGCCGGCGGCTGATGTTGTTGCCTACCACCGAGAGAAGTGCTACAAAAAACCAATTAATTTTTACGACCCAGCCTAAAAGCGGCCAAGTGCAAGTTGGAGTCGCACACGGTTCCGTACTATCTTTAAAAATGACAAAAAAAAAACACGTTTATTGTATGGGAAAAAATATAAAATATTTAAGGGGAGCCCGTTAAATATTACATATCTTTTATTTTTAATATTTTGTTGTATAGCGGCAAGAGAAATACATACCCTCTCAAAATTTCAACTGTCTAGCTCTAGCTATTACGGTTCATGAGATACAGCCTGGTATCAGACGGACGGACAGCGAAGTCTCATGAATAGTTCCGTAGCTAAAAGGTAAAATGGAGCCTCATTTTACCTTATAGGTGCGGAACCCTAAAAAAAGCACTCGCGGGCGCTTGTTCAATTCAACCATTTTTTACGTTGATTGTGAATCGAGTGTGTAAGTGATTGATGTAAATAAACAATTTATTTATGCATCAACAAAAATTCATGTGACAAAATCCGAGATTGAAAATGTTCGTAAGGGGACCGTACTTACAAATATTAGTAAGTTTACACTTCTTGCATGGACTCGTTGCGTGTCGTGTCAACGCATTCGTAACCATACTTGATGATGAAGTGAAACCGCGGGTCGGAGACCAGCTCGGCCAGCTCCGGAGCAGTCAGGATGTCTTCCACGGGAGGCAAAAGGAGCTCTAGGTCTCCACCTGGAAAAGAAATTTACATTGTAAAAGAGTTTTAAAGATTGCCATAGACTGATTTTTTTTTTGTTAAATTTGGTGTAAAAAACATAAATAAAAAAACTGACTACTGAATACTACGTATCGCGTAAACTTATGATCGATGTTTAAAAAAAAATGTATCTAATGCCATGGCTTGATATATAGGGTCCTCACCGGTGACGTGCACGAGGTCGATGAGCCTGAAGAACATCTTGTCCCGCAGCTCGTCTGCCGGCACGTCCACACGACACATTAATATATAGGGTCCTCACCGGTGACGTGCACGAGGTCGATGAGCCTGAAGAACATCTTGTCCCGCAGCTCGTCTGCCGGCACGTCCACACGACACATTAATATATAGGGTCCTCACCGGTGACATGCACGAGGTCGATGAGCCTGAAGAACATCTTGTCCCGCAGCTCGTCTGCCGGCACGTCCACACGACACATTAATATATAGGGTCCTCACCGGTGACATGCACGAGGTCGATGAGCCTGAAGAACATCTTGTCCCGCAGCTCGTCTGCCGGCACGTCCACACGACACATTAATATATAGGGTCCTCACCGGTGACGTGCACGAGGTCGATGAGCCTGAAGAACATCTTGTCCCGCAGCTCGTCTGCCGGCACGTCCACACGACACATTAATATATAGGGTCCTCACCGGTGACATGCACGAGGTCGATGAGCCTGAAGAACATCTTGTCCCGCAGCTCGTCTGCCGGCACGTCCACACGACACATTAATATATAGGGTCCTCACCGGTGACGTGCACGAGGTCGATGAGCCTGAAGAACATCTTGTCCCGCAGCTCGTCTGCCGGCACGTCCACACGACACATTAATATATAGGGTCCTCACCGGTGACATGCACGAGGTCGATGAGCCTGAAGAACATCTTGTCCCGCAGCTCGTCTGCCGGCACGTCCACACGACACATTAATATATAGGGTCCTCACCGGTGACGTGCACGAGGTCGATGAGCCTGAAGAACATCTTGTCCCGCAGCTCGTCTGCCGGCACGTCCACACGACACATAGACCAGTCGTCACGCCGGATGCACGCGCACCACACCTGAAATTATATTTACCTTGGAATGGGCAACTAGCTTCATCTTTCTGACTTAACTCTGTGATAGTTCTAAAGTAACTGGTGTAATTCAAATCAAATCTTTCGACTCTAAAACGATAATACAGCCAGACTAAAGCAAAAGCTGCTAATCGAAAATTGTTGTCCAGACAAAGTATGTATATGAATGGATTGCCTTTAAACAATCATATTTGGTGAACAACTTGATCTAAAACTTTGGCGTTGGATAGCCCATTAATCCAGGAAGGCCTTAGGCTATATAACATCACGCTGGGACCAGTAGGAGCGGAGTATAACTAACTCCACGCGAACGAAGTCGCTGGCGGCCGCTAGTTTTCAATATAAGGGAACAACGAAGTCTTCAATTACAGACATTTGTAAGCTTAAACGGAGACTCAAAATGATACAGACACAAAATATTTTTTATTTTTAATGCCATGACATGTAATAGTTAATAATTTTACCCTGAGGCGTAGATCGTCTCGTCGCTCCATGTCCTGGATGTAGTCGGTGAGATCGAGCGCTTTCTTGTAATCGTACTCCGTTAGGGCCTGGCTCTCCGATTCGATGTACATCTGTAAGGCGAACATTTCTTTAGGCTATCGTAGCTCATTGAAATGAAAATAAGCGAGAATATTGATATAAGGGTTGGCGAAATGGTTGAGCTAAGTGAGCAAAATGTAGTATAGACAGTATAATCATTCATCAACAATTTTTAAGGTGGGAGGCCACAACATCAGCCGCCGGCATAAGTCACCACCCTTCAGACAAAGTCATATCGCCAAGCGATTCGTCGTGTTCCGGCATGATGTCTGGTGCAGCCGTACGGAGGACGGGTCTGAGCAGTTGTGTTGCGATGTGTGCCGGGTACGATTTGCCAAATGTTGTTGTGTCGGGAGTTTGGTCCTGGAGGGTAGCGGGATCCGAAGCACGGTGCGCCGCTGGCCGACCGCAGGTAGTTGGGGGCCCAAGTAGTGTGCCAGCCACACACGAAAGGCTGCCCCGCCAACTGCGAAAAATCCCAGGGTGGCCCCATCGTGCCGGTTGGCGACCGGACGAGAGGACCCGATGGCGATCCCTGGGGGGGTTCGGGCGTCCCCGCAGTCTCCAGATCAACCTCCCTTTGGCGCGGCATCGTTGGTAGTGTTGTTGGATTTAACATTGCTTCACCTCGCTCAACTGCCGTCTTCCTTCCTATTCACTCAATTTAAAATCAAAGATGAAAAGTACAAATAAGAAAAGTAGGTGTGCACTGCGGGCGCACGTCCTCTCGTTTAAAGTGCACCTCTCAAACATTCGAGGTCTGCACTCCAATATCGATGCAGTCCACCACCACCTTGAGACTGAAAAGCCTCACCTACTTTTCTTGACGGAGACCCAGATCAGATGTCCGTCTGATGCGGCATACCTCAAGTACCCGGGATACTCTTTGGAGCATCATTTCCTGCAGCGTGCCCCAGCACGCTGCAGGAAATGATGCTCCAAAGACAAAACGGTCCCTCCGAGTTGTTGTCGACGGATGCTCATCGGAGCCCATGTCGACCAATGCCGGTGTTCCTCAGGGGTCTGTTCTCTCTGCAACTCTGTTCCTGCTGCATATTAATGATCTGCTGATGCCCGGTATCTATGGGTATGCAGATGACAGCACAGTTGTGGAGAGATATCTGCCGGAAGCTCAGGCTAGTAAGGAAGCAATCTGGTCCGAAAGAGAGGCTATGGTAGAGCGAACGAGTGCTGCACTACAGGCAGTCTCCGAATGGGGCAAAGCCAATCTTGTAGCATTCAATGCCGCCAAAACACAGGCGTGTCTTTTCACCGCCAAAAGGGGCCCGTTCACCTTGGCTCCTACTTTTCAGAATGTATCCTTGGAGTGC
This sequence comes from Sesamia nonagrioides, assembly GCA_017933935.1. Lineage (NCBI taxonomy): Eukaryota > Metazoa > Arthropoda > Insecta > Lepidoptera > Noctuidae > Sesamia > Sesamia nonagrioides. The sequence goes on along the minus strand of JADWQK010001537.1, from coordinate 201,435 downwards.
ACCAACCGCCTTCAGCTTTTGGGAGTAGAGATTTCCTCGAACCTTAACTTTGGGCGGTTCATTGAGTCCAAGGCCAGGGTGGCTGCTAGAAAACTTGGCGTTATCGCAAATGTCCGGCGGTACTTCACACCGGGGCAGCTTCTAATGTTGTACAAAGCACAGGTCCGCTCGTGTGTGGAGTACTGCAGCCACATTTGGGCTGGTGCTGCGAAATGTCACCTGGATACTTTGGATTCAGTGGAGAGACGTGCGAAGAGGCTGATTGGCGACCCAGACTTAACTCGGTCTCCAAAGCCTGGAGCACAGGCGTAGAGTAGCCAGCCTTTCAGTCTTCTATAGGTTGCATTCTGGTGAGTGTGCAAGGGAATTGCATGATTTAATTCCCCCATCACCGTTCCACCATCGGACGACCCGTCGTACGGCGAGTTTCCACCCTTACGTTGTTGATACCACTGCGACCCGGACGAAGCGTTTCGCTTCCTCTTTTATACCGCGTACATCGAGGGACTGGAACAATTTGCCAGCGACAGTGTTTCCGTCACATTACAATTTAAGTGTCTTCAAGGCTAGAGTGAATAGGCTCTTAATAAACTAGCGCGCTTTACCATCAATGATCGCATCACTGCTTACCATCAGGCGGGATTGCGGTCAAGCGCTTGTTTATAACTCATAAAAAAAAAAAAAACAATTTCGATTTTTATAGGTCGTAAAAGCAAATGCAGTGGAGGAATGAAGTACATATTTTGGTATGTGTTGGTAGGGATCGTGAGCGTCTTGTGGATTCTGGGATTGTTTTGATAATTGTGGAATGTTTGTTTCATTGCGAGAACAATACAAATTAAAATCTTGTGCGTATCTAATCCAGTTCAAGTTGTGGTTCAGTTTCGATGCCATTTCTTATCGAAGTTTTAACTTCGATGGAAGTAAGATTAATGTAGGACTGATACGTTTCGTCAGATATTATAATTAAAACTAAATAAATTATAAGCAAATTCATTTAACAAATGGCACAGAAATAGTTTGTTTCATTTGACAGTGGTTACGTTTCAATTATGATCCAGTTATGGTCACACTGTCTGTCAAAAGATCAGCGCGATAGATGTAGGATTTCATTGCTACGCAAAAGATACACAATGCATGTGAGCGAGATCCCGATCCAGTTGATTTCAGAGGAGAAAGAGACAAAAAATAAATGGCAGTTGAGACATTATTTTCACAAGTAAGGGCCCCTAGAGTCCGAGAGTGCTTTGCGGCGTGGTGTATTTTGTGAATATTTTAATAATCCCTTAATAAGAGAACAAAAAAAAAAAATGATGCTCAGCTATGGTGTCTTGTTCTGTGTGTGAATGTGATGTGACAGAAATAATCCGAATCAATACACTTTTCACAGGTAAATACGATTTTGTCATCATAAGTTTCCGAAACATATTTTGTTAAATTTATGCAATTACACCGATGCGAAAAAAGTAATTTCAATGTACTACTTATTCCCATTGTTGTATGTAACTATATTTTGTGATTATAAATAGGATTTATGAAAATATTGTGTAAAAATTAAAATTGTTTGTTTACGCTAGTGCTTGACAAAGCGGTTACGTCACAAGTATCGATAAAATGTAACTTAGTTTTAGAGACACCGTAACTGGATTACCATACTAAATATTCAATAAAATATTTTTTATTTTGGAATAAATAATTAATTAAAAATAAAGTGCTTTTATTCCTGTAATACAATTTCAATTAGTATTGCGCCTGAAATAACTTGTAAATATCTGAAACTAGCGGTAAATAGTTTTTATTATATAAATAATCGATAATGAAATATTTATAGTAAGCCATCCTGGACAACACTAGTTTTCACTCAAACATTGTCATTTACGCACACATGTGTATATATTTTTTTTGATACAGTATCGAGTCGTTTATGTGTATCTTTTACTTCCTATATCTATGAGCGCGATACGAAACATAGCTAAAGTTTTGGTTTGGTTGCGATGCAATTCTGTTTGGGTTGAATTATTTTAGTGCTATGCCACCCAGGGCGGTACCTGCACGAGCTGGTCGGGCGGCAGCACGCGCGAGTCGTCCCCGTCCAGGCCGTGGTGCACGCGCAGCGGCCGCGGGAGAGCCGCGTGCTGGTCGGCCAGCGACAGGAGGGACTCCAGCCGTAACCAGGCGCCCGAGGGGGGGCTGCCCGGCGTCGCCGAAGCCACCAGGCACAGCTTGGCCAGCGACGCTGTGGTCTGTGGGGTTTGTTATGTGTTAGACGATCTCTGTACTTTATAAACCAGGCCAGCAAGCCCGCCAGCGTGCCCCGGGGCCGCTGTTATGTGTTATGTTGTACCGTGAGCCTGTTGACGGAGTCCAGCTCGTCGTTGGCCATGAGCAGCAGCGCGTCGGCGGCGCGTTCGTAGTGCTGCGCGCTCAGCTCGTGCAGCGCCAACAGCGGCGCGCGCCCCGGCGCCGCCTGCAGCCAGCCGCGCAGCTCGTGGGGGCGGCGAGCGCCCGCCCGGAGTAGCAGGCGGGCCCGCGCGCCCGACCCGGCCAGCCGCCCGAACGTCAGCTGGGACATGCCCTGCGACACAACGGGCCACGGTCAAGGCACGACCAGTCTTCAAGCATTTCAAAACATTTCCAATCAAATCAAAAAATAAGAATGGTCCCAGTATTGAGCCTTGCAGTACAGCTAACTGGACCGGTAGCCCGAAAGATTTCACACCATTAACATCTATACATTGAAATTGCCGCTGACCGGCTGGTGGCGGTTTGGATTTCGGTTACTTGATTGTTCACAAACCAAGGCTACGGAGAGAAAGCAAAAGTATACTGACGGCTGATTGGAAAAACTTCCGAGTTTTGTTCGTTCTCCATTCCTTAATGCTGATTGAATCCTCCGCCAGGCAATGAAGTTTATGGGGAAAAAAGCAGAAACAGAGCAGAGCAGCAGAGCTTGCTTATTGAGGTATTTAATTGTTATGTGCAACAACTCTTGTGTAATATTGACGTTAAAAAGTACTCCTTCTCAGTCTAATTTGAATAAATAACTTTAGATTCATTCTACTTTTATAAGTACCCGGAGTAGCCCATTGGTTACAGCCAGCAGACGACCAATTAGGGCCTGCGCAGGCGACGGAAAAAAAAGTCGCGTGAAAGTGTACAAAAAGTGGGGTCATTTGTTACCCAGAAATTTAGAGAATACGGTCTTTGACTAAAAAACTAATTAGTCCGTCAGACAGATTTCCAAAAAATACTAGACACGTAGTTTTCCTTTTTTCAGAAAAACAAAAAATTGACAAATATAAAAGGCATCAAAGATCAGGAATGGTGGCTGGTGACGTCACTAGTCGCTAAAAGTGTACCGTCCAGTGACGTCACACGAGTTTTCAACGCGCTGTGTCGTCTTCATCTTTTGTTTATAGGTGTTATACAAGGTGAACAGTGTGTCGTTACAACGCAACACCTTGTTCTCCACAACCGCAAAATGTAATCTTACTCACTCTATGTGACATGTAGCTCGCACGCACATCGATACTACAATACATATTATTATCTCCTTTATTCCACTTATAAATTATATTTTTAAATATTTCTACATAAAAAAAATATATATAAAAAACATTTAAAAATATAAAAAATAGTAGCCTACCGGTAACGGGAACAGGGTCCAAGCTACCGGCGGTCAGGGCTCCAGAGAGAGGAACTTCCTGACGATGCGAGCCGTGTCCAGCAGTTCCGATTTCTGAATCAAGCCCTTGATCCAGCTGCCTAACGAGAGCTTCCTGAGGTGTTGGTCGAGGCTCTTAGCTATCAAGCCATTGGCTGTCACGAGTATCGGTACAATGATTGCTGAATCCACTTCCCACATATCGACAACGTCGTGAGCCAAGTCAAGATACTTGATTTGTTTATCTTTCTCAGCTTTCACGAGGTTCTCATCATGCGGGATGGTTATGTCAACAATCATTGCACGCCGCTCTGATCGATCCACCAGCACTACATCAGGCTTATTGGCAACAATAGTCCTGTCAGTGATGATGGATCGATTCCAGTACAATGTGATATAGCCATTTTCGAGAACTGGGTCGGGCGTATACCTGTAGTACGGCACCTCCGATTCCATAAGGTTGTATTTAAGAGCAAGTTGCTGATGAATGATCCTGGCTACAAGGTTGTGTCTATTCAAGTACTCTCCGTTAGCTAGACGAGAACACCCGGAGATAATATGCCTTATTGATTCCCCCGGCCGGTGACATGCCCGACAGATGTCAACTGTGCCGTCTTTCACAATAAATCTCCGGTAATTGTTCGTCATCATAACTTCGTCCATAATTGCACATACAAAATCTTCGGTTTCCCCAAAGAGGTCACCGAATCGTAGCCAGGCCACGGACGCTTGTAAGTCTACATCAGGCCCGTGTAGGGCTTTGAAAAAGTGTCCGTGAAGCTCCTTGCTCTGCCATACCTCCATGCGATCATTGGTGTCATGCACTACTGGTTTGTGCCAGTTCTCTTTTGCCAAGGAGAGCGGAGTGAGGCCCTTGTCAACTGCGACCACATCTCGATGCATTCCCACGTCTGTTGTTAGGAAATATTTTCTGAGACTGCATATCTCACGATTGTGGAGTGTCTTAGCGTTTAAAAAGCCTCGACCTCCACATTTTCGCGGGATATACAGCCTCATAACCGATGACCGTGGGTGATGCAATCGATTTGCAGTCAGCAGTGTACGGACTCTCCTATCCAGGGCGTCGAGTTCGGTTTGAGTCCATAATATAATAATAATAATATTTATTATATATATTATTTAGGATAACTTATTACTTACTAGACACAAATCTATAAAAGGTGATGAAAATAGCTACATAGATTAGAACATATTTGCTAATTACCTTAAATTCTTATGTGTTATTTTAAATAAAAGCTGTTCAGTAATTAAAACCAACAACATACCTCATTAGAATATTTGTCGATATATGAGAAAAGTTTGTCAATATCGTCGTTATTGACGCACATGTCTATCAACAACTCAAAGTCTTTGAACTTCTCAGCAAGAACCTCCGCGCGCTCCATTTGGCCTTCGTCGACTGAAATAAGCAGTCACGTTAAAATAAATATACATTCAAAATATAGTTTCTATTTCAAACTATGTCAATGTTAAACCTTATTAAAAAATAGTAGGACATGTGAGAATGGATTGCAATTTTAAAAATTTGTCAAGATCGTGTCGGATCACGTTCAGTGTAGGGTTCCGTAGTTTTCCGTCCGTCAAAATAAGTGAACCCGCTAAAGAGTAAAAAAAAAATTGGTTATTTGTTACATTGAACTTACATACTAAGCACGGAATTCCATAAATGGGCCCACAAAGGACGGTGATAACTAAGGCAAGAGTAATAGATTTCAACTATTTTATAGTTCATACTCTTACCGACTTCACGAACACAGGAAAAACCATAAAAACAGTAAATATTTGGATTTGAAGAATTTGGGTCACTAATTTATATAAATCAGACGGGTAATATGTATTTTAAATGGTAATTTTAGGTTGCGTATACCGATTTATTTTTTAACTAGCTTTACTCCCGCGGCTTCGCCCGCGTGGAGTTCGGTTATATCGCGCTTTTTAGATTTCTCTCGGGAATATCATTTTTTTCCGGCAGACAGACAGACAGACAGACAGATAGACAGACAGACAGAGTTACTTTCGCATTTATAATATTAGTATGGATTGAAACAAGATACGTTCAGAATAATAAAATATTAAGATTTATAAAATGCTTGTAAGTAAACACGGTTGAATTATAAATTTAGTCCCGAAATTATTTTGTACTTTTTTTCAAAAACTGTTGAGACCATGAAGGTTGAAAAGATTTACTTAGAAAGTCTCTGTAAAGATTTTTTCATATTTTTTTTCAGTATACGATGCAAAACTTAGAGAGGACATATACATTATATTTTACTGTTGGAGCTATTATTTCTGAAAATATTAATATTATAGAAAAACTAACAATACCTATATCACAAGTTGGAAACAAAAACAAGGGTGGAAATGAAAAAAAAAAGCACACTGGCTATTTTATATGTAGGGGGTACCCTAATAGAACATTTTTAAAAAAAAATTAACAGTTTGTTTACGTTATATGAAAAGTGAAACAGAAACCTGAAATTTGAAAAATGTTTAGGAAAATGTATACATATTGGTATTAAATTTCAACTTTATAGTGCTAACGTTTACTGTCACTATCGGTGAATGGACGGAGAGACAGACTTGGTGAAATCATAAGGTTCTTAGTAGAGTACGGAACCCTAAAGGTACAAAGTATATAATGTACGTGTTAGTAGTTAGGTTGTTACTTACTGAAGAGCTGTATAGTGTCCCGCCTGATCTTCTCGTACAGACGGTGGTGGTGCGGGTCTGCGTGTAGTTGCTGCACGTCGGCCAGCAGCCGGTCCGCCAGGCGCGCCGCCGCCTCCAGCAGCGGGCCGCGCCCCCCGGCCACCTCCCCGCGCCCCCCGGCCCCCGTGGCCCCCACCCCGCGCCGCAGCAGGCCACAGAGGGCGCGCGCCAGGCCGGCCCGCGCCCCCCGCGGCCCGCCCTCCGCGCCCCACGCAGCGCGCGTCTTGTGCATGGCGCTCAGCACCTCCTGCATACAAAAACGAACAACCTTTAACTATGTTTTTGTTTTCCCTACCTTTATTTTCTAACAATCCCAACACGTGATATTGCGAAGCCAAAGATTAAAAAAAATTATCTATTTATTGGATGAAACATATTTTGATGAGTTGACAAAAAATTCTGGTCAAGCTATTTTTAGTTAAAAATAAAAAAATATCTTTTCATTCAAATGCACATGGGAGCAATTCTTCAACAACTTTTTCTTTTAGAGCGGGTTTAACAAATTCATGTTTTTTTTTGTATCACACAACAAACAAACAAACAAAAGTAATAATATTAAATAAACCTAAACATATAATCCAAAAATGATTACACAAATATACTTAAATAAAATACTAAAATATATAACAAATTGTCACATTATAGAAGAAAGGTAAGGAACTTTTTTTTTTTTTTTTTTAATTTTTTGTTATGGCAATGGCATCAAAAAATCAACATATGATTATACCAAAAAGCGCGCGTATTTGCGTCACGACTCACGACTAAACATCGCATGTTTTTAGGCTGTATGGAATTGCCTTTGCCTTTAATTTGTGGGATTATAACAACAAACATTGACATTGCGTGCGCCGTGCCGCGCTGTTTTCGCGCCATTATTAACTTTCAGTTCAACATTGAAAGGTTTTTTGTATTTATTTATTTCAAGGTCGTAGAAAAAGTTTTGTATGTCACTGTCGCAAACAGCTACTGTAATACTCGTACTGATCTATTGTGCCACTCAGCGTCGCTTCGTGGTACAAACTAGCTATCTATTGTGTCACTCAGCTTCGCTTCGTGGCACAAACTATCATTCATATTACTGTAGCGGTTACGTATTGCAGTGTAAGCTAACCCCGCCGCTTGAGCCAGTTGCGTCCCGTCCGCGCGCTGGAGCTGTATCGCGCACATTTGTTATTGAAATTATATATTCGTGTTTTTGTGATACTGACTTTCATTCCGATAAGCAAATGAACCTTCCGGCACTTCAGTGATTAGTGACCCCTTTAATTCGAGTAAATATATTCACACAAAGACTAGCTACGTGAAAGTGGTGACCCCGATAAAACAGCAATCTTACGAAGAGGAATAAGGACGCAACTCCCTTCCGACGGGGACGGCCTCGGAAGGACGACAGGCGCACACGGTACTCCAAAATGTTTTCAACATTACCTTCAGCGAAGCAGGGCGCCGGACCGGTGTTAGAGTCGCAAACAAATAATAGTGAAACCGAAGAAGCATCGACCAAGGAAAGACAGGAAATGTCGGCTATCACCGTATCATCGAGGATACCTGAGTTTTGGACGCATATGCCTCGCCTGTGGTTCGTCCAACTGGAGGGCATCATTAGGTCCCAAAAATTGGGCGACGCAGCAAAGGCAGATTTGATAGTCACCAAATTGAATTGCGAAGCGTTGCAGCAAGTAAGCGACATACTTTTTTCGCCGCCAGAGCAAAATAAGTATGAGGCACTCAAAGAACGGCTAATGCAAGTATATGAGGAAAGCGCCGATAGGCAGTTTCAGAAACTTGTTAGCGAGATAGAACTAGGGTCGCAGAAACCATCCTTTCTCTTGCGACGGATGCGAGAACTCGGGAGAAATACCCAAGTATCCGAGAAAACCTTGCACAGTTTGTGGATAGCTAGATTGCCATCAAATGTACGAGCCGTACTTACGGTCAGCCAAAACCAAGACCTAGAAAACCTAGCGAACATAGCAGATAAGATAATGGAAACGATAAAAACCAGCGAGATCGCAGCAGTAAGTGCTTCCAGCAGCAACAATCAGTCCCCAGTCACTGACTTAATGGCGCAGATGAACAAGATGAGCATAGAAATAGCAGCACTACGCGCAGAGGTGAAAGACCAACAGCAGCAGCGTCGACAAGACATGTTTAGAGGACGTGACCGTGGACGTGGATATAGGAGTCGCTCGAGATCGCCGTCCAGACCCAGAATGACACCAGCAGATCCGAATTGGTTGTGCAGACATCACTTTCGTTATCGAGGGAACGCGCAATCGTGTGAGAAGCCGTGCGCCTGGAAGACGGGAAACTAGCCACGGTACATTTGGCAGCGGTGAACTTTGTGCCGGGATCTAACCACCGCCTCAGCGTAATGGACAGAGGAAGCGGTATGACATTTCTAGTTGACACAGGTGCCAACATATCAGTTATTCCACCTACAAGTAAACAAAAACTTTCTGGTGAGTGTTCAGACTATAGATTATTCGCGGCTAACGATAGTGAGATTAAAACCTATGGTGTGCGAACTCTAGATTTAAATCTGAACTTACGACGTCCTTATCGATGGACATTCGTTATTGCGGACGTTAATCAACCCATTTTAGGTGCAGATTTTTTAGAATATCATAGTTTGTTAGTAGATTTAAGGAGCAGGAAAATTGTAGATCGCTTAACTGACCTGAATGTTGTAGGATCAATCGTAGAATATAATGAACAATCAATATACACTATCGTCGACACACACCCTATGTACGACCTGTTAAAAAAATATCCAGACATTACGAAACCAGTTTCATTCACTAAAAGCTCTGCTCATACCGTCTACCATCACATAGAAACGACAGGTCCTCCGGTATATGTGCGGTCAAGGCCATTACCGCCGGATAGGTATAAGAAAGTCAAGGCAGAATTTCAGATCATGCAAGATATGGGCATATGCAGACCATCAAAGAGTCCGTGGGCAAGCCCATTACACATTGTACCGAAAAAGAACGGCGAGTTGAGGCCAGTAGGCGACTATCGCCGACTCAACGCCATCACCAAACCAGACAAGTACCCCGTTCCTCGTTTACAAGATTTCACCTACGTGCTAGGAGGAAAGAAAATATTTAGCAAAATTGACATTAACCGCGCATATCATTGTATAGAGGTCGCTCCAGACGATGTAGAAAAAACCGCGATTATTACACCCTTCGGATTATTCGAATTTCCCCGTATGAGCTTCGGTTTACGCAATGCAGCTCAAACCTTTCAGCGTTTTATGAATACGACAGTATTACAAGGTTTAGATTTCTTGTTTTCATATATTGATGACGTCATAGTAGCTAGTAACAACGAAACGGAGCATAAGGAACATTTAGAAATAATTTTTCAACGGTTCAATAAATATGGTATTACTATAAACTTAAGTAAATGTGATTTTTGCAAAACCGAAATAGAATTTTTAGGATATAAAGTTACTACTGAAGGTATACATACGTTGGACGACAAGGTCAAGGTAATCGAAAATCTACCGAAACCAGAAACAGTAGAGCAATTAAGAAGATTTTTAGGGATGATCAATTTTTATAGGGCGCACATACCTAAAGCGGCAGAAAATCAGGCAGTATTACATTCATATATACATGACTCTAAGAAACGTGACAAAACTAAAATAGTGTGGACAGAATCAGCAGAAAAAGCATTCGTAGAATGTAAGCGTCAATTGCAACAGGCTGTAACCTTATCACATCCGTTGCCAGAATGTCAGCTTGCACTTTTTACGGACGCGTCAGACACGTGTGTGGGCGCTGTTTTGCAGCAATTTGTACGCAATAAATGGCAACCATTAGGTTATTTTTCAAAAAAATTATCAGATGCCCAAATAAAATATAGTACCTATGATCGTGAACTATTAGCCGTGTATATGGCAATACAACATTTTCAAAATTTTATAGAAGGTAGAGAACTAGTTATATTTACAGATCACAAACCATTGACATACGCTTTTAGTAAGAAAAAAAGTGAAAACGAAATAGCAAGGAGAACCCGTCAATTATTATACATTAGTGAATTTACAACCGATATACGACATGTATCAGGCGAGCAAAACGTAGTCGCAGATTGTTTATCGCGAATAGAAAGTATAAATTGTCAAGGTTTAATCGATTATAGAGAATTAGCGGAAGAACAGAGTAAAGATAAGTTATTACAGGAAATACGTAAAGACGAAACACAGTTTAGGGAAATTGCAGTACCGACCTGCGATAAGTCTATCGTATGTAATATAGAAGGAAGTAAAGTTCGACCTTATTTAACAGAAAAGTTTAGAAAAATAGCATTCAATATGATACACAACTTAAGTCACGCTGGCATTCGTACAACCAAAAAAATGATTGCAAACAAATATTATTGGCCGTGTATGAACAAAGAGGTAGGACAGTGGGCCAAAACTTGTATTAGGTGCCAACGCGCAAAGGTACACCGTCATGGCAAGTCAGAATTAGGTACTTTTCCATTATGTGATCGGTTCGAACACATACATGTGGACATAGTAGGGCCCTTGCCGACCACACCTGAAGGGTATAGGTATTTAGTAACGGTAATAGATCGGAAAACCAGGTGGCCAGAAGCTTTCCCAATAAAGGAAATTCATGCAGAAACAGTGGCAAAAGCAATTTATGACGGATGGATAGTCAGATTTGGATGCCCGACTAGACTAACTAGTGATCAGGGAACTCAGTTCGAAAGTAATCTATTTCAACAAATGATGAAACTATTAGGTATAAACAAAATTAGAACTACTAGTTTTCATCCTCAAAGCAACGGTAAGGTAGAACGGTGGCATAGGTCGCTTAAAGCAGCATTAATGGCTAGAATGAATCACACGAATTGGTTACAGGAATTAGGTACAGTAATGTTTGGTTTACGAGTAGCTCCATGCGAAGACACTAGTATTAGCGCGTCACAAATGGTGTATGGTACAAACATAAGACTTCCAGGTGAGTTTTTCGAAGATACACAAGAAGTTTTTCGTGACGAACACGAATACGTTAGGCAGCTTAGGAAAGTAATTGGTAATTTAAGGTCAAGGCCAACGCGGCACCATGATAGTAGGTCTATCTTCCTTCACCCAGATTTGAAGACATGCGATCAGGTATTCGTTAGAAATGACACGGTTAGGAAAGCATTACAACCCCCCTATGACGGCCCCTACAGCGTCATAAGTCGTGGTGACAAACATTTTTTGTTAAAAATGCCAAATAGAAAAGCGCGTGTTTCAATAGATAGGTTGAAACCAGCATATACACTTCGTGATCCTCAACTTACAGGTCAGGAATCAACAGAGAATAAACAATGTGTAGAACAGAAAATGAAAAATGTAAAAAAAACATTAGAGACTAAGAAGAAAGTTGTATTTTGTGAACCGGCCGCAGCGCCTAAAACTTGGACCACACGTAGTGGCCGAGTTATTAAAACGCCAACTAGGTATGTTTAGTATAAATAAGTAATTTTTGCAAGTAAGTAATAATAACGTGTTTAAGAAATTAGAAATAAGCATCCTATCATATTTTGTAAACCATCAAGAGTAGACAAATATAAACGAAAAATATATTTTTGTTAATGATATTCAAAATGGGCAAAACTTACAGTAAGCAAGAGGAAATAATAATTGCCCAAAATGGAGCTAACAATTCGGATTGGACTAACGTAGAAAGTCATATTAAAATTTCAAGTATAATGCTATTGGTTATATTAATGATCATAGTATGTGTTATTTTCTATGTGTCGTGTAGAAAATGTAAAAGAGGAATACAAAGTGGTCTTCGGAAAGAAATAGGAACAGTCATTCAGCAACAAGTCCAGGCCCAAACAGTGTAATGAATGTACCAACAACAGAAAGAATAAAAAACGTATCGAATAATTACGAGTATTCAGTCATGCTCATGGCTCTGATAACGTGGACATATGTATGCATATATTATATATAAGAAAAAAAAATGTATAACAGAGGTAAGCTAAAGTGAAATTGTATTGCATAAGTATTATAATAACATTTTGTCAACTAAAATGTATTGTAATAACATTTATTTTAGATATAACAAAAGTAAATAATAAGAGTAAAAAAAAAAGAAATGTGTAAAGTGTGTTGTAATTGTAAAATGTCTTTTTCAAAAATGTAACCGTAATGTGAACAAATTAAAATAGGTCAAGACACCTCGTGGAACGACGAATCACCTACCGGTTTAAGGGCGGCGATTCGGAAATGACACGTGGATTAGTGCGTCATAGAGTGATCATGGTGTTAAATAGAAATATGTGTGTTAATTGTATATTTAGAGTTAAGTAGAGCTTGACTGTAGCCCGATTAATTGAGGATATAATATTGTAGTGTATTGTTTGTATCTAATTTGAGCAGAGTTTGGCTATTGCCTGAGTAATTTTATATAATGTATGTGTTATTTCAAATGTAGTAAGTAATGTATCGTATTATTGATAACTAAGTATGTGTAAAACAGCGTTCAATTGTAAGCCATGGAGTCAGTTTCCGTTGTCGAAGTCAAAACAAGGTCCGAGACTTACGCGATTCAGCTGAACACGCTTATCGCGTAATGCAATACGGGCATGGAAACATAGAACGACAGCAAGTAATCAGACCACCACAGCACACACACGAGCAAGTAGCTGAATAAGCAAATAGCAACGGTGTCGTGTGCAGTGGCAAGTATTGTGGGAGAAGTACAATGTATGTACCGCGGCTCCACTCGTAGAATATTTTTAAATTTTTAGATTGTCATGTGTCAAAATTTTTTTTTTTTGTAAAAGGGGGAATGTTGTAGCGGTTACGTATTGCAGTGTAAGCTAACCCCGCCGCTTGAGCCAGTTGCGTCCCGTCCGCGCGCTGGAGCTGTATCGCGCACATTTGTTATTGAAATTATATATTCGTGTTTTTGTGATACTGACTTTCATTCCGATAAGCAAATGAACCTTCCGGCACTTCAGTGATTAGTGACCCCTTTAATTCGAGTAAATATATTCACACAAAGACTAGCTACGTGAAATAGCTATCATTGCTTGACAGTGACATAAATAACTATTAAATCACGAATGTTAGGCGAGAGTGAGTTCCACAATCTTACAGCATCGACAGAGAAGGAGTAGGAATAGTAAATCGTTTTATGAGGATGGGATTTAAGGATGGATCTTAGGTGCGATCTACACGGTGCGGCGCTAGAGCACGCGTAGGGGAAACGTTCACGCAGGTAGGAAGGAGTACACGGTTTGTGCAGGATGTTGAAAAGGAGACATTAAATACTAGTATTCCTGCGAAGACGGATTGGGAGCCACTTGAATTCCTTGCGAAGATGAGAAACATGGTCATACTTCCGAAGACCGAAAACAAAGCTTGTTTAACAGCTCCTCAATAGCATCCAGGTAACAGGCGTCGGCATAATCTATAATCGGCTGAATGTGTTTGTGCCAAAGAAATTTAAGGTCTGTATTACAGAAGGAAACTCAAGCATTGATCTCTGCTTAAGCATTACTTAAAACTAGTTTCAACCAATCAAAAGGCTTGAAACGAGACTTAAGTAGAGCTTGAGTTTGAGTGACGTTCTGTAATACGGACCTTAGTCTTCAAGGGCAGAAGACTTTCGAAAACTAAATTCGAAGGGGTAAAATCCGCGTCGACTGTCCTCCGCTCGGAGACGCGGAGGGGTGTGCCGGGCTCTTACCGGATAAAAAACCATCTAATCGTTCGCCATCTGCCTTTCCGAGGTACCAGGTTCTCCCAATTCTACGGTACCCCAAGGGCAGAAGGCCCTGAAGGCATTTCAGCGAATGAAAGGAGAAATGTACCTTTTGGCTGACCTCACTGACCTGAGCACGCATCGAAAGATTGGTGTCAATAACTATACCCAGATCTTTAGCAGTTTCAGTAAAATCAATGCGGACACCATCGAGATATAAGGGCAAGAGAGTTGTTACGTCGGCCCCATTGTACGAGCCAATAATGCTCATACAGCAAAATGCTATTGTATATTAAATTAACTTGAACACAATGTAATTCAGTCGTAAATATACTTCCGTCACGCGGTCAGGTGTAAATAAAACAAGTGCGGCTCAATACTGGTGGTTTTAGTGATACTCATTAATTACCTACAACAACTCTGGGGTACCGTCAACGGCGAAAACCCCAACACGCATTGTGAACGATTCTGCTGCCTATGATCATAGCCTGAGATTTAGTCGGGTTAATTTATTTGTAGGTATGTCTCTTTTGTTTCATAGACTTCAAATCACAGCTAAATAAGTTTTCACTTAAGGGACTTCCATGACCAAAACACAGCGCAAGCCATTTTTATGTAGTTTTTCAGAGCTATCTTCTCTTTATCCAAAAGAAATATCAACCTATAAAAAATAGATAAATTTTCTTCATAATCTTGGCTCGTAAAATTGTAGGTTCTCTTTTTTTACTAAGTATAATGTATAAATAATTCCTTCACAACGAAACCACTGACAAGAGAAATAATTATCATAAACGTGCATCTCCTCGAAGAGTATGCATTATTTAGAATACGTTCTTACACTAATGGATAGGCAATTTCATGACGAACATTATTGTAGAAATATTTTTTTAAAACGAAGAAAATAAAAATTTTATTCAACAATCTGAGCGTATTCGCCATCATTTCTCTTGATATTTTGACTTGGGTGTCGTAAAAGGGGTTTTTGGAGGTGTTGATCACGAAAATGACGTCATGTTTGAAATCCAAGACGGCCGACACCAATTCTATGATATTTTGAAATCGGTGTCGTGATAGGGGTTTTCGGGGGTGCTGATCACGAAAATGATGTCATTTTTGAAATCTTAAGATGGCTGATATCAAATTTCTTGATATTTTGACTTGGGTGTCGTGAAAGAGGTTTCCGGGGGTGCTAATCAAGAAAATGACGTTATTTTTGAAATCCAAGATGGCCGGCATCAAGTTTCATGATATGTTGACTTGGGTGTCGTGAAAGGGGTTTCCGGGGGTGCTGATCACCAAAATGACATCATTTTTGAAATCCAAGATGGCCGACACCAATTTTATGATATTTTTGACCTGGGTGTCGTGAAAGTGGTTTTCAGGGGTGCTGATCAAAAAAATGACGTCATTTTTGAAAGCCAAGATGGCCTACATCAAAATTCATTATATATTGACTTGGGTGTCGTGAAAGGGGTTTCCGCGCTCGAGGTTGACGCGCGCTATACGTAAGACGCGGCGGTAGCACACGTCGGCGGGGGCCAGCGTGCCCGACGACAGCGCCGCCTCCACTTTATAGTAAGTAGTATAACTCACAGTGAGTATATTGAAGGTGGCGGTGGCGTGTTGTGCGGAGCTGGCGGGTCCGTCGGCCAGCGCCCTGGTGACGCGCGCTATACGTGAGACGCGGCGGTAGCACACGTCGGCGGGGGCCAGCGCGCCCGACGACAGCGCCGCCTCCACTTCCGGCTCCTCTTCCACCTCCGGGTTCTCGCCGCACACCACCTGACGCATCAATTTATCAATCACCAACAACTAAATGCTATTCATGCAGAAATTGAGTTTTTATTCACTGACTTCCATTAGTTAGATACAGGAAATCTTAGGTTATTAGTAATTTCTTAATCCTTACTAATAACGTTCCGCCTTCGCGCTTAAACTACTGAACCCCGATTTGATGAAATTTGGCACACAAATAGTTTATAATCAGAATTAACTATACTGGCCCGACGAGCAGATCATTGACGCCGCCGACACATATGGCGGCGTCAATGATCTGCTCGTCGGGCTCCTGCTGCAGTACACACTGACCTGGTAGATGGCGGCGTCGATGATCTGCGCGTCGGGCCCCTGCTGCAGCCGGCGCAGTGCCACGGCCGCACTCAGCTGCTCCGCCAGAGCGCCCAGGGCAGCCACCGTGGGCACCACGTCGCCCTCGCTCTCTGGGTGTAACAAAATTATCCAACTAATAAAAATCATACAGGCTGTTAGTAGAAACACCGTTATCCTTGAAACCAGTGGTTTGGTTTCAATTGCAGAATGTAAATTCAATGAAAAAAGAAAAACTTTTTTATTTAATAAAATCAAACAGGCCGCACGCATGCCGCGCGCTACTCTCCCCCACCCCTCGGCCCTCAGTCTGGTGCGGCCCCGCTATCGATCACATGTCCGCTTGCTCGGCGCGCTGCGCCCGCGAGCGCGTCTCTCCCCCACCCCTCGGCTCTCAGTCTGGTGCGGCCTCGCTATCGATCACACGTCCGCTTGCTCGGCGCGCTGCGCAGCGCGACGCTCCCCCACCCCTCGGCCCTCAGTCTGGTGCAACCTCGCTATCGATTACACGTCCGTTTGATCGGCGCGCTGCGTCCGCGCGCCTCCGCGCCGCACTTGCGCGACATATGCGCAAGTGAGTACTTAGTTATGTAGTAACTATGTCGAATTCTTAGTGCATTTAGAGACATAAAAAGCGACACTTGTTCTTTCTAGAATGCGAAAAAATTTGAAAAAACGTGTGGAGGCATGCATGGCCGTAAATGGATCCCATTTTGAACATCTTTTGAGGTTAACGTAAGTGTACATAATACGAACAGTGTAGATATTCAATCAGTGTAAAAACAAGTAATTTTTAATGACACTGTAGATAAAAATGGGATTAACTTTTAAATACGCCAAAAATACCTACCCTGTTGTCTGCTTTGTTTTTTCTTTATTGTTAAATCTAAGTTAGGTACATTTGGACTTGCCACGCAACACTAGGTAGAAATTTCTGTCTGTCCTGCCAGCCAGGGAAAGTATGAAGTGAAAATTACATCACAGATTGTGTTTTTATTGGAATATGTTTTTATTGATGGTTACTTAAAACTTATATGGGTAGTTAAAACGGACAACCTGTGCAGCAAGTCAGCGCCCTTTGCACTGATTACGTAACTCGGCCGCATATTATTACGGCCGGTCTCAGACAGAAACTTTTTAAAATCTTTGATAGAAAAAACGTTTATTTATTTTCAAATTTAAATAAATATTTTTATAATTAAGTCAACTACCTATGATTTTAGTGCCAACGGTGTTTACCCTTACAGTTTCTATCGTATTAGCCCCAAACAACTGGAACATTAATTTTGCCACAAAATGCGCAGGAATACAGAGCCAAATTAAATCACATACAAGGTTTTAGCGAAAACATGAAGATGTTTTGTAAGATTGCGTTAGTAGTCTGGCGGCGCCTACCTCTCGTAACTAGCCCCAGGCGCGGCCACAGCCCCACGGCGCGCAGAAAGTCACAGAACAGCTCGAAGGCGCGCTGCTTGTCGCGGAGCTGTGCCGCCAGCCGCAGCGCCGCCGAGCTGCCGAGGCACGCACCTGGCGCCACGCCGCGCCGCTGCCATCTGCGGCATCATCAAAACGTTTCCGACTATTGTTCTATAGCTAATATCAGATATATTCATAACTTAATAATGGTTATCAAAGCCAGATGTAAATAATTTTCAAAAAATATAAATTGAAATCCAAATATAAACTTATTTTAGGTAGAGGTTGAGTAAGTGGATAAACAGTAAATTTCCTGAAATAAAATCTTCAAGTTGATATACAATAATTATATAAAAAAACCCTGTCCGATCTGTAGCTAGCTATAGGAAGGTATTGTTAAGTATTGATAACCGATTCTACTAATGACTACAAAGACTGGTTAAACTTAAAAAAAATCCCTAAAAATATTATTTCGTAAAAGGTAGAAACTTACATGGTAATACAGGGGTGCGCAGGCATATGGTCGCGTCGCTTATCCGTAGCGGTTTCGAAAGGTCATGAACTCAGTTGACCTCATGCATGACCTTCCGCATTTGCATATGGTTAGTGCGCAGCTCTCGTGCCAGAGAACGAGTACTCAAAATGGAGTCCTCGTTGAATAACTCGAGCACCTGCCCTTCAATAACCGGATCGTGGGAGCGCGGTCTCCCTGCATCAGCGCGATGCGCTTCATTATCACTGCGCGTTACGTAGACCACCGGGGTACAAAACGAATTTCATGGTCTCTACGAACTTCTGCATAATTGCAGTCACTCCTGCATGCACACCAGCATCTTAAAATACTCTACTTTAGAAAACGACATGATCACACAATACACGGAACGTCTACACGGAAGAAATCTCTACGCCTAACTGATAATTTAAAGTAAAAGTGATTTTTATTTCATAAAAATAGGCAAGGCCCTATGATTAGAGATGTGAAAGTATTCAAAATATTGATGGCTCGATCGATACGATTTACTCGTGACTGTTTTTAGTATCCAATTAGTATTGCAGAATCTCATGCATCGATTTAACATCACATGGCATTGTTTAGAACTTTCACAAAACTCAAATTAGGTTTAATTTCTGTTTCTGTCTCAATGCCGATGATATTGATCGTTAAAATTGTTTACATTGTTTATAATAGTTTACTAAAACCGTATTTCATAAGAAAATACGATTTTTTCACCTTCTAGTTTCTGTTTACTTATATTTGTGTTACGTGACGTGTGGGTAGCCCGTGCTAAGTTCAACATCAGCTCTGTATATTTTGTGTATTTAAAAAAAAAGTGCTTAATAATTAGTGCAATACAATTTAACAGACGCATAAGCAATTGATTTGCAACATATATTGTGACCACAATGAAATAATGACTTGATTAACATTAAATAGTGTACATACGGGCTGTTCGAGCCATTTATAACCTTGGTCCTAGAGAATCTCTTAGAGAAAAGTTCAAAGAGGTGAACATTCTGACTGTAGCTTCACAATATATATTTGAAAATCTTATGTATGTTCATAAAAATATCTCGAATTTTAAGAAGATAAGCGATATTCATAATATAAATACACAATCTCACAAACTCGTCTCCACAGAGTAGGCAACTCGTTCATGGGTCAATGTATACACTTTTACAACAAGCTTCCCATGGACGTTCGAAACTTACCCATTAAACGATTTAAGAACCATATAAAGGCCAAACTTTGCAAAAAGGGGTATTATAAAATCACAGATTATTTAGAAGACAAAAAAGCTTGGGATTGAGCTGCTCGCTCTGTTAAGCATTGTTAATTGTTATTAAGCAATATGGGTAATTATAAGGTAAATTATTGTAAACATTTTCATTTTTAATGTCTGGACTTGAAAAAAGACGATGATCCCTGAGTTTGTTTCGGCTATTTCTTCTCAGAGATAGTCAGTTAGGAAATGCCGGCTTCATCTAGTTAAAAAAATAAAATAAAAAATAAACATGACGTGTAAAAGTGATCAGTGATCCTACTTGCTTAATAAACGATTTCATTTCATTTCATTTCATGACCGAGGGTCGACTTGGAGAGGATGGTGAAATGATACTACTAGACTACTGTACCAACCCGTATAATATTAATTTAGTTACAGTAAATCACAATAGAGGCGCTGCTCTCACTCTCAAAATTATAAGAATCCAAACCTCTTATACTTTTGCTTGTAACGAAACCATAGCGCGATCTAATTCGACGCCAACGCCTTCTAGGGAGGTAGTCGGTACTAAATGCCGAACCAATACAACTTTTATATGCGATCACGCTAGGGTTTCGTTACTTGCTTGGACAAATAGTGAATATCATTCATCAGTGAAAATACCAGCTGTTGGGACCAACAAATAATGAACTACGCACAATTACTACCCAAATACACTTTAATTACACCAAATGCCATTGTGACAGTGTGTGAATACTAATTAACTTTTGCGGTCTACTAACGATTATCAGAAAGATAACCAAATATTTGTATTGAATGATTTGGCTATCAACTAAAATCAATAGACACTAGCGACATCGGTTGAAACTTGACCGTACTACGCTATGCAGGCAGCGCAAGATTCACCTTCGATAGATCGCTCCACCAATTAGTACATAAGAAAATCAACAGATGACACAACTTAGGTGTTATTAGTAGTTCAGTAAAGGACCACTAGAGGACACTACTGGTATTTAAAATAATATTTTAAACATCTACTTAAAAGAAAAAAAAAAAAAGAAACATCTCATAAATAATGGACGAAATTATGAAAGCACTCAGTCACATCCAAAAAGAGCTAGAAGAATAAATACTAACCAAACAAAAAAGCGGTGAGCAAGTGACAGAACAGGTCACACAAAATATAAATAGCAGGACCGAGATTCCGCGCCTTTTGCGCGCGCGCGCGTTTTTTGAACTCAGCGCATCCAGATCTATATGATTATCTATAGTGGTGAGGGTTTTGAGCAACTTCGGGCACATACATACAGACAGACATACAAACATACGCACTTTATAGGGATGGATTATCGAAGAAAAAATCAGAACATTAGAAGAAAAATACGACAACCTGCAAATAAAAGTAGAAAATCAAGCAAAACGTCTTCACTTTTTAGAAAAAACAAGCAAGACAAAGAAATATTGTATTATCTGGAATAGAAGAGACGGAGACATCTTAAACTTAGAAAATATTTTGCTAAGTTTATCAAGAAACATTTTCATATAAATATTGAACGAAGAGTCATACAAGAACTGAAGACAATTTGAAAGAGAGGAGAAAGATCTAGACCAATTGTTGTGACTTTTACCAGTCTAGGATTGAAAATCAATATATTCAAACAAAAAAAAGTACGCTAAATGATACAACAGACTACTAACAAGAAGACTGTCCGCGTGATATATTAAAAAAAAAAGGAATTACAAGAGCAATTAAAAATTGCGCGAAAAAGGGGAACACTGCCATAATAAAATACGATTAAGGCGCGTCCGTGACCAAAACACAGCGCAAGCCGTTTTTATGTAGTTTTTCGGAGCTATCTACTCTTTATCCCAAAGAAATATCAACTTCTTAAAAATACAAAAATTTTCTCCATAATCTTGGCTCCAAAATTGTAGATTTTTTTTTTTACTAAGCATAATGTTTGAATAATTCCTTCACAACGAAACGAAACCTCTGACAAGAAAAATAATTATCATAAACGTGCATCTCCTCGAAAAGTAAGCATTATTTAGATTGCGTTCTTACACTAATGGATAGGCAATTTCATGACGAACATTATTGTAGAAATATATTTTTTAAATGACCAAAACAAAAATTTTATTCAACAATCTGAGCGTATTCCCCATCATTTCTCTTGCCCGAGCTATTGAGATTCAGTATCAAAGAGTATAATAATAATAGGGTAATTCAGTATGCCACAAGCTCTCAAAGGGGGAACCTGTGTCGTTCGTCATCGCGCGGTCCGCTAGCATAAGCGGGCGGCGCGTGAGCGAGAAAGCATCTGCTTGCTCGCTCACGCACCGCATGTCGCATAGAGTATAATACTATCATAAAGTGTCTCTGTTATTGATGTTCATTTTGGTGTTCGTTTTTTTAACCGATTTCAAAAGGGAGGAGGTTATATGTTTTTTATGTTTGTTTGCGGATAACTTTACTAATTTGGTATTTCGATGAATTTTGGGTATTTCAACATGGGTGTCGTGATAGGGGTTGTCAGGAGTGCAGATCACGAAAATGACGTCATTTTCGTCATGGGCTCCTCCTCTTCGCCGATTATTAGAAATTTACAATTCACATTTTCCAAATCTAGATATTTTCGCTCTTAACCAGAAAAAATTTAGAAAAATGGCTATTAATTTACTTTCTGGTAATCCTTAACTATTACTGCTTCTTGCTGATATTTGGTGTGACGTGATTGTGCCCACAGACCACATCTGGACGGGGCATGCTATCTTGAATTGGTTTATGTGATTTTTAGGGTTTAGTTTTAGTTTTATCTTTCGTTACTTTTTCACTATCCCCTTCTGTATACGTCCGTTTCCTTATGTCTTGAACAATCAATGTACCAAAACATATAACCCACACCAATGTCCACGGAATCCCGTGGACATTGGTGTGGGTTATATGTTTGTTTACTATGTATTATACCTTAGCCGACTATTAATATTGTAACATATAACTGTTTTTTGTCCCAAATAAATAAAATAAAATTTTTGAAATCCAAGATGGCCGACACCATGACATGGGTGTCGTGAAAGGGGTTTTTGGGGGTGCTGCTCATGAAAATGACGTCATTTTTGAAATCCAAGATGGCCGACAACAATTTTATGATATTTTGACATGGGTGTCGTGATAGGGGTTTTCAGGGGTGCTGATCACGAAAATTATGTTATTTTTGAAATCTTAAGATGGCTGATATCAAATTTCTTGATATTTTGACTTGGGTGTCGTGAAAGGGGTTTCCGGGGGTGCTGATCAAGAAAATGATCATTGAAATCTTAAGATGGCTGATATCAAATTTCTTGATATTTTGACTTGGGTGTCGTGAAAGGGGTTTCCGGGGGTGCTGATCAAGAAAATGACGTTATTTTTGAAATCCAAGATGGCCGGCATCAAGTTTCATGATATGTTGAATTGGGTGTCGTGAAAGGGGTTTCCGGGGGTGCTGATCACCAAAATGACATCATTTCTTATCCAAGATGGCCGACACCAATTTTATGATATTTTTGACCTGGGTGTCGTGAAGCGCGTTTTCGGGGGCGCTGATAACGAAAATGACGTCATTTTTTATATCCAAGATGGCCGAAATGAAATTTCATGATATTTTGACTTGGGTGTCGTGACAGGGGTTTTCGGGGGCGCTGATCACGAAAATGACGTCAATTATAAGCTATGACATAGCTTCTATTTCTTTATCAAAGTCAAAAATAAAACATCAAATATAGTTTAGTCGCTAAATCGCTACTGTTTTTTTATACAGCATCACGCTGTGACCAATAGGACCGGAGCATAACATGTTCATATTACAGGATGGCCCATAAGTCGTTAATAATGAAAAAAATTAATCAAAATAAAACTAATTACACTATGAATAATATTTTTATTTGTAAATATAGCTAGAAAAACGGGAATTATTTTTTGTAAATAACATCGTCCAAATGTAATCCGTTACAGTCACGGTACTCTTGCAAACGCCTTCTGAAATTGTCGATGACTGCGCGGCACGTCACTGCTGAAATGCTTGCCATTTCTCTGCGGATGTTTTCTTTTAGGTCATTAATTGACCGCGGTTTAGAGTCGTACACTTTAGCCTTAAGGTAGCCCCACAAAAAAAAAATCCATTGGAGTCAGATCCGGGCTACGTGGTGGCCAGGAAATGTCTCCTCTCTTAGGTGCGTATTCCAGAACGAAACTCAAGCATTGATCTCTGCTTAAGCATTACTTCAACCAATCAAATGGCTTGAAACGAGACATAAGTAGGGCTTGAGTTTTGAGTGATGTTCTGTAATACGGACCTTAGAGATAACTTTGTTTGGAAAAAGTTGACGGATAACGGGCAGTATTGGAGGTGTGGGAAGTTGCTCCATCCTGTTGAAACCATGTTCGGGCAATAAAGCCTGGAAAGTTTTGCAATTTTTGTGTGAAAAACTCCTCGATCATGGCCACATATCGCTCCGAAGTAACAGTAACAGCACGCCCTCTGCCGTCCTCAAAAAAGGTAAGGCCCTATGATGCCATGGGCTGACATAGCGGCCCAAACTGTAACTTTAGGGCTATGTAAGGGCTTCTGGTGCTTAAGTTTTGGATTAATCGGGCTCCAATAGCGGCAATTTTGTTTACTAACATGTCCGTTAATGTGGAAGTGTGCCTCATCAGAGAACATTATGTTATTGAACGAAGTAAACCGATTAAACATTTCATTAGCATAGTTCACTCTCTGAATAGCATCAGTTTCTTTTAATTCTTGCACCAACTGAATTTTGTAAGGGTGCATAAGTAAATCTTTCTTCAAAATCCGTTGTAACGATGTCCTGAATACGTTTAATGCACTGGAACGCTTACGAGTTGACTGTGTAGGATTTTCACGAACAGATTGTGCCACTGTGTCGATGTTTTGTTCCGTACGTGATGTCCTTGGGCGACCCAACCACGGTTTATCTAACGTCGAACCGGTCTCCTCGAACTTAGCAACCCAATTCTTAATCGTTTGGAGAGCTGGGGTGTCATCAAAGTTGTGTAAACCTTTGTGTTCTCGAAATTTACGCCTCGCAGCGGTTGCCGAATTGTTGTTTTGATAAAACTCGCGCACACAAAACGCAAGGTCGGCTCCGGTGAAAAGCTCCATCGCGACTAAATTCCCAGAAACCGAAGTTACTGCTCCCGTTTCCCCTGCACCGCTCACGAGCGCCGTTTTCGTTTAATTCAAATTTTACCTCTCTAAGGACTTTTGGGCCACCCTGTATTAACTCCACGCGAATGACGTCGCTGGAACGAAGAAGAAGAAGATGCGTATGTGGAATCTGTGTTACGTTATGGTCTCATGTGGGGTAATAAGCACCGATCAAAATAGAGCATCCGTCGCGCAAAAAAAAAAAAAAATGTAATAGAGCAATATATGGGCTTCAACCCGACGAATCTTGTAGACCGATATTTAAAAAAATTTATTTGTTACCATTATTGTTTCTTTATATACTAGAAATTTGTATGTTTGTGTGGAGGCAGAAGGAGTTGTTCACTAAAGCAAGCGATGTAAGTTCTCGTAGCCGTCGTGACCCTCACAGTCTCGCGCTAGATGTCCTACCAAGACTTGCAAAGTATAACAAAAGCTGCATGATTGTGTGTCCGGGTATTCAACAAAATACCAGATAAATTTAAAATCCATACTAATATTATAAATGCGAAAGTAACTCTGTCTGTCTGTCTGTCTGTTACGCTTTCCCGCCTAAACCTCTCAACCGATTTTGATGAAATTTGGCACAGACAATCTTTAGACCCTGAGAAAGAACATAGGCTACCTTTTATGCCGGAAAAATTTGATGTTCCCGAGGGAAATCTAAAAAGCGCGATATAACCGAACTCCACGCGGGCGAAGCCGCGGGCGGAAAGCCTAGTATTAAATAAAAGATTGTTTAAAGTAAATTATATGAATGGTTGTCTGCGTGAAGGTTTTTACAGTGTCAGATAGTTCCTAAAGGATGAAATAGTATTAGTATAATTAAATGAATTATTTACTATTGTTTACATGTAGAGTTTGCACGCTTCTATGAAGCAAAACATGTATGTTCTGTTTTTACCGTATGTTTCACCTTTTTATACCATGTTTTATGGAAATAAATGATATTATTATTATTAGTAGACCAATCACAAGATGGGAAGACGACATCAAAGCGGTAGCTGGACAAAGCAGTTCTAAAGAATTCCATGCAATGTTGAATCGATGCGAGAGATTCTGCAATACTAAATCGATACCAAAAATCGTTACGAGTAAATCGTATCGATCGATCCATCAATATTCTGCATACTTTTACATCTCTAGTCAAAGGGTACCGCCGTGCAGCTATAGTACCTATTTTTATGAAATAAAAATCATATTTATTTTAAACTAGCTTTCCCCCCGCGGCTTCGCCCGCGTAGAATTCGGATATATCACGCTTTTTAGATTTCCCTCGGGAACATATTTTTTTTTTTTTTTCAATAAAAGGTGGCCTATGTCCTTTCTCAGGGTCTAAAGATTGTCTGTGCCAAATTTAATAAAAATCGGTTAAGACGTTTAAGCGGGAAAGCGTAACAAACAGACAGATAGAGTTACTTTCGCATTTATAATATTAGTATGGATTATTAGTTTCGCGTAGACATTGTGTACGTGTAGACGTTTGGTATATTTTGTGAACAAGTCATTTCTAACGTACAGTATTTTAACATGCTCATGTGTCTGGGTGTGAGGGGTGACTGCATTA
The DNA here is from genome assembly GCA_017933935.1 of Sesamia nonagrioides. Lineage (NCBI taxonomy): Eukaryota > Metazoa > Arthropoda > Insecta > Lepidoptera > Noctuidae > Sesamia > Sesamia nonagrioides. The sequence goes on along the minus strand of JADWQK010001537.1, from coordinate 175,288 downwards.
ATGCAGAAGCTCGTAGAGACTATGAAATCCGTTTTGTATCCCGGTCCCGTGTAAGTGGGCGTATTATTCAACGAGGACCCCACTCTCGAGTACTCGTTCTCTGGCACAAGAGCTGAGCATTAACCATATGCAAGTGTGGAAGGTCACGTATGAGGTCAAGCGAGTGACCTTTCGACACCGCTACGGATAAGCGCGTGACCGTGTGACCTATTTCGTCGCTCGCGCTCCTGTATTGCCATTCGTAAGTTTACCTTTTGGGAAATAATATTTATTTTTTAGGGGGTATTTTCTTTTATGTTTAGCCAGGTTTTGTAAGCATTAGTGGAATAAGTTATCGATACCTAACAATACCTTCACGGGTCGGATAGGGTTTTCTTTACATATTGTTACATATTTATCGGAGATGGCATGTCAGTCTTTCGTTACCATCAGTCATTTTTTAATTAGTGTGGGCAGTGTTGGTTACAACATAATAGAAACACGGCTTGCAGTTTAAATAAGACTATAATCTATGAACAAGTCAGTATCACTAACGAATCACACACTGTACGTTTCAACAATACGGAACGCGAGACAGTTTTTAAGCACACGCTATTCGTTTGAGGTCCAATCTTTGAATCATCTTGAGTCATCTGCTCACACTCCCTTCTCTCCTTCTCTAGTTGTAGCTCGGCTTCACCACTATGAACCCAAGCTAGACCCTGTCAAGTGCCACCACGGATGGTGCTGGCGCTTCGGATATTAAAGCGGATTTCTCATAGCATCCTTGGGACCTACATCCGGTACCCAATTTTAAGACAACCCAAGTGTGGTCATGCGGGAACAGCTCCAGTAGTGGTGCGGCACACTGACCTGGGGTCCCCGGCGGGCACGTCGTCCAACATCTCAGTGGCGATGCGCAACACGCTGCGGTCGAGCACGCTGTCCACGTCGCGCTCGGTGTGGTCATGCGGGAACAGTTCCAGTAGTGGTGCGGCACACTGACCTGGGGTCCCCGGCGGGCACGTCGTCCAACATCTCGGTGGCGATGCGCAACACGCTGCGGTCGAGCACGCTGTCCACGTCGCGCTCGGTGTGGTCATGCGGGAACAGTTCCAGTAGTGGTGCGGCACACTGACCTGGGGTCCCCGGCGGGCACGTCGTCCAACATCTCGGTGGCGATGCGCAACACGCTGCGGTCGAGCACGCTGTCCACGTCGCGCTCGGTGTGGTCATGCGGGAACAGTTCCAGTAGTGGTGCGGCACACTGACCTGGGGTCCCCGGCGGGCACGTCGTCCAACATCTCGGTGGCGATGCGCAACACGCTGCGGTCGAGCACGCTGTCCACGTCGCGCTCGGTGTGGTCATGCGGGAACAGTTCCAGTAGTGGTGCGGCACACTGACCTGGGGTCCCCGGCGGGCACGTCGTCCAACATCTCGGTGGCGATGCGCAACACGCTGCGGTCGAGCACGCTGTCCACGTCGCGCTCGGTGTGGTCGCGCGCGCGCTCGGCGTGCTCGTGCGGGAACAGCTCCAGTAGTAGTGCGCGACAGGCGGGCGCGTCACGTCGCACGTGGAACAGGAAGGCGGTCTTCAACTTGCCGCACGCGTCGCTCGTCACCATGCTCACCTGGCGAGCGGGAGCGATCACTGTTTATTAGTGTCTGCACTTGTGTCAGGTGACTGTATGACAGTTTTATCACTAAGTAATTGGAATTTCCCGTTATGTTAAAGTAAAAACTAATTAATTGAATAGAGATTCCTGAGGACTCATGATATGTTTGTAGAAATTATTTGTAGCGTTCAGAACTCACGCCTTTAGATAATTTTCAATCGTTCAATTTCTTTCTCACACAACTCAATTTGGCACGATTGTTGCAGTGGCTGAGATTGTCTATTGCACTGCGTGTAGCGGGTTGATTCCCGCACGGAGCAAATATTTATATGACCTTCACGTAGTTGTTCCGGGTCTGGATGTTTGTGTATGTTAGTTTACATGTTTGTAAACTCACCCACGATAAGAGTAGGAGAAGCTCACCCAGAGGAAGAGTAGTGTTACTTTAGAACAAAAATGTGGGATATATCGACACTTGATAACAAAATTTCGCGTTGGACCGACATGTAATAAGAACGCCTGGTACTGGGCTAGGACAACTTACCTCATGAGGATCGATTTCATAGAGCGACAGATTTCCGTCGTACATGTCAGACGGACAAGGAGAGCCCATGGGGCTCTCACACATGGACCTGATAACAAAACATAAATATTTTAATATGTTATATCATGTTTCATCTTATCTGCAATATACAAGCCAGCCTGCCTTTATATATTTCGCTTTAACAGTGAGATAGGTGACGTTAAGATGGGCAATAAGGTAAATCCAATTTAACCACGTCCACTACATCATGCTTCTAAGGAGAACCATAGTGACCTCTACGTTCCCTGACCTATGGAAAATTGCGTATTAGGCCCTTGCCAAAAAATTCAAATCCTTGCACTCTAAAGAACGTATGTCCTATAAGTATATTACCATATCGATCCAAGGTATTAGAAAGAATCGTTAGTGACCAGTTGACTCTATTTTTGGAATAAAATAACATCCTGATTTCAATCTGATTTTAGAAAACAGGGCAGTATATCTACTGCTTTACTGGATGTTACGGAGGATTGCATTTCATTTCATTTCAGATGTACATATGGAGGAGTCAGCTGCCAGCTGAAAAAATCAGCTGGCAATCGTCATATTGCACAGTATATCCTTCGCGATGCGCTTATTCCGGTTTTGTCACGTACGTGTGCGAAGTCCGAGCATGACCATAGGTAATCCTTCTACCCAGTTGGCACTGTTGCAAGTGGCTTTGAGAGCTGACTTCAGGCATCTGTGCCATCATTCTATTTGTCCGTTAGCTTGCGGATGATAAGGAGTCGTGTGGATCTTGTGGTGCTTGTTGTGGTTAGCTGAGCACATTTCGACTCCCAGCTCGATAGTGGTATTTTTAATGGTCGCAATCTGTGTGTTTTAATGTCAGTACCTCCTTAAGCAGAGCAGACAGCATTGTGTCATGCTCTGCTTTCCATGTGGACAGCCTAGGGTCAAGTCCGGTCTTCCATTTAGTCAACCTAGTGCAGTTGTGTCATGCTCTGCCTTCGATGTGGACAGCCTAGGGTCAAGTCCGGTCTTCCATTTAGTCAACCTAGTGCAGTTGTGTCATGCTCTGCCTTCCATGTGAACAGCCTAGGGTCAAGTCCGGTCTTCCATTTAGTCAATCTAGTGCAGTTGTGTCATGCTCTGCCTTCCATGTGGACAGCCTAGGGTCAAGTCCGGTCTTCCATTTAGTCAACCTAGTGCAGTTGTGTCATGCTCTGCCTTCCACGTGGACAGCCTAGGGTCAAGTCCGGTCTTTTATTTAGTCAACCTAGTGCAGTTGTGTCATGCTCTGCCTTCCATGTGGACAGCCTAGGGTCAAGTCCGGTCTTCCATTTAGTCAACCTAGTGCAGTTGTGTCATGCTCTGCCTTCCATGTGGACAGCCTAGGGTCAAGTCCGGTCTTCCATTTAGTCAACCTAGTGCAGTTGTGTCATGCTCTGCCTTCCACGTGGACAGCCTAGGGTCAAGTCCGGTCTTTTATTTAGTCAACCTAGTGCAGTTGTGTCATGCTCTGCCTTCCATGTGGACAGCCTAGGGTCAAGTCCGGTCTTCCATTTAGTCAACCTAGTGCAGTTGTGTCATGCTCTGCCTTCCATGTGGACAGCCTAGGGTCAAGTCCGGTCTTCCATTTAGTCAACCAAAACAAAGTGCAGTTGTGTCTAATAAATAATAAAATAAACATTATACGATTAAGATACCGCTGAGTTTATTTGTAGTAAGTACACTTGAACATCTACAACAGAACTTGTTAAAAAAACGGTAAAATATTTAAAAAGAACATGAACAAATTTGGCGAGTAGCAACAAAGAGTAGGTATAAAACAACCGACTTCCACAAAAAAAAAAAGAACACTACAAAGTGAAAAATAACTAATTTCGGAAGTCAGTGGCAAAAAGGAATATACATGTTCATGATTATGGTGTCTTTGGTTTTTGGATATTCAGGTGGACTTTCATGCGGGTTCTAATTAGACAGGATGAGTTGTCTAGTTAAGCCTTCATGATTTATCATTTTATATTACACTTTCTTTTTCTTTACTAACATAAGCATTTTAAAGCACGGATACACTAGGGGACAAATGTCGTGCAACACATGTCGCGAGCGACGTTGGGGGTAGTAGCACCGTACTTCGCTCGACATGTTTGGTAACATCGCGCGACATAGCTCGGTTATCCTGTGTTGCAGCGTACTTTGAGTTGTGGGATTTACGTCACTGATCACTTTCCAACCCACCACCTTCTCGTCTTAAGTCGCGCGATGTCGCCAGATATGTCAGGCGAAGTTTCGCGAAGTCGCAGGACTTCGTCTGACGTCGTTGCGGACATAAGTCGCGCGTTGTCGCCATATTTGTCAGGCGAAATCGGCCGGCTTCGCTTAAGGCCGCTGCCTCGAATTATGCGAGCAGCGGGGCGGTGGCGGCGGCGAGTGAGCGGCAGGATCTTAGGCGTAAAATCAAACGGACCGGTTCTCGAAAACAGCGGCGCGGCAGCGGGGCGGTGGCGGGTAGCGAGCGGTGTACTTCTCGCGCACGAGTCTTTCGGGCTGCGAGCGGGCAGCGAGCGGTGATCGAGCGTTAGGAATAAATTTGAATCAAAAAGATGTTGCCGCCATTGTTCAGACATTTCTTCCGCGAATAAAAACAAATATCTCGTCGACACAATCGTGAACACAACACTACGCGGATATAGTGACACGCGATCTACCCGTTAGTTTCGAGAACGGGTCTTCGATGCCCGCTCGGCTCCTGCGCCGCCGCCCCGCTGCCCGCAAGATTCGAGGCAGCGGCCTAACATGTCGCCGATACATGTTGTGGCACATTTGTCCCCTAGTGTATCCGTGGCTTCGGGCATTTATTTAGTACTCTAAGCAAATTTGGACATTGCCCGAAATAAATGAATTGAATTGAATAATCATTTATTTCGGGCATTGTAGTTTTGGCGTTGACAGTGAGACGTTGTTGGTGCAACCGTATTAGAATCGTTCGTGTGCATGTGTACTCACGGCGTGGTGAGCACGTCGGGCTGGCACAGCGCCAGCACGCCGTGCTTGTGGCTGAACAACAGCGGCACCCCGCCGCACAGCTCGGCTCCCAGCAGCTTGTCGCCCTCGGCAGACACGTCGATGTAGTCCACCTTATCGTTGGAAACTGTTGCTAGACAATACGAATTAGAGTTGAAGATAGACGGTCAAAACGATAGCAAAACATAAGATCACAGCCGGTCGCGGAGACTTACTGGAGACGACGGCGATGTACTTGGTGGTGTAGAGGATTGCGCGGCTGGCGAGCGGCAGGAAGCGCGGCGGCTCGTCCGCGTCGCCCGCCCAGCCTCGCGCCGACACCACCGACGTCACGCGGGGACGAGACGCGTCCTCCACGCAGATGTGAGCTTAAACAAATAAAAACCTTAGTGCAACGAGAATTAACTTCATTTTAGGGTGAATAGCACTATTGAAAAAGTTAAAAAATGTTTAGAGTTGTAGCGTAAATTTAACTTTATTGTGTGTAGAAATTGAATTATTATCCATTATTTGTTTACATTATGGCACAAAACCCGCCACACTGTTCCCAACCCACTGCAACTCCTGAAAGCCAGAATCAACAGTGGAGACGGCCAGAAAAACGCCGAGCAATGAAGCTCGACGAGTCCCGGAGAAACGATTCAACTGTCTTGGGTCCCGCAACGAAATTAAATAGAAAAGAATAGCGGAGGAGTAAGAAAAAATATATTTTTCCACTTCCCTCCATAATAAGCAGGAGACAGAACAGAACTAAGCCAATCGGCACAAAGGGACATTATTGCGACTGGGAGAAGCCCAGATTGCCAAGCACCACGGAATAAAATTTGATTAAGTTAATGGGTCCTAAGTAGGTATGTGCTGTTACAATTGATTCCAATAATAGGTATGGCAAAAGCGCCTGAACGCACGGAAATTAGTTCTAGTTTCTACAAGGTCCGTATAATAAACAACTCCGGATGTAACTTGTACACTATCCAATATAATATTGCGTTCATTCTGCCAAAGAATACACTCCCACAAGATGTGATGTGCGGACTGTTCAAATTCACAGTTCGATGTAGAACATTGACACAAAGGCGAAGGAACAAGTTTAGAAGAATAGTTTACTTTTAAAGTTGCCATGACCTGTGAGAAATTGGGCAACGCAGTGGTCAACCTCCAGCCATGTCTTAGCCAGCCGATCGCCAACGGATGGAAAGAACAGATGGAGGTTTTTGTTGATGGAATTATCCCACCTACTTTGCCATTCGGATAAGAGGTCCTCCCAGACGTCAGCCTGAGGTTTAAATAATCTAGAAATTCTATTGAGGTCGCGTTGTGTAACAAAGTTAGTGTCCATGGCCTCCCCCCTCGAGGAGTAGTACATTGAAGCACGTCGCTGTACTTCAAGATCGACTGGAAGTACACCTGCCAGAACGGGTAAGGCTTCAGTACTGACTGTTCTATACGCTTTGCATAAAAATATCTATGCCAAACGTTGGCTTTGAAGCAGTTTACGTCGCGCCGCCCCTATGCTGGCTCTATCGGCCCAAACAGGTGCACCGTAGCACATACATCCTGAGTAGGTAGCTCCATATATAGTTTTTAAAGTTAGGAATGATAGACCCCAAGTTGCTTGGATTTTCTAGTTAGGGCATAAAAGTTCCTTTTAGCTTTTTCGCCTACTATTTTTATATGTTCGATAAATGAAAAATTCCTTTCTAAGACCATACCAAGGTAGCATACGGATTGCTGTTTTTTAACGGGAACGTTACTAAATTTAATAGTAGGCAATGATTTAAGATTACCTTTTAGTAGAAGTTGATAGGTTTCATGCGGCGCAAACGCTAGGCGGTTACGATCACCCCACTGAGATATTAGATTTAGGCAAGTATTGGCCAAGTTCTCAAGTCTAGCTCGGGTACTTGACTGAATGAGCAGTAGGCCATCGTCCGCGTAACCAGTAAGTGAACAGCCGCAAGGAAGCGGGATCGCGAGGAAATCATCAAAACCCAAATTCCATAAATAAGGACCGACAACTGAACCCTGAGGACATCCCATGGTTAGTGCTTTAGTACTAGAAAAATGACCGAGCTTAAGTACCGCGGAACCGTTTATAAAGTACGAGTAAACGAGATTATATATGTTTCTATAGCAACCGCGGGTTTTTAATTTTAACAACAGCATAGGCCACCAAGCGTCAAAAGCCCCAGAAATATCCAAAAAGATACCAATCACGTACTTGTGTTCCGATTGGTTAACGGTTCTTCTGACAGAAAGCGCCGCGTCGACTGTTGATTTACAGATGGTGAAGCCATATTGATTACTATTGTTACGAATGGACCTTATGTCGATGGCATAAGGTTCAATATCGCGTGACAAGCAGTGTGTCACTTTTAAGTCCTATTTCCCTAGATCTAGACATTTTCTAGGCACAATGTAAAAACGCATTACTAGACTTAGGATGGCCTATCGAATGGTACAGGTCTCAACAGTTTTGTCAACAAAGTGTCGACATCGAAATTTCTAGAAACCCGTTTCCGGGAATTATCGTAGGTACTTACTTGGCCGGTGACCTCGAAGTTATGCAGTATTATTATTACGCCTAGAGGATTCTGGAACGTTCGATCAGCTGGCCTATATATATCGCCGTGAGGCCGGCGCAGAGTCAGTCTACACTCGACTAGCGATACGAAAACAGCGACAGTAAAGAAGCGATCTTAAAGAAGACCTACTGCGACAATTATAACGAGAACTTCGAGTACTACGAGAAGTAACATCTGCAGTGTTATTGTGTGTTTACAACACCGACTTCGTGGACGTAAGAGAAGACTTCGGTGCGACATCAGCTACATTCTACTTGTCATTGCCTACAACCGACTGTACCTTCGTTGCCAATAAACTTCGTAACCCTTAACCGGCATTTCAGTACCCCTAGCCCGTAACACTATGAAATTTTGGACCATTCGGTAGTAAACGTGGAACGATGAGGCGCTCAAGAAGTTTCCCCAAAGATGGTAGAAGTGTGATAGGCCGATATGACTTCGGATCATCCGGTGGTTTATCACCACACTTTGGTATTATTCGTATGAAACCGCGTCGCCATTTACGAGGAAAAACGCCTTCAGCAATGCATCGGTTATATACAGTTAAGATGGCATCACCCGCTGTTTTACACGCTTCTTTAATCATCCTATTAGATATTTTATCTTCCCCTGATGATTTGTTGACCGGTAGTTTTCTAACAATATTTATAAATTCGTCATTAGATGGTACGTCTGACATTGGTGATTCAGGTGGCACAGGAGCCCACGCTCGAATCTGTTGGTGGTAGTCGCTATCGTTAGCCGGTGAATCATCAGGGATAAGTGTATTAATTAGTACTTCTGTTGTTTCCTCTATGCCCGTGGTATGCTTATCATTGACTTTAATGTTTTGAACGTATGCAAGGTCGACCGATCTGTTAGCTATAAATTCGTGATATAAGGGAGACCACGGACCCTCCCTGTCAAGTTTGTCAACGATTTTCCGCAACAAGTTACCCTTAGATTTTTCCACCGATACTTCGTAGCGTGACTTGGCAACTCTGAAAGCATTTAAAGCGAACGTAAGAAGATCTCCAGTAATCTTTCGACTCTTTTTTATTTAACTGTCTACGCGCTCTGCGATATCTTTTACGCTGTTCAACTAAATAATCACTCCACCAGTTACATCTACGAATATTGGTCATAGATCCACGACCAATGGCAATGTCAGCACAGTAGGTAAAGGTTTCTGACATAATGTCAGCACTTTCTTCGGCTGACAGTCCGTCCCGAGTGAATTCTTTGGCGTGACACGCAAAAAGCGAGCCAAAAAATTCCCAGTTCGCGCCTTTACATCTATATCTGAAATTACCAGGAATATGAGACGGACCCTGAATATAACCAGGAACAAATTCGTACACGATCAGGCGATGATCACTACAAGACGCGTCCGGTAGGACACGCCACTTATTCAAACGTACGTCGGCACTAGAAAGTGTGACGTCAATACAAGATTCGCCTATTTGGCTGCAAAAAGTAGGTGGTGCATCAGGGGTATTATGAATCGATAGGTTCATCTCAGCAATGAAATCCTCAACAGCGCAGCGTCGTTCGGTATCGGTTGCCCGAACTTTGCCATACCACAGAGACGATGACGCGTTGACATCCGCGCCAACGATCACTTTGCAGCCCGCGAGTGACCGTAAGACATGACGGAGATTATGTTTATGAGGAGTAACAGGATCTGAATATTGAAAGTAACAGCTTACAACGAATACTTTAAAAGAAGCTGATGAGACTTCAGCAACCGCACAGTGTGGCGTCATGAGGTCACGTATAGACGTTACCGTAAAGTTAGAAGACCGCGCAACATAAATTCCGGCTCGCGCCTTGCAATCCAGCTGCACTACCCTGTGACGTAAACTTGAGTTTTGATATTGTTCTTGAATGAGTCGTCGCTCTGATGTCGCCACCTTATCGTTGTGAAGGTTTAATTGCCCTATGTTTAGACTATCCATCTTAATTAGTAATTAGTATGTAGGATAAGTCGATCGAGTTTTAATTTATAGGTACCGCACTGTTCAGACCCGCAGCGATGGTCAAAAGGTTTTTTTAAAACGTTTACACGCCGCGCAAACCGGGGTAAATTTAAATCGTCCTTATGCGGGCAAACATTGGTTTCGTGGGCTTCAGAACAGATAGCGCAGGTTGGTGATTTATTAGCGCAATGCTTTTTCACGTGACCGAATTGCTGACAATACGCGCAACGAACTACCTCGATATCATCAACAAACGGCAAGTGGCCCAGTCAATAAATAACTTATCCTTGGTAGACACAAGATGTTTCCGTACCTCAGGTTCAATTTCTATTCCTAACTGTAGTATTCACACATTTTTGCCAAGGGGCTGGCATTACACATATAAAAACAACACCATATCATCCAAAAACCAACGGGTTGGCAGAGCGCGCAGTGCGGACTTTTAAAGAACCGGACTTTTAAAGAACACATGTTGGCCAGTGACAGAAGAGATGATATACACGAAAGGCTAAACAGTTTTCTTCGGGGATATCGAAATACCCCTCGACGATCGACAGAAAGGTCACCGTAAGAAATGATGTTCGGAAGGCCGATACGCACCACGTTTGGTCTTTGGAAACCTAACGTAAGGGAAAACTTGGAAAAAACACGCCTGAAACAAATACTAAGGCCAACTAACAAAGTAGTCACACCCCCAACATACAAGCTCGGAGATAAAGTATGGGTAAACAAACCTATTGGAAAAGGATCCGACCCCGTAACAATAATTAAATGTAACGGACCATACTCTTACGAAGTAGAACTCACTAACGGAGAAATTAGACGAAAACATTCAGACCAGCTTCGCCTAAGATTCGAACAAGTGACTAAGGCAGCAACTGAAACAAGACAACCATCTTTCAGACATGAAGTTGAAACTAAACGACCAGAATCTGAGTTAGCCCCGAGAAGAACGACCAAGACTAGGAGTTTTACCTATTACAGACGAAATCTTGACACACGTGAACAGAGCGGCGACCATGGCGAACAGCCGGCTCCAGTGGCGTCCACTAGCAGGGGTCATCCTGATGGTTCCACGTCACCGCCGGCACCTGTCGCTTCCACCAGCAGGGATCACCAAGACAACGCCAATATTCCAACACCACAGTCTGTCCAACCGGATGCACCATCGCCGCGCCGGTCAGGACGAAAGACAAAACCACCTGCACAATTCGGGTTTTTGGGGTTTTAGACCAACTTAATTAAGGGGGGGAGGGGAGTAATGTAGTATTATGTATCTATCTAGCTTTATTTGCGTCTAGCGTCTACCGATTCTAGTCTTTTCAATTGGTTTTCATTTGCAACGCGCAGTACAACGCCTGATTTGGCGGTTTTTTTAATACCGACTATTTGAAAACCATCGTCACTCGGTCGCTGATGATGATGATGATGAAGATGACGCATAGTCAGCTAATCGCTCCTGGGTCGGATAGGCGACGAGACAAGGAAGAGGTACTCTAGATTCAATAGCCGGGGTAACTTTAGGCAACCGCAGTTTCAAAGAATCCGCGTACGACATGTTTTTGTCCTCATTAACGGTTTTAGCGTAGGATTTTAATTTAATTATTTCTAATTCGCGCTCGGTGTTAGCAAGCTTTGTCTCGTTACACGCAGATTTTAAAGCTAACAAAGACACGATACTTGTAACTCGTTGAGTCATATCCATAATTGCTGATTTGTTCGCGACATTTATACAAGAACCGTTATCATTAACCAGCTCGTTGATTTTGGCCAGGTACACAGACGCCTCCGTCATTAAATCGCAATAATTACTGTTCCCGTCGCTACGATTGGAAATATTTAATGTAGGCGACTTTTCGGGAGAATTGGGTGCAGTTTGTAAACGCTTCGACCTATCATCTATTAAATTGTCGGTCGGAGACATTTCACAAAACAAACGCTTAGCGGAGGTTTGCAGCGGCGGCGATCTTAGTGTCTTATTATTTCTGCGGAAAATATCTCCCCCATGATCAGGCGGGTCATCATTGGAAGTTGACATACCTAATTAATTAACAAGAAAACAAATCTAAGTTAACGAAAAGAAAAAAAAAATAAAACCGTCGCGCAGAGAAAAAGAAAAATTACGTTACCCTCCCAAGTAAGAAAATAAATGTACTCACCGAAATTAATTGATTTACAGTAAATACGAAACAAACACTAAGAATAAACTTACGATACCGAACCAGACACAATTTCACAGTCTAGAATGAAACCACGAGCCGGAAACTGACAATAGGAACGCGATATTCGTAAATCTATCAGGAGCGTATTAATTTCACACCACACGGCGCGGAGGCGCGAAGGAAAGTGTGTGTTACATTATGGCAGACGCGAGATGCGCGTATGATGGCGCCCACTAGGCAACGCGGGCTGATACCATTCGGGAGCCGGTGAATATACAAGTATCTCCCGGGCTCCCGGCTTATGGTACAAAAGGAACAGACGGTTTTAATCAGTAAGAGTTCGACAAAACCCTCCGTTATTTCTGGACGAAGGGTATGACTGACCAACTCCTTGACAGCTCTGTTTTTCCGTTGTGTTCGTGTCGAGTGCTGATTTGAGTTGATTGTGTCTATTTAATGGGCCGTATGTTCGGAATGAATGTTTTGTTTTTTTCGCAGTCATATGGTAGATAATACAGCTACGATAGCCTTAGATACATGCCAAGTCAATCAAATGTCACTGTCAAAATCTTATTTCGCTTATTGCTGACCACCATATTTACTAGTAGTTGTGTTGCACTCCATGGCCGAGTTAAATTGAATCTGTTTATAAACTAAGCCAAAATATGGGAAATTAACATTAAAAACAGTTAACTATAGCGTTACTATACTTTTTTTTTACCTATTTTTTTTATACCTAGCATTAAATGTACAATGTGCTGGCCCAGGCTCCATACATTTCTGAAACATCTCCTTTAACATACTGATAGTTGTAGTGTATCTTATAGTTGTAGTGTATATTATCCTGTACGCCTAGTATCATGGCCAACATAAACGCGCTCGGTATCGACGATCGAGTCTCGTAATGAAAACTCATACTAGACATACTGATATTTTCAAGTTATCGAAACTTACGCGGATGAAATCGCAGGGTCCAGCTAGTACTAATAGCATCCTCACAAAGTTTACAGTTCAAGAAAATCTCTCATGGTGTGCCTTATGGCACAGGTCTCCTTCAACTGTTTCCAGTAACAGCTGTCTTCATCATTTCACATCACCTACCGACCGAATGTGTATAGAAACAGTGTGGTGTAGTTACCTATAGCATATCTCATCTCAGGCGAGCGCGCCACGTTGACAGTGGCTATGAGTAGCAGCAGAGCGTTTTCGCCGCTGGCTCGCACGTCCAGCGCCATGATCTCCAGGCTGTTCAGGTCGCCTGACAATTGCATAAATAAACAATAATTATTTATTCAGGTATGTAAAAAGTTATATAATTGTACGGTATTTGGTAGCACACAAGGGATTTATAGCTAGAACACTGAGTAATTAAGGTGAGTTGATTCCAACATTTTAGTTAGAAATTACAAATAATGTTGCATGAACACAGCTAAATTTGCGTTCTTGGAACTAACACACAAACAGCTGCGAGACATCAGCGCGAGGTGCTCTCGGACTGCTCCTCACCGTGCGGCGCAAGGTGCTCTCGGACTTCTCCTCACCGTGCGGCGCAAGGTGCTCTCGGACTGCTCCTCACCATGCGGCGCGAGGTGCTCTCGGCCTGTTCCTCACCGTGCGGCGGGAGGTGCTCTCGGCCTGCTCCTCACCGTGCGGCGGGAGGTGCTCTCGGACTGCTCCTCACTAGGGTTGTAACGGAGCTTCGCCTCCGCTTCCGTTACTGCGGAAGTTCCGCAAGAAATCGTATCTTCGCTTCCGCCTCCGCCTCCGCACAATTTTTGCAGAGTTATAACGGAGGTTTATTTACGTATTTATAAAATAAATAACGCGCAAGCTGCGACGTTCGACAACCGTCCGGCCGCGTTTAAGCGCAAAATGGTAAAGAATCAACTAGTGCGTGGCGGGAATGCGGCAAACACAATTTGGAGGTAATAATTTTTTACAAAGTATACTACTATCAATGTACGTATTTAAATTAAGAATTTTGTTTTAATCCATACTAATATTATAAATGCGAAAGTATCTCTGTCTGTCTGTCTGTCTGTCCGGCTTTCACGCCAAAACTACTGGACCGATCGTAATGAAATTTGGTACACAGATAGTCTAGAACCTGAGAAAGGTCATAGGCTATAAAACATCCCGCTATGACCAATAGGAGCAGAGCAGTAACAAAAAATGTTGCGGAAACGGGAGCAAACGCTGACGTACATATTGCTCCCATTATTTTAACAGGCGCTCATTTTATATCAACTGAGCTCTTTCGGTCAGAAGCTTACGCGGGTGAAACCGCGGGGCACAGCTAGTTAACCATAAATTTAATTTTTTTCTATATGTACTTTCACCTCTGCCTCCGCCTCCATTAACCTCCGCATCCGCGGAGGTGAGATTCGTCACCTCCGCATCCGCCTCCGCCTCCGCTAACAAGCCTCCGTTACAACCCTACTCCTCACCGTGCGGCGGGAGGTGCTCTCGCCCTGCTCCTCACCGTGCGGCGGGAGGTGCTCTCGGCCTGCTCCTCACCGTGCGGCGGGAGGTGCTCTCGGACTGCTCCTCACCGTGCCGCGGGAGGTGCTCTCGGCCTGCTCCTCACCGTGCGGCGGGAGGTGTTCTCGGCTTGCTCCTCACCGTGCGGCGGGAGGTGCTCTCGGATTGCTCCTCACCGTGCGGCGCGAGGTGTGGCCGCGCGTGTTCCTCAGTGAGCGCGCGGCGCAGCGAGTTTTCGTGCAGCTCGGTGCCGTGCCACAGCTGCAGCGCCGGCCCGTCCGACACCAGCGCGAGGTGCTCTCGGCCTACTCGTCACTACTACACCTGCTGCTCCTCACCGTGCGGCGCGAGGTGTGACCGCGCGTGTGCCTCAGTTAGCGCGCGGCGCAGCGAGTGTTCGTGCAGCTCGGTGCCGCGCCACAGCTGCAGCGCCGGTCCGCCCGACACCAGCGCGATGGTGCTCTCGGTCAGCTCGTTGCCTGGTAGCACTACTACACCTACTAGTTTCTGAAAAAAAAAAAAAGAACGAAATTAAACACATTTATTTCGCACATACTAAAAGAAGATACACAAATTCATCAAATATATGCTTATTTTAAATGCCTTTCAGAAAGGTATTGTAACTATATCATACTAGACAACACCAATTTGATCAAATCTACATTTATTTATTTAGATTTACCAACGTTTGATTATATTACTTCTTACAATCATAAACATGATGTTTTAATAAATACAGGTAAATTCGACATTAGACAATTACATTTTTCCTTATTAAGTATTTTCTATAGAAGATATCTAACTAATGGTGAAACAAAGAAGTTTACATTTACATTTAACTGTTAGCAATAACTTTTCGGATACCACTAAGCGAGTCAAAATTAAAGTCAACTAAGTCACTGTATTTGTTTACAAGCCTGCAGAGTCGAGGAATCGGAGAATTCGATCCGAACACTGTTCTTCGGAATGGTGACGAGAAGGGAGTTATTCTGTGTCTAGGATATCTGCTAGGTACGCGTAAGTTTAACATAGCTAATAATGTGGGGCAGTCTGTGCAATTATTTAATAATTTCCATACAAAAGAGTCATCGGCTAACTGAAACGTTTTAGTAAGGACGACGTCATTTTAAAACGTGCTAAACGTTCCTTGTAGGGTATTCTCCACTTTTTCATAGAAATTCCATTAGCAAACGCGAGATGCCAAAGAAACCTCTTCTGTACACGCTCCAGTCGAAGACCATGAACTGCGTAATGTGGTCACCAAACCACACTACCATACTCGAGCAGACTTCGTACTAAGTAAGCTGTTAAACAGTTGTATCTTAACCGCGTCGCTGTGAAACACTTTAGCATTTCTGATAACAAAACCCAAAATTCTGTATGCCTTCTTTGCGATGTTGTCCATGTGGGATGTGAAAGTCAATTTGGAGTCAAAAGTGATACTTAGATCCCTTATCTGCTCTACTTCTTGTATTTTATTGCCTTGAATGAAATGATCTGTTTGGCTCGTATTATGTTTACGAGCATACTTGACATGGGAGCATTTTGATATATTGAGATCTATTCTATTTAGATGACACCAACTTGCCAGTTCATCTATATCTTTTTGAAGTTTAATACAATCCTCCATTGAATCTATCACTCTACAAAATTTTAGATCATCTGCATACACGAATGATTCCGAGTAGTTCAGAATTTGTGGGCCATCGTTAATAAATATATTAAATAGAATAGGTCCCAGATGGGAACCCTGGGGGACCCCTGATTTGACCCTTGTGTATTCAGACTGATATCCATTAATCACAACGCAAAACGACCTGCCTTTCAGGTAGGATTTCATCCAGTTCAGTGCTGTATCAGAGATCCCATAAGCAGACAACTTCTGTAACAAAATATTGTGTGAAACTTTGTCAAAGACCTTACTAAAATCTGTATAGATGGTATCAACTTCTTTGCTCTGGTCTAGTGCCTTTTTTATCGTTTCAACAAATGCTACCAGATTTGTAACTGTAGATCGAGATTTAACAAAGCCATGTTGGTAAATACTAAGATAAGATTTAAAATAGTTTATCAAATAAGGACAAATAATAGATTCAAATATTTTCGCAAAGCAGAATAAAATCGATATAGGTCTATAATTGTTGATATGATCCTCAGGCCCTGACTTATGGATAGGTACTATTTTGGCTGACTTCCACGCATCAGGAAAAAATCCTGTGTGCATTGAATAGTTGAAGATTAATGAAAGTGGTCTAGCCAAATACTTAGCACATTTGGCTATGAAAATGGGAGGAATACCATCTGGGCCAGCTCCTTTTGCACAGTTTATACTCTCAAGTTTCTTAATAGTAACGTCCTCATCAATTACAGGAAGTTTGAAATATTGACTATAATTATTTAATTTGCAGAAGCCCTCAGTACTTATGAGACTTTTATTATTATCATCTTCGTCATCAACATCATTATAAACAGACGCAAACTGCGATAAAAAGAGATCACAAATATGATTGCCGTCAGACGTAGTAATGTGACCATTAGACATTGATCCCGGGTAAGAACTAGAACCACCTCGTTTTGATTTTAGGAAAGCCCACAGCAACTTTGGATTCTTGCAGATCTGTTCCTCTAACATATTTATGTAGCTCCTATAACAGTCTGCAGCAAGTTTTTTACAACGTGTGCCTAGTATTTTTAGTTCATAATCATCCATTGGATTGCCCAACTTTTTAAAACGTCTTCTCAATTTATATTTTTTCTTTTAAAGCTCTAATTAAATTCAAGGAGAACCAAGGTGGATTTAAATTTATTTGTTTTTTTATAGGGTACAAATTTTTTAATGACAGAATAAAAGTATCATAGAAAATTGTAAGCATATCATTTACATTAGTAAGATCACGGAATTTCTCATCCCAATCGCATTTTTTGAGCTCTTCACAAACAGCGATGTAATCAGCTTTGTAAAATTTAGGTTTTACATTTTCTGCATTATATACTAATTTTTCATCCGGTTCCAAGCCCAGCTCAATATCCAGCGCTGGATGATGACCATCAATAATACTGATTGGGTTAAGGCATTCAGTGACTCTGCAGGGCATTACGTTAGATACTACTAAGTCTAGAATTCTGTTCGACGCATTAGTGACTTTGTTGTATTGTTTTAGTCTATTTAAGCAAAGGAAATCAAATAACATCTGACCCGGGCTAGTTGTTGACTGCCCTACGGAGGACTCACTCAGCAGGCTCCAATCAATACCACCACAATTGAAATCACCAACTATACAGACATCACTACAAGATTGTTCAATAACTGGATTGCAATTATCCAAAAAAATAATCATCAAATTACTGTTGACTGGTGATGGTAAATAAACAGCGCATAGAGCCATCCGCCGATGAGGTCTTGTGTTCGGAACATCAATTATCACCCAAAGGTCCTCGCAACTACTCTCCCATTGGTATTTTCGTTTTGAAGGTATTCTCCTAGATATCGCAATCAGAACTCCACCTCCATCTTTCTTTCGAGAAGTTTTGGAGACAGGAGCTATCTCTTCTATACACAATATACCTATCGTCAAACAACTCGCTACTGCTTATCGAATTATTAAGCCAAGTTTCAGTCAAAATCACAATATCATATTCGTTTATACTAATATTGTTATAAAATTCATGTGTCTTGGTGCGCAGACCACGCGTATTCTGATAATATAATTTTAATGAAGCGAATTTTAAATGAAACACTACAAAATAAGCATGCAAAAAAAGTGTCTAAGATAACTTCACTAGCGATGAGGCATCCTTGATAAGTTTGTATTCAGATGCATCATCTTTCCTCATAAACATTCTGCCATTTTGCACCCATACATATTTGTAACCAATCTCTTTCGCTTTAGTACGAGCAGTCGCATGAAGAGACTTATTTGCTGGAGAGAGGTGTTCCATGATGAATATTGGCTTCTTATAACCTGGGATGCTTACGTGACATGAGTTCAGCTTATCATCACCGATGGGATTTATTATATTTTAATGCGGCTGCTAGCAAACTATCTCTTGTAAATGGAGTGTTGAATTGAACAACAATTGAGCGAGGTTGTTCGTTGTCTTTATTCACTTTCGCTGTTCTAGTACAGTATACATTGTGTTCATTCTCCACTTGACACCCGACAACAGTGCCTAACTATTTTACCATTGAAACAATGCATTCGTTTTTCCGTTCAGGTACGCATTGAATTTCAATATTGCTAGCTCTTGAATGTTGCTCCATCTGATTAAGTCTTTCAGTCAGCCTATTAATGCTATTTTTCATCGCTTCATTTTCAGACTTTAGAGATTTCACGGACTCCGAGGCAATGCCAATTTCTTTTAGAACATTTTCAAATTTTTCATTCATGAAGTCCATGGAATCTTTTACACCAGAAATTTCTTCTTTAATTGACTTTAACTCGGACGTAAATTCAGATAAAGTATGTTTCATTATGTTCAGCATATCAGCAAACTCCGTTCGAATAATATCCCTTACATCATCTTGTGTTAAAGTGCCAGAAGCAGTACAGGTGGGGGGAGAAGATAAAGCTGGTCTTTTACTAGAGGCGTAGTGATATTACTGTTGTTACCCGTGCATACAGGAGTATTATCATTTCTCTTTCCCCTGATCCCACCACTGTTGCATAGTGGACATATCCAATCAATGAAGAGCTGAGCGTCAAAATCCTTTTCCTTTGATTGTAAACAGTCAATGTGAAATAGCTTTTTACATTTCGTACAGTCACACATGTGTCAAACCTGTAGGGTAAAGACATATTAGTTGAGTGCTATCTATTAAATTTGATAATTGTGGACATTGTTGTGGAACTGTTTTGAATTATATTTGTGACAATTATATAGTTCAATGACAATGTAGTTATAGTGTTTTAAACTTATTTACTTAGTTTTTCATAAGTTATAAAAATCAGTGACTTTGAAATACCCACTTAAAAAAATATTAAAAAAAAACAGTGTAATTTTGTGTTTTTATGATGAATGAGGACGAAGTAAACCCAGAAATGGAAACTCAAAGGGATTACACCCAAGAAGAAATACGTAACATTGTGGTGGGACCGGAATTGGAGTGGGATAGCACGGAGATAACCACTGGACAGAGGGTAGAAGAAAATAGGGCAAATATTTCAGGAAAAAGGCTCTGATCTGGTTCAAATGAGGATGACTCTTCACCTTTTATAGAAGTAGGGAAGAATAAGAAGAAAAAAAGAAGGTTGGTGGGTGGTGGAGAGTTGAAAAATCAAGGTATAGAAAGTCTCAATTGTCCTTTGCATGAGGTATCTTTGTCCTCAAAGGAAGTTCTGCCCAAACAAATTGGTTTGGCCAGATTATTATTTAAAGAAAATGTGCAATCTGTTCAGAAAGTGATTTATAAAAGTCCATATAAGGTATTAATTCGAATTAAAGATAAAGAAGATGTTGAAAAGTTAATAAAATGTGATACTTTTAAAGAAAAGGAGTGGATATGCCGAAAGACCAATGAAGTGGTATATTCCTATGGAGTTATTAAAGATATAGACCTGGATATCGAGGAGGAGAACATCAAAGGGTTCCTAGAGAGCAGTACTGAGATTCTCGCTACAAAGAGGCTAAATAAAAAGTCTAGAGATGGAAAATGGGAGAAAAGTGAAACAAAAAAAGCACACCCTCACGGGTGTGCTTTAAAGGTTCTGTCTTACCACTATATGTGTATGCATATGGCAGTCGGATTAAGGTAGACCCATACACATTCCCTGTCACACAGTGCTCCAAATGCTGGAAATATGGACATATAAGGAACTATTGTCCACTAAAGATGCAACTATGCCCTAAATGTGGAGGAGAACATGACAATTGCAATACTACAAGGTATAAATGTGCCAACTGCAAAGGGGATCATATGTCAATCATAAAAAGCTTGTGCCCGGCATTTATGCGTGAAAAAGAGATCAGAGAAGTCATGTCTGCGAACAGTTGCACATATAAGGTAGCATTGACCAAAATCAATGAGGACAGGCAAAATCAGACCTTAGCACCGCAGTATGTCTCCCAACAGTCACTAGATGTTGAAAATTCAAACCCGGTAGCAACTCTGTCGACACAAATTACTTATGCTGATATTGCAAGAGGAAAATATAGCAGTTGTGGAGAAGAAGATCAGATAATAGAAAGTGGTGAACAAGTAGAAGGGTGGAAAAAACAAAAGAAACAGAAGAGGACAAAATTAAACAAGAGGAGAAATAATTTACCCGAAGAAGTGAAGAATACTACAGAAGAATTAGCAGAGAGGAATGAAACAATAGTGCAACCATCAACCCACACTACAGCTGATGATGCAAAGGAAAAGCAAAAAAAGAAAAGAAGAAGTATTACAATAAAAAGATTTTTGGAAGACATGAAAAGTATCCTATTCAGTCATGAAAACATACAGACTAAGATAGAGCTTTTTATTAAGTATATACTTGAAGAAGTTATTGCACTTGTAGGAAGTTATTTAAATCCAGACATAATTTGGCGGCTATTGGGGGTCAAAACTACCAATGGATAATTACACCAAAACAAATAGTATCATAAAAATATTACAATGGAATGCGAATAGTTTGAAGCCCAAGTTAAAAGAATTTGAAATATTATTGAATAGAGAAAAAGTTCATATAGCAATTATCAGTGAGTCATGGCTGTCAGAGCAAAATATCATTAAAGTAAGTAATTACAATATTTACAGAAATGACAGAGATGATAACTATGGAGGCATATGTGTGATTGCACATAAAAGTATTATGTTAATTCCAAAACCTTGCATCATCCCATTCTCAGACATAGAAATCTTAAAACTTGAAGTGTTGAATATACCTAACATAAAGAACATAATAGCCTTATACTGTCCCCTACTGCTAATGATGACCAACAAAGTTGGGATCACCTTTTTTCTCTGGCTAACTCTGAGACAATAATATTGGGTGATATGAACGGTCATCACTGCTTATGGTCTCATAAAAATGAGCGAAGAGGGGAGCAAATTTACAAAGCTATGTTTGAAAACGATTTTATATGTTTAAATGACGGAAGTATGACAAGAATCAAACTGGTAAATGGAGTGCTACAACAATCTGCACCTGACATCACATTTGCATCTGTGGATATAGCTCACAAGTTCACATGGAACGTTACAAATGAGTCACTAGGTAGCGACCACATCATCATAAGCATGAATTTTGGTTTTAAAGCATCTGAGACATTTGTTAAGAAACGAAACTTTCGGAAAGCTCAGTGGGAAGAGTACAAAGAACAAACAGAAGAAATATTTTATGAACTTCCTACTTCTTCTGATATACAATCAATGTATGACACATTTATAGAGAAGATTGAGTCTGTAGCAGAAAAAAACCATACCTTGGATAAAAATTTGTCAAGACCCTACTTCTAAATTCAAACCAAAACCATACTGGAATACAGAGCTATCTAAAGTTGTTGCCGAAAGAAGACTATCCCTAGCACAATTAAGAAGAAATCCCACTCCAGAAAACTACATAAAATATAAAGAAAAAATCTCTAAAGCTAAAAAACATATTCAGGACAGTGTGACTCGTGGTTGGACTAAATTCTGTAGTGAAATAGATAATGAGGCTTCACCAACCGTGTTATGGAAGAAAATGAAGTGGATGAAGGGAGAGAGAAGAAGTAATTACTCCACGATAACACAAACTAAAGCGACAGAGTTACTTCAGTCATTGACACCGGACACCGTGCAAGATCCACCACCAATATTTACAGATGGGCCCCCATGCACAATAGAAAAGAAAATCACTATGGTAGAGATGGAAAACTCTCTAAAACGTAAAGACACTTCACCAGGGACTGACAATTTTTCGTATTCTATGTTGTATAATTTGTCAACATCAGCCAAATTATTTTTACTTAACATTTACAATAGGATTTTACAAACAGGAATTGTACCAAAGCAATGGCAGGACATAAAAGTAATACCAATACCAAAACCTGGCAAAGATACCTTACGGCCTATATCTTTGATGTCCTGCCCTTGCAAACTATTTCATTTAATTATTATGAAAAGATTAGAATGGTATGTGGAAAACAAAAGATTGATAAGTAACTACACTGTTGGTTTTAGAAGGGGTAAATCTTGTATTGATGCTTTAGTTGCGATGGTATCCACAATTCAAATTGGTTTCATAAAAAATGCACCTACTATTGCTGTATTTTTAGATATAGAAAATGCATATAATAATGTCAATATTTCATGTTTGGTGGCGACATTGCAAAGCATTGGCGTCGGAAATAAAATATGCAAATACCTATGGAACTTTCTATCAGAAAGGTTGTGCACCATTACCGATAGCAGCAATAACCATATTACTAGATATGCTAGAAAAGGCCTAGCTCAGGGCGATCCGTTATCGCCATTGCTTTTTAATGTCGTTACCATGAATGTTATTCAACATCTTTCACATGTAAGGGTATCACAATATGCAGATGATTTTGCTTTGTACTTAACAGTTGAAAATAAGGATGTAAAAGCGGCTGGGACCAGTATTAAAGAAGACTTGGAATCTACAACAACTAGCCTAGACCTAATTGGACTTAATTTATCGGAAACAAAAACAAAATTATGTATTTTTAATAGATCCCATAAGCAAATAACTGTTGATATAGATATCAATGGTAAAAGGTTATCTGTAGTCGATAAAGTTAGATACCTTGGGTATTGGTTGGATAGATCCTTGAGATGGGCAGTACATATAAATGAAACGTGTGGAAAATGTTATAAACACAAACATTCTTAAAGTGTTATCAGGTAGAACATGGGGAGTCCACCCTAAACATCTGCGTAGACTCTATATGTCATTGATAAGAAGTAGGCTAGACTATGGAAGTTTTTTGTATGCAAACGCAGCTAAAACTCATCTCAAAAAGCTTAATTTGCTACAGAATAGAGCTATGAGGATATGTGGTAGTTTTATAAGAAGCACCCCGGTCCATGTTATGGAATGCGAATTGTGTGTTCCTCCGCTGTTTATCAGAAGATTTGAATTAGCCTGTAGATTCTGGATAAAAATAGCCTCCATATCAAGCAACACTCTCGATTTAATTGAAGAATTATCTAGAGAGAATTGTTATTGGAATAATAAAATAAAACCTTTATTAACAGACGTACATCATAAGTTCCAGAACATGGACCTTTACAGGAGTGGTGGCATCCTAGAAGTGTATTCTTTTGATGTAGGGTTGTCGGCTGCAGATACATCCTTTTTATCAATAAATATTACTGGTATAAATAGATCTAAAAAGGATACCAATGTCGATATGCTGAAGAATCTGACACTTCATCACCTCGAAAAGGAATACTGTGAATATTATAAAATATACACAGATGCATCAAAGGAGAGCAATGGAGCTGGTGCTGCTTTCTACGACCCTCAGTCGGGAACCACCAAGATGTGGCGTTTAAGTGGAAAGATATGCATCATGAGAGCAGAACTAGTTGCCATTGCAGAAGCCTTAAAGTATGCTGCAGATTTAACATCTACTAATATTGTAATCCTTACGGATGCAAGAAGCGCTCTGCAACACTTGGCTCGGTGTACCTCGGGCAGCCGAGGTATGCCGATAGCCTATGAAATACTGGGAATGGTATTAAACACGCACCAAAATATCAAGTTGCAGTGGGTGCCGTCCCACGTCGGAATTCGAGGTAATGAGGTGGCAGACTTGGCAGCGAGACAGGCAGTTGGGGGGGAACGGGAGGTCTTGTGCCTGCCCTATGCCTCCGAGCTATTACCTACCGTTAGAGAGTATAGCATAGCAAAATGGAGAAAATACTTTGACAAGTGCTCGGAGACAAAAGGGATTTGGTACAGGACAATCCAAGACTCACCTATGCTGGTGTCCTGGTTTGGCTGTGTTGGCTTCTGTAGGGAACTTCTTGTCTGTGCTTTTAGAATTAGATCTGGCCATGTTCCGGTAAATAAGTTACTTTCACTAATGCGTGTAACTCAAACCGATTTGTGTACATATTGTGGTGCAACGGAAGACCTGATACATGTGTTACTGGAATGTGGTCAATATGCAACTCTACGGGATAGGTTTTTGGCTGAGGTGCCGCTGTGGGATGGTTTGCTGAACATAGCGTTGAGCAATCCATGTTCACATGCGGCAGGGGCCGTATTTCATTTGTGGAGAGAAATAATGAGGTTAAGATGATTCCTATTAGTATTGGAGGTTCCCCATGAGGCTGGCATAGTCACTCCATGTGTACTGAAGCCTCGTAAAAATGTAGATTAAAAAAAAAAAAAAAAAAATTCGTACAGTCGATTTTTTCATCGCAATTCAAGTTCGTTTGGCAACAGCCCCACTTTGACATTCTCAGTATATTTCAAAAAAACTACAATTCGGATTTACCAATTCTATGTGGCAACACCGTACGGTTTGTCACCGTCAAAATCGACACTGTCAGTTGATTTTGACAGACTTCAGAATTGAATGTGACGCTGTCAATTGATTATGACATACAAAAAAGTAAATATTTTGAGGGTAGTCGGATCGTCTTAGAAGATGATTTAGAGAATTTGGTATGAAAATGCAACTTAGCTTTGATGATTTTCGGCTTCCACTGGTGATGAATAGTGCGGATAACAATATCACAGTGTCCTCAGTGAACGATAATCACAATTTCGTTGCCCAAAGTTTCACCAAAAGTCCAGAAATAACACAAACAAAAAATAATTACGGGAGTCTTTGTACACTTTCGCAGAGTTGACATGTTGAGTTCACAGTACATGCTGTCTTGTTCTACGGATGCTAAGATAATGTATTATCTCAGGATTCATAAAAAAAGAATTTCACAAAATAAGCAACAGCATTTATAAAAGGAGTCCTCACAGTGTCTGCATGAGCCGGCATGGAGCCGAAGAACAATAGTGAAACACGTCGCCCGATGCCACCGAGCCAGCCACTGGGCGGTCGTAGAGTACGGCACGACACCGTTGCGCGCCCGTCTGCAAACAAACACCATTCAATGTGTGTCACTTACAAAAACCACCGATGTAGCCTTAATACGTATGATTGTTGCATCTCACTCTGTATATTGTCCTTTGGAAAAATACATATAAAAAATAATAAATAAAATATTATAATAGAAATATATACTTACTTCAATAACCAAACAAAATATTTTATTTTAATTTTATTGCATCTACTATTAAATGGATTTGAACATCACTAAATAGTCACTTTAAAATGGAATTAAAATAATTATCAAATGACTACCATTTAGTCCAATATTATGGGTGTACATTTCACAACACCAATTAGTGTTATCATGTGCACTATGACACATTATAAAATGATAAGAATCATAACAAGGTCTACTTCGACTAGCAGATAGGCGGTGAAGGTTAATACATGTGCTTTTTCTGTGTGATATTTTTATTTTGATTTTAGTGCCATTGAAAAGTGTATCTACAATCAAGATAGATATTTATTGTTTGTGTTGTTCTGTAAGTGTGTTTTGTGTTCCTATTTTTGTGGTAAGTCTCTCCCGTAGGCATGATGCCTACGGGTAAAAAACCCCCTGATCCCCCGGACCCTCCTGATAAGTTATTCGACCTCACTCCTGTCTTGACCATAACTCCTCCCCATGGAGATCAATTATCAGACATGGACTTGGAAACCAACCAAAGAAAAAGGCCCGCTCAATCTCCCCCGGCATCCTCCTCTTCCATCCCACCGAAATTATCTAAAAATACTATTCGTCAATATTATACTGCTAGAGATAACCCACCATACATCGTCCACGTCTCGCTTAAAGAAGGACAGACAACCGGTACAACTCTCCATCCCATTAAGTTTGGCATGCTTCTTAAGAAAAATAACATCAAAAGTGTTCTGCTAGATGGAGTTAAACGCATTGGTCGTAATAGAGTCTCAGTGCAGTTTAGGTCTGTTGAGAATGCAAACAGTTTTTTAGTTAACCAGGCTATTTCCCAAAATTATGACACCTCAATCCCCCAATTCCACATCACTCGTATGGGTATTGTAAGGGATGTCCCATCTGACTGGACAGATGAAGAAGTCATAGAAAATATTAAAGTCCCTGATGGCTGTGGCCAAATTATTAAAGTGCGTAGGTTAAATAGGAGACAAGTCACCGAGAATATAATAGAATGGAAACCCACTCAAACGGTTGTCTTAACTTTCGATGGACAAGTTCTGCCTAAGAGGGTGTACTGCTTCTATTCTGCCCTTAATGTTGAGATTTATGTATATCCCACCATCCAATGCTACAACTGCTGCCGCTTTGGTCATACCCGGACTAAATGTCGTTCTAAGCCCCGTTGTTTTAAGTGTGGACATGATCATCCAGGGGATGGCTGTGATGTGGACCAGGACAATGCCTTCTGCATTTCTTGCTCCGGGAACCACTTTGCGAACTATAATGGATGTCCTGAACTGGGCCGCCAAAAATCAATAAAGGCTGCAATGACAGAACGGAACATTTCCTATATGGAGGCTAGTAAGAGCTTCCCTCCAGTAACACGATCATATGCAAGTGCAACTAAGTCCGACCGTAAACCTCCTACCACATCCTTTTCCTCCTCCCCACAATCTCCTCCTCCACCACTCTCACAGTCTAGGGTCCCCGTCCGTAAACATGTCTTCCTCAAAACTAAAACATATGCCCCCCTCTCCCCAAGTTATGATGTCAAAGCTCACCAAGCACTTGTCCAAAATTATTCCTTCTCTCCGTCCAGAAATGGTTGTGCATTCCCAGAGGATGCAAACCAATATAATGAAAGCATTAATAAAAGTAAACGGCCCAACTCTCTCAACCTACTTGATATATTATCAAACTTATTAACTAAAGTTATTTCCAATCCACAATCAAATATACCTGACCACGTTGCCTTGAAACTTATATCTGTTCTTGAATTTTTAAATAATGGCTCTCCCATTGACTTGTCTACAGTGGAACGCGAGGAGCGTTACACATAAAAAGCAAGATCTTATACATCTTATTAACAAATATAAACCCTCTGTCTGCAGCATTGCTGAGACATGGTTGTCCCCAAACAATAATTTTAATATTCCCTATTTTAATTGTATCCGGCATGATCGCCCGGATGGTTATGGAGGATGCGCTCTGCTCATCAATAGCAAAGTTGCATTCACACAAATTCCTCTTCCCCCTGTCGGAGGCAACATAAATGTTGTGGCCATAAGGGCTGAGGATATAAATTTTTTCTGTTTTTATGTTGCTCACCCTCAATTGAATGACCTTAGTCTGATCAAAAATATTTTAAGTAGTGTTAAGGGCCCTTCGCTTATATTAGGTGACTTCAATT
The DNA here is from genome assembly GCA_017933935.1 of Sesamia nonagrioides. Lineage (NCBI taxonomy): Eukaryota > Metazoa > Arthropoda > Insecta > Lepidoptera > Noctuidae > Sesamia > Sesamia nonagrioides. The sequence continues at coordinate 147,577 of JADWQK010001537.1, read as the reverse complement.
GTCATCACTTCCGTTGGGGTTCAAATTTCTGTGATAATTTTGGACTACAGTTGCGGTCGCGCTACCGCCGCGTACGGTTATATATCGACGGTATAGATATCGTGCGCGTAATAAATAGCAGTTAACGATATATTTCTGGTGTTACAAAGACTAGGAATGTACTGATAGTTTTTAAGTTGTAAATAAGTCGTGATATATTACAATCAGTGACAATTAGGACACATAGTGTGAAGTAAGAAAATTAATGGGTCTACCCACATCTAACTTATAAAAATATAGAACATTAAAACTAGGAATTTAAGTGTTTTTTAGTGTTTGTGATGGATAATGATGACAGTGAGGATGATATATTGGAAGAGGAGAATATGATAGTCATGGGAACAATGACCCAGGAAGAAATAAACCATATCATTATTGGGCCGCCGGATACAGAAAATAAAATCATGGAAGTTGAGCTAACACAAAATGAAACCAGAGACAGAGATAGTAGCAAGGATAGGAGGGCTTATAAAAGGGCAGCTTCTACGGAGGGAGAGGAAGGGGAATGGGTTACAGTAGAAAGTAAAAAAAAAACAAACTGTAACAGTTCTGATAGTCTCGGGCACGAGGAGTTGTGTGAGGTTACAATCTCAGGTAAAGAAAATTTACCAAAACAGATTGGTCTGGCTAAGATTCTGAGGGAAACAGGAATTCAAGGCATTATAAAAGTTACATATAAGAGCCCATACAAAGTTGTGCTGCGATTTAGCAACTATGAAAAATCTATAAGTCTGATGGAATGTCAGGGCATAAGAGACAGAGGCTGGATTTGTAGAAGGTCTGGTGATATACTTTACTCGTATGGATTGATAAGATATATAGAAATGGAATTGTCTAATGAAGAGATTATGAATACACTGGAAAGCAGTGTGGAGATAATAGCGGTTAAAAGACTGAAAAGGAAAGATGAGAGTGGAAATTTTATTGATAGTGAGACAGTGCGCATTTGCTTTAAAGGACCTACCTCTCCACCATATGTAAAAGCATATGGATGTAGAATGAAGGTGGAACCATTTACGTTCCCTGTTACACAGTGCTCGAAGTGTTGGAGGTATGGACATATTAGAAATAATTGTTCAAGGAAAACTCAGATATGTCCGAAATGTGGTGGAGAACATGAAAACTGTGAGACTACAAACGTCAAATGTATTAATTGTAAGGGTGGTCATATGGCACTGGTAAAATCACTTTGTCCTGTGTTCAAGAGGGAAAAAAATATCCGAGAGGTGATGGCAAGGAACCAGTGTACATACAAAATGGCGTTAAAAAAGGTAGGTGGCTATGTAAGATATGGGACCAAAACCAATTATCAGAGAGAAGTCAATCTCTTAACACCAGAAGTGTCAGAGATCACGGAGAGTGTGACAGAAAAAGTACATGACACATCTTGTACACCGAGGGAGGTGAGTTATGCAGAAGTGGCGAAAACTCCGTCAAAGACAGAACGCCGCACAGTGAACACGGTGCACCGCCTGAAAAAGCCTGACGATAAGGGTAAAAGTTCTATAAATAATAATCAATTTCAATGGATACCAAGTTTCGACTGTGGAACACAGGAAGAAAATAAAAACAAGAAGAAAGAAAGATTTGAGTTACGTGTGGTGATATCAAGATTGAAAGAGATTATGTGCTCAGATATGGAGTTTGAAATGAAAATGACAGCCGTACTGAAGTATCTAGTAGAAGAAGTTATCCGTTGGCTTAAAGAAAACTTTACTATGGAATTCGTGTGGAAGTTATTGGGAGGACTAAGTTTAAATGGCTAGCTACAATAAAAGTACAGTTAATGTGGCACAGTGGAATTCAAACAGCTTAACAACTAAATGTAGGGAACTGGAATTGGTGCTTCAGCAAGAAAAAATACACATTGCACTTATTAGTGAAACATGGTTGTCTGAAGATGTTAACATAAGGATAAAGGATTATAGTATTATAAGAGCTGACAGAGGGGATGGATATGGGGGGGGTTTGTATATTTTACCACAAGTCAATCAGAATGGTGCAAAGAACCTTTACACTTGGAAATGATAGTATTGAGATCCTTATTACAGAGGTGCTGAATGTGCCGGGGCTAACCAACATAATCTACATATATTGCCCACCATCAGCCAATGTGGCCCAATCTGACTGGGATCAGGTTTTTAGCATGTGCAACTCGAAAACCATTTTAGCTGGGGATTTTAATGCACACCATACATTGTGGTCATATAAAGTAGATACAAGAGGTGAGAGAGTTTATAGAGCAATGTTTGAAAATGATTATGTGTGCATGAACGATGGAAGACCTACAAGGATGAGAATGGTGAATGGACATTTGCAGCAGTCGTCTCCAGATATAACCTTCGCCACTTGCGACATAGCAGTAAGGGTGACTTGGAACCCCCTGAACGAAACTTTGGGCAGTGATCATGTAATAATCAAATTTTCAATTGGTTATGAAAAATCTAATGCAAATATTAAGAAAAGAAACTACAAGGAGGCCCGGTGGGAAGAGTTCAGGCAGAAAACAGAACAGGAATTTGCAAAGTTGGTATCGTCAAGCGACGCGCAAGCTGACTATAACCAGTTTGAACACAAATTAAGCCTTGTAGCAGAAGAGACCATTCCATGGATTAAAATTTGCCAGGACCCCAGTTCTAAATTTACCCCAAAACCATACTGGAATTCAGAGATCTCACAAGTTGTAGCAAAACGTCGGCTAGCTTTAGCTCAGGTACGACGGAACCCAACCCCAGATAATTATGACAAGTACAAAAATGCAATACTACAAGCCCAGAAAGCTATCCAAAAGTCCCGACGTAAAGGATGGTCCGAATTTTGTTCTAGCATAGATAATGAAGCATCTGCTACAGAAATGTGGAGGAAGATGAGGTGGATGAAGGGTATAAAAGCAAGACAAACAGTAGATCCTGTAAGAACAAAAGAGTTATTGTACTCCTTAACTCCTGACACCGTTGGGGAAGCACCTCCAGAATTAAGACACAGGGGGGACTGCACTTTAAGTAAGAAGATAACGATGAATGAACTGGAAAACTCTCTTAAAAGCAAAGACACCTCGCCGGGCATAGATAATGTGGCATACTCAATGATTTTTAATCTTTCTAAGTCTGGTAAAATATTTCTGTTGCACATTTTTAACTTAATCTTGCAAACCGGAGTGGTGCCCCAACAATGGCGAAATATTAGAATTATTCCAATCCCAAAACCAGGAAAAGATCCTACTTTATTGTCGTCTATTCGTCCAATCTCCCTCATGTCATGTATATGTAAAACATTCCACCATATTCTAGGAAAACGATTGGAATGGTATGTAGAGAATAAGAAATTATTTTCTGCATCTACGGTAGGTTTCAGGAAAGCTCATTCTACCCTGGATAGTTTGACACGTCTGATAACGACAATACAAGTGGGATTTGCTAGAAACACACCCACCTTAGCCTGTTTTATTGATATAGACAGTGCTTACAATAATGTAAGCATAAGAGCATTAGTTCAGGTTATGGAAAACATAGGTATTAGTCATAAAATTAATCAATATTTGTGGAATTTTTTGTCAGAGAGAAAGTGTCAAGTTATATTGGGTGAGAACAATAGTATGGTAACAAGACATACAAATAGAGGGCTGTCACAGGGGGATCCAATCTCTCCTTTGCTTTTCAATATTGTCACTATGAATTTATGTAAAAGTATAGAAAACGTCAGTATGTCACAATATGCAGATGACTTTGTCTTGTATAAATCTATAGATAATAGGAATGTGGAGGAGGCGGTAATATGCATGAGGGAGTCATTGCATATTGTGATAAACTTACTTGGAGATATTGGTTTATTTATATCAGAATCTAAGACTAGTATATGTATTTTTAATAGAACAAGGAAAAATTATGATATCTCTATAGACATAAACTCAATACAAATTAAGGTACTTAATAAAATTAAATATTTGGGTCTATGGTTGGACAGTAAACTGCGTTGGGGTGCTCATATTAATGAAATATGTGAAAAAGCATACAAATTTTTAAATATCCTTAAGACCCTAGCGGGTAAGTCATGGGGAGTACACCCAAAACATCTTCGCAGGCTTTATATTTCATTAATTAGAGCTCGAATAGACTATGGTGGTTTCCTGTATAGCAGCAGTGCTAAAACTCACTTAAGAAAACTAAGTATTTTACAGAATAGAGCTCTTAGGATATGTGGCAATTTTATAAGAACTACACCAATCCATGTAATGGAGAGTGAAATGTGTTTGCAACCTCTTGATATTAGAAGATTTTGGCTTGGCTGCAGATATTGGTTGCGAACGGCTTCACTCTCTAATAGTACAATAGACTTAATAGCGGAACTTGCTAGCTTAAAGGCACAATGGAGGGGGAAAATGGAACCAGTTCTGATAGAGGTACACATGCAATTAGTTGATAAGGCTATTTATAAGAGTGAGCTGTTGGAAATGTTTAAGCTAGACACTTGGATTTCAAATATCAATGTCAGAGCCTACATTCACAATACATGTGACAGTATGGATAGACCTAAGCGAAGATATAATGTAACGGAGCTATGCCACAGGGTGTTGACTGAAGCTCGTGACAAATATCATGAACATTATAAATTATTTACAGATGGATCAAGGGGCACAAGGGGGGTAGGTGCAGCATTCTTAGACCCACAAAAGGAATATGTATATGCAACTTAGGTTGCACGAGGATGTCTCTGTGATGAGAGCCGAGCTTACGGCGATCACGGAGGCATTATCTTATGCTAGCAGTGTAGGGGAACAAAAGATAGTTATCTTTTCAGATTCCAGAAGCGCTCTACAGCATTTGGCTCGGTGTGTCTCGGGTATCCGAGGTATTCCGATAGCCTATGAAGCCTTGGGTCTATTTCATAGAATGCAGCAAGATGATGTTTGTGTCGAGTTTCAGTGGATACCCTCGCATGTTGGCTTGTTGGAGAATGAGATTGTGGATCGACTGGCTGGGAGTGCAGTAGATGATGGCGTGGATGTTTTGAGTCAGCCCTATGGTGGGGAGATTATAAGAGAAGCTAGAAGATTATGTAGAGAGACATGGAAGATGTCGTTTAGAGAGGGCTCACAAACTAAGGGTGCCTGGTACTATACCATGCAGGACACACCGGGATCAGTGCCTTGGTTTGAATGTGCCAGCCTCTCCAGGGAGACATTGGTTGCTGCTCTCAGGTTGCGGGCTGGTCATGTTCCACTGAACAAGTTTTATCATCTCGTGGGATTTAAGTCATCGCCGCTGTGTGATGCGTGTCAGGTGCCGGAAGATTTTATTCATGTTTTGGTGGAATGTGACCAGTATCGCGGACTGAGGAGGAGCCTGCTGGCAGGCATTGATCTCCATAATGGTGGAATCAATGTGGTTCTGAGCCGACCAATGTCCGAAGAGGCCCAGTGTATCTATGGGTTCCTAAAGAGATGTATGAGAGAGAGAAATGATAGAGAGGGGCGGAGAGCGTGAGAGTAAGATTTTAAGATGATAAGTCTGAGATGTGTGGTGTGTGTGATGTGTGAGTGTGTGATGTGTATGTGTGTGTGGATACACTGGGATTGATCCCATGAGGCTGGCATAGTCACCCTGAGTGCACTGAAGCCTCTAAACACAAGATTAAAAAAAAAAAAAAAATAATTTTGGACTAGGGCTAGTAGATATATTAGATGATCTCAATTTATGTATTATAAATGATGGTAGAGCCACACGCAGATCTTCTCTTGGGCAAACCAATAGTAGCTGTGTGGACTTAAGTATCTCCTCCTCTAATTTGGCCAGTTTATTCCATTGGATCCGGTTAGATGTAACATTTGGTAGTGACCACTATCCTATCATTGTCAAAATCCCATCCAAATTCATTCCTAATGAGACCTTAACACCTTTGTTAAAATACAGACTAGACTCTGCAGACTGGGATAAATATTCCAAATTCCTAGATACCCTTGTTTCATCCCTTCCCCCAATCAGTGCTAACAACGCCACAGATAGCTTCATCCATTTCTCCAACAGCATATCCCACTCAGCAGATGAGTGCATTCCACATAAAAATTCCACAACTGGCAAAATACCTTCCCCACCATGGTGGGATAGTGAGTGTTCCCTAATGGTCAAAGCTAGAAAGGATGCTGAAAGGGCCTTTAACCTCAACATGACCTTAGAAAACCTATCTGCTTTTAATTTGATTATGGCCAAATCACGTAAGCTATTTAGAAAAAAGAAAAGAGAAGGCTGGAGGTCTTTTTGCCATTCCTTGAGTCCTTGTTCCCCCCCTGGAGTCGTTTGGAAGAAACTTAAACTTTTCCGAAAAAGTTTCTCATCAACATCATCTCCCACTATGTCCAGAGAAATTGGATCCCAATTTATGTCAAAAATTGCCCCTGACTATGTACCCTCTATTGAGGAATCTGGATCTAGCCCTAGTGGGTCAATAATGTCATCAGACCCATTGGATCAGCCATTCTCCATCAGTGAATTAGAATTAGTTCTAAAACATGTTAAAGATTCTGCCCCGGGAGTGGATGGATTCCCTTATTCTTTTCTGGCCAAGTCTGGTTCTAAATGCCGTGCATATTATATTGAACTTATTAATTTCTGTCTACATACGGGTTTTATACCTCCTGAATGGAAAGTACAAATAGTTGTCCCCATATTGAAACCCAATAAAGACCCTGGAGACTCTTCATCTTTTAGACCAATTGCTTTATCATCCATATTGCTAAAAATCTTCGAACACCTTATCAAAAACCGCCTTGAATGGTTTGTGGAACATAGGAGGCTCCTGCCGCGGACTCAGTTTGGCTTCAGGAGGGGATTGGGTACGGCTGACAGTGTCAGCCTCCTCACGTCTGAAATCCGTTTATCCTTTAGTCGGGGTGAGTCGGTGGTAGCGGTCTTCCTAGATATATCAGCTGCTTATGATTCTGTCCTCCTTCCTATTCTCAGGCAAAAATTGCAAGAGCTGAGAATCCCGGCTAGGTTATGTCAGATCATATGCAACCTTTTTTATAATCGCTCTATTCAATTGAGAGCTCCTGGGGCTGACCCTGTACATCGTTCAGTTTGGAGGGGGCTGCCTCAGGGTTCTGTTCTCAGTCCATTGCTTTTTAATATTTATACCCATAACCTTGCTTCATGTCTAAATTACAATTGTAAGTCTCTTCAATATGCTGATGATATAGCAGTTTTTTCCTCTAATGAGTCAATTGATGATGCCGTTTCGTCCATAAATATCTCCCTGGCTTCACTGAACCGATGGCTTGTAAGACATGGGTTGTCGCTTAGCGCTCCAAAAAGCTCTGCCGTTATTTTCACACGGAAACGGCTTATCCCACAACTTAATATAAATATTGAGGGAGTGCCTATCCCTATTAAGGTAGGAGCCAAATTCTTGGGTGTTACCTTAGATTCTAAATTAACTGGTGTAGATCACATCAATAACACTGTCCAAAAATGTGAGAGGTCGGTATCAGTACTCAAGGCTTTGGCTGGTGTTTGGTGGGGAGCACATCCATACACCCTAAAGCTCATCTATCACGCTCTAGTTAGAAGCGTCTTAGACTACTGTTGCTTTATTTTGGAGCCGTGTAACAAAGCAGCATTGAAAAAACTTGATAAAATCCAATCCAAATGTCTCAGGATCGTTCTGGGTGCCATGAAATCTTCCCCTATAAACGCCCTTCAGGTAGAATGTGCAGACCCTCCTTTGAATATTCGAAGACAATATTTGGCTGACCGGTTTTTATCGAAATTATTCTCCTTGTCCTCTCATCCCTTACTCCCTATATTAGATGAACTGGACTCAGTTATCAACACCTCTCCCTACTGGAATAACAAACCCATACCATTACTATCAAATAGGTATAGGGAACTTAAGAGCCAACCTCATCCTGTGACCCAATATCCCATCCTTCCAGTGTATGCAGCCTCATATGAAACGGTCCTCTTTGCCCCTAATGCTATCCTTAATTTAGGCATTAATAAAAATTCCCCTACTGCCCGACAGGAATTCACATTAGCTATTGAGAACTATTGGCTAGGCTGGAATTATTTTTACACAGATGCTTCAAAGCAGTCAAAGTCTGGGTATACTGGAGTGGGAGTTTATTATCAGAACTCAAAAATATCCCTACTTTTTCAATGTCCTTCAGCTGCATCAGTATTTACGGGAGAGTGTATTGCCATACTGGAAGCCATCCGTTTTATACAAGCACACAATATAAAAAACTCTGTAGTATTCTCTGATTCTTTTAGCAGCATCCAGGCTGTTCTTCAAAACCCTCTTAAGTCCAAGATATGTAGTCAAGTTGTTATAGACATCAGGGATATTCTTCTAAAATGCTCCTCACAGGGTTTAATAATTGAACTGGTTTGGATACCCAGCCATTCCGGTATAGTTGGGAATGAGTATGCAGATAACTTAGCAAAATATGCCACAACAGCCTCAGTGGATATGAAACATTTTACCATTCATAACTATGATCTTCAAAACAGCACTAAAGATAAGCTGTATACCACTTGGGATACTGTATGGTGTAACAGTTCAAAACACAAGGGAGCTTGGTATGCAAGTGTCCAACCAACACTTCAGAGGAAACCTTGGTTTTTCAAATGCATGAAACTTGGTAAAAGAACTGTTTCCACTCTATGCAGGCTTAGGCTTGGTCACTGCTGTACTCCAGTTTTTTTAAAGAAAATCCATATCCGCGACACCTCTCTTTGTGAATGTGGCTTAGATGAGGGTACTCTTGAACACATATTTTTCTGCTGTCCACTTAATAATAATTCTTTCGATTTATACTCCTCTCTGTCCGAAATTAAAATCCCTCTTCCCATTAACATTAGATCCTTGCTAACCCATTTCTCCCCCAAAATAGTCCAAATATTATCATCTTTTCTCAATAACAATAACATTAAATTATAATAAAACTAGGCATATTTAAATAATATTTATATAATTATCGTCTTTCCTTAAAGTTATTTTGTTTATTTATTTACTAACATTGTGTTCGTCTTTACAGGTACTAAAAACCTATCTGCTAGAAAGTAAAAACCATCTTTCAATTTACTGCTGTCTTGTCCAAACCCACTTCGACATTGGCAGAATAGTCGTCATAGACTCAATTGCCAAAAAAAAAAAAAAAAAAAAAAAGGTCTACTTCCTGCAAATGATTAACAACTTACCAACAACAGTAGGGTTGAGGAGTATAACAGTGCAAGTAGTAGTAGCCAACACCAGTCCTTCTGGAGTGTAGTCACCAAGCTTCTCGCACTCCTGACCAGCCAGCTCACATGAGACGTCTACATACACACCCTCCTGCCCCACGGATGGCCAGTAACGGACAATGCCTTCAGGGGACACTCCAATGCATGATGGCATCTGAAAGAAAGAAACTGGACTGTGAGCTGATTTAATGTTGAGATTTCATTTTTTTATATTTTATTTGAAATTACATATTAAAAAAAAATATATATTAAAGAGTTTCTATTAATTAATCTCTTACCTGTGCCCCTTCCATATAGAATAGAACAACCAGATCCGCCTTGTGTGCAAGATCGGTCTGAGGCAGTGAAAGCTCTCGAGCTATAGTACTGGTGGGAGCAGTTGAGGCAGTGTTTGATATGGTGGAATTGCGAGGCCAGGATATGATCCGTCGTCCTGAAACCACCCAGCACCAGCCACAAGCAGATAGCCGTACACTCACCTCACCACTTGCTGCAAGAATGGTACTAAGTTTAAGTTTATTGATTTCTTATCATAACATATCCAAGTGTTCTCAGGAAACTCAATTAATGACTGTTACATTTCCCCTGTGTCGGGGTATATTCTCTTCAAAGATTGTTAAGTAGGTCAGTTGTGCTTACCAAATGCAAGGGCTTCTGTAACCATCACAGGGAGGGGCATTCCATAAGTTTCTATAGTGGTTACTGGAGTCTTGTACACAACATCACCAGTTTGTTCACCCGTAGGCTGCATAAACTTACTGTGGAAAACATCTGACGTTGATTATTTCGCTCAAATTTTATATACAAGTTAGGCAGAATAGGTTATGTGGTTGTGTGTACCTTTGGTTCTTTTTGCCCGACGAGAGGCCAATGGGCCGTCGTCCTGTGATGGACTGCCTCACTCGAGGAGAGAACGGACTCCTCATCGCGCCTGTGCTGCTATAATCCATATTGAATAAAACTAATAAGTTAAGCAAAACAACCGAACAGCCTTGATTAATTTAAACAGTCAAACGAAAAGATCAATAGATTTTGTTCCATTATATGAATGATAAAACTGATAAAATTTATGCAAATTATAATTTTTTTTATGTAATAAACTATTAATATTAGGTCCTTACATCCCCTGTAAAGTTATTTGATAATCAAAATTGTACGGTGTGTATATTTGTACATTTTCGATATTTATTTATGTATATACTAAAAATTAAAACTAAATCCATTTGAAATATATATTCTTCCTACTGATATCGGAACGTAATTCACAAAGTACCGCGAAGCTGGTGGCGGTCAGTGTGACCAAATGTGGCAGGATCCTGCCTTTTTGGCAGGTTTAGCTCTTTATTTTACTCTCTGGCACTTTTGTCTGACGTTTTAGAAATCTGGCAGGATTTGGCACTTTTGGCAGTATTAACAATATAGTATAGCCGCTAGCCACTACAGCCCACAAAAGGAGTAGGATGCAGTATCCAATTCAAATAATACTTTATTCAAGTAGGCTTAGATACAAGCACTTTCGAATCATGAGTTACAACTTGCAACCAGAGAACAGAGCAATTTGTTGTTAGGAACAATACAAAATAAATAAAATAATAAAAATCCTAAAAAGAAATGTCAAAAGAAAATAATGTTGAATGTATCTAGAACAAAATTCTTATGTCCAATTAAATAAAAAATAATTTAGAATGTTTCTAGAAGGAAATTCTAATGACGAAATGTAAAAAATTAAATTATGGTTAAAAAATTAATACCTTAAGAGGTAATGGTTCAAAACCAAGTCGAAAGCTGCTTGTGAAAGGATATTCTCGACAATCAATCTGATAAAAGAAACACGCGGAACAGATTTACTAATAAACATGTCGCCTCTATTTTAGTTGTTAGATAGGGTATTAGTGAATATGGTGAATGCGTTTCATTCCAGCCAACTAAAGAAATGACAAAAGCGATGTATAAAGAAAGTGATCCAGAAGAATACGATGCTAATAGGAATGTGTAATTTAATTCAGTTCACTTTTAGACTTTAAGATCTATTATCTATCCTACTAATATACATATAAAGCTGAAGAGTTTGTTTGTTTGTTTGAACATGCTAATCTCAGGAACTACTGGTCCGATTTGAAAAATTATTTTTTCGTTTGATAGCCCATTCATCGAGGAAGGCTTTTGGCCATAAAGCATCACATTGCAAGTTGCAACCAATAGGAGCGGGGCATTTTAAAAAAAAACGCGTGTGAATCCGTGTGGCGCAGCTAGTTTTAAATAAAACTTCAAAAAATAATGTGTTTATTTATTTTAAACTTTTAGATTATATTGGCATTATTTTGGCATTTTGTGCTTTTGATTGTGGCAGGATTTGTCAGTTTTCTTGTCTAAGTGGGGCAGGATCTCTAATTTAAGGTTGGTCACACTGGTGGCGGTTGACACTTGACAGTTGAATTAAAAAATAACAATAGACATCTCATTCAACCGACAGTTCCCGGCACCCGCTTTTTCCTAATTTAGTTATTTGAATGCAATAGAGTGCGCTCAAATTTTTAGATGAATTGATCATCGTCAAGATGCATATCAAGTCTATACTGTTGGACGGTTTTAAATCGTATGGTAATCGTGTCGAGATCACTGGGTTCGATCCTGAATTCAATGCGATCACCGGCCTGAACGGCACAGGGAAGTCGAACATATTGGATTCAATATGTTTTGTCTTAGGAATTACTAATTTGTCAAACGTAAGTACTCATTTCATGCATTTTTGCAGACATTGTGTTATTATACCCATTGCATTTCTTCGTTCCAACTTCGTGGTTTTTGCAGACCTCATTCATCACTATGTAACTGCAACAAGTAGCAGATTAATAATACAAATCTTGATAAAACTTTATCTTACGAAATCACTTTAGTGCCAATGTATAAGATTTTAAAATAAACCTCCTAGGCTTAATTAATTTAAATGTTCAATAAAGCGAAAATTGTTCCAGAATGCATAGTAAACTGTAAAAGATAGTATTGAGAACAAAACTATTTGGGATTGAGATACTCCAATAGGTTTAGACAGTGAACATTGATTATTTATTTGTATTTTTTTTTTGCTGTTTAACACTTTTATTTTTTAAGTTTGCTAGATCTATTTACACAGGCATTTTTCTATATTTCCATTTCCATTCATTGTATGAAGTATTATGGTCTTTTAATTTTTTTGTTTGTTTACTTTTAATTAATTTTGTACCTAAAGTATTACATTATTTTTATTATGTATTTGAGGAGTATGTTGGTCATTACTTTCTCACATAAAATGTCTTTTCTTATTATTGGAGAGTTATTTTAAGTTTTAACTTTGGCTGCACAATTTCTGACAAATGTGTGTGCTGACTGGAGCAGCCCAATACTGAATGTTTGTGGTTTGTCCCTCAAAATAACATCTCAGACATTGATTTTGCATGGTCTTCATTTGATATTTTCTTTTTATAGTATGGCAAATCATCGAATTACATGTCTTGCTCTGGACGGAGCAGAAGTGTGTGTCAGATTATTACTGACTAAAACTCATCCGTGTTCCTTTACTTATCTCTACAAAGGGGATTAGAGAATCTCTTACAAACAACACACAGCCCTGGAGGAAACTCAGAACTCGTCAAGTTTTAAAACATATGATTGGCTTGTGAAAGTGCAAACCTAAATACATCATTTAACCTGTGTATTCTTGGTTAGGTTAGGCTGTTGACATAAGAAAATAGGTCTATATTTTGTTATGTCTACAACCATGTTATCTAAAGTACAAACAAGATTTGTTGATAATGATAAATTAATGATTCACAATGTCTCAGGTTCGAGCGGGTAGTTTGCAAGAGCTGATATACAAGCATGGTCAGGCGGGTATCACTAAGGCCACTGTAAGCATTACATTTGACAACCGGGATAGGAGGCAGTGCCCCATCGGCTATGAGAACCAAGATGAGATCACAGTTACGAGACAGGTATTTCCAAGGATTTCATACACTACACATGTATATGTAACGTTAATGAACATTTGCTCATACACAAGGTGGGCAAATACACATGTAATTGTTTATGTATTTAAAACCCAGACCTTGAAACTTTTCTGACACAGTAATAGAGATGTGTACAAGGTATGAAAATCAAAAAAATAATTAGGCTGTCTTATAGATATTAAAAAAAATTGAGATCCGTATTTTTTATTTTGTCGATATTACCAAAAACTACTGAGATGTAGCATATTAAAGTTACGAAGTGGGGGCTAATTACGTCACGCCGCGGTATATTTTGTATCACGGCGTGACGTCATGCGCGCACATATTTGACTAAAAGAAAAAATAAAAAATACGTGTTCAATATTTTTTATAAATTCATCTGATGGACATTAAATTATTTTTTAGGACACAACCCAATTGTTTTGTTAGTTAAATTAATTAGTGTTTTTTGATTCAATAATTTCCATTGTAATGCTGTTTCTAAATTGCACTGATATAAAAAATTAACATTCATGGCTGCAAACCAAATTACAATTCAATTGTTTGAATGCAGTATGATTTATTATGATGACAAAAACTCGGCAGGTTGTAATGGGAGGCAAGAATAAGTACATGATCAACGGTATCAATGTTCAGAACAAGAGGGTATCGGACCTGTTCTGCTCCGTGCAGCTCAACGTGAACAACCCTCACTTCCTCATCATGCAGGGCCGAATCACCAAAGTCTTGAATATGAAGCCTGCTGAGGTAGGTTTACATGACTGCATCGAATTTATAATCCATAATAGATGGTCCACGTTTATAAAAAAATTATAATACTATTTTTTTTTATTCCGCGCTCGTATTTAGCGCCGACGTGTTTGCGCGGTCTACATATGATGAAGAATTTTTTTTATGAGTTATAAACTAGTGCTTGACCGCGATCCAGCCTGATGCAGAACACCTAAGCAGTGACGCAATCGTTGATGGTAAAGCTTACTAGTTTATTAAGAGCCAATAGGCTCAGCAAAGGCAAAGTGAATACACTTTGGCCTTGTAGGCACTTAAATTGTAATCATACAGCAAGACTGCCGCAGGCAAATTGTTCCAGTCCCTCGATGTCATCATCATCATCATCTCAGCGTTAATCCCAGTCGCATCCGCAGCTTTGGAGTCTGGGGTCCGCTTTTACCAGTCTAACTGCTGATTTTGGCTAAACTTCGACATTTTCCGTGAAGCGACTGCCGTCTGACCTCCACAACCCGAAGGCGATATCTAAGCATTGCAGTTAGACCAATTGTTAGACTTTTGAGAGTTCCAACAACCCGTAACGACTGCCACTAGATGTTCGTATGGCAAACGGGACCAACGGCTTAACGTGCTTTCCGAGGCACGACCAGACCAGTGCAAATATTCATATTTATGCATACAAATATTTGCACTGTGCGGGAATCGAACACGCGCCTCCTTGCGCAACGGCCGCGTTCGCTACCGCTACGCCACAGAGGCTGTCCCTCGATGTACCCGGTATAAAAGACGAGTCGAAACGTTTCGTTCGGATCGTTGGTGTCAACAAAGTAAGGATGGATACTCGACGTACGACGGGTCGTCCGATGATGGAACGATTGGAATCTGATAGCCACATTTCTTAGCCAAAATTATCATAATGATTAATTGACACTACATACACTATGATTAATTGCCTAGACTCTGACTTACATAGTCTGGATGGAATGCTGGTGTTGGACAAGCGCAAGAATTCAATCCTGTTGAAATGGAGGGAGATTATAACAAATTGCGTAGAGTCATCTTAACACCCCTTTCCCTTGAGATAGTATTTTATTATAGGTATATTTTATAGTATTAGTATGTAGGTGTATTGTATATTATGTTCGTATGTATGTATTTGTGTAACCATTTTTGTACAAATATCTTGAATAAATAATAAATATGATATGTAGAAAAATACAATCATTTTTAACTGAAAATCGCAGTCTTTCATTGTTAAGTCGAGAATTTTTCACCTTTTTACCTTAACCTTGTACAGACATAAAATCACACCGTGTGTGAGATAGGAAGAAACTACAGAAGCCAACTGCTGCAATCCATACATACCCTATTTGCCTTATTAACATTTCACTCAAGCACAGTGGTTATAAGGTGTATATGAAATAATAATAATATTGAATAGTAGAGATTTGTATGAATTTTACAGATTCTGTCGATGGTTGAAGAGGCAGCAGGCACTAGAATGTATGAAGCTAAGAAACAGGCTGCTCAGAAAACTATTGAGAAGAAAGATGCCAAACTTAGAGACCTTAATGAGGTAATTATTCTGTAAAAAAGTCTGCCCTTCCGAAACACCAAGCCAGACACACTCCTTTGCAAACAAGTCTTTTCTTCCCAAACACCAAGCGCGACACACTCCTTTGTAAACATGTCTCTACTTCCCAAACACCAAGCCAGACACACTCCTTTGTAAACATGTCTCTACTTCCCAAATACTCAGCCTGACACACTCCTTTGTAAATAAGCCTTTACTTCCCAAACACCAAGCCAGACACACTCCTTTGTAAACATGTCTCTACTTCCCAAACACCAAGCCAGACACACTCCTTTGTAAACATCTAGTTCCCAAATACTCAGCCTGACACACTCCTTTGTAAACATGTCTCTACTTCCCAAATATTAAGCCTGACACATTCCTTTATAAACATGTCTCTACTTTCCAAACACCAAGCGAGACACACTCCTTTGTAAACATGTCTCTACTTCCCAAATACTCAGCCTGACACACTCCTATGTAAACATGTCTCTACTTCCCAAATACTCAGCCTGACACACTCCTTTGTAAACATGTCACTACTTCCCAAATATTAAGCCTGACACACTTCTTTGTAAACATGTCTCTACTTCCCAAATACTAAGCCTGACACACTCCTTGTAAACATGTCTCTACTTCCCAAATACTCAGCCTGACACACTCCTTTGTATATAAGCCTTTACTTCCCAAACACCAAGCCAGACACACTCCTTTGTAAACATGTCTCTACTTCCCAAACACCAAGCCATACACACTCCTTTGTAAACATGTCTCTTCTTCCCAAATACTCAGCCTGATACACTCTTTTGTAAATAAGCTTTTACTTCCCAAACACCAAGCCAGACACACTCCTTTGTAAACATGTCTCTACTTCCCAAACACCAAGCCAAACACACTCCTTTGTAAATAAGCCTTTACTTCCCAAACAACAAGCCAGGCACACTCCTTTGTAAACATGTCTCTACTTCCCAAATACTAAGCCTGACACACTCCTTTGTAAATAAGCCTTTACTTCCCAAACACCAAGCCAGACACACTCCTTTGTAAACATGTCTACTTCCCAAATACTCAGCCTGACACACTCCTTTGTAAATAAGCCTTTACTTCCCAAACAGCAAGCCAGACACACTCCTTTGTAAACATGTCTCTACTTCCCAAATACTAAGCCTGACACACTCCTTTGTTATCATGTCTCTACTTCCCAAATACTCAGCCTGACACACTCCTTTGTAAATAAGCCTTTACTTCCTAAACACCAAGCCAGACACACTCCTTTGTAAACATGTCTCTACTTCCCAAACACCAAGCCATACACACTCCTTTGTAAACATGTCTCTTCTTCCCAAATACTCAGCCTGATACACTCTTTTGTAAATAAGCTTTTACTTCCCAAACACCAAGCCAGACACACTCCTTTGTAAACATGTCTCTACTTCCCAAACACCAAGCCAAACACACTCCTTTGTAAATAAGCCTTTACTTCCCAAACAACAAGCCAGGCACACTCCTTTGTAAACATGTCTCTACTTCCCAAATACTAAGCCTGACACACTCCTTTGTAAATAAGCACTTCCCAAACACCAAGCCAGACACACTCCTTTGTAAACATGTCTACTTCCCAAATACTCAGCCTGACACACTCCTTTGTAAATAAGCCTTTACTTCCCAAACAGCAAGCCAGACACACTCCTTTGTAAACATGTCTCTACTTCCCAAATACTAAGCCTGACACACTCCTTTGTTATCATGTCTCTACTTCCCAAATACTCAGCCTGACACACTCCTTTGTAAATAAGCCTTTACTTCCTAAACACCAAGCCAGACACACTCCTTTGTAAACATGTCTCTACTTCCCAAACACCAAGCCAGAAACACTCCTTTGTAAACATGTCTGTAGTTCCAGAAGAATGAACATAACTACAAGAATACATTATAGAATGTATTTTTGCTCAAAAACAGACTGGGTAGTATGTCTTCAATTTACGAAATAAAGAAATCTTTATTTGGTAAGTATAAACGTCTTATCTTATAAATATTTGTATGTTGCAGATAATACGCGAGGACATTGCACCGAGACTTCAAAAATTACAAGATGAAAGAGCTCAGTTTCAAGAGTACCAAAAAGTTGTGAGGGAGCTCGAAAATCTCACTAGATTATACATAGCCTATACGTGAGTGCACTTCGCAACTAGTTCTGTTATAGAGGCTATTATATTATACATAGCCTATACGTGAGTGTACTTCGCAACTAGTTCTGTTATAGAGGCTATTACATTATACATAGCCTATACGTGAGTGTACTTCGCAACTAGTTCTGATATAGAGGCTATTACATTATACATAGCCTATACGTGAGTGCACTTCGCAACTAGTTCTGTTATAGAGGCTATTACATTATACATAGCCTATACGTGAGTGCACTTCGCAACTAGTTCTGTTATAGAGGCTATTACATTATACATAGCCTATACGTGAGTGCACTTCGCAACTAGTTCTGTTATAGAGGCTATTACATTATACATAGCCTATACGTGAGTGTACTTCGCAACTAGTTCTGTTATAGAGGCTATTACATTATACATATCCTATACGTGAGTGTACTTCGCAACTAGTTCTGTTATAAAGGCTATTACATTATACATAGCCTATACGTGAGTGTACTTCGCAACTAGTTCTGTTATAGAGGCTATTACATTATACATAGCCTATACGGGAATGTACTTCGCAACTAGTTCTGATATAGAGGCTATTACATTATACATAGCCTATACGTGAGTGTACTTCGCAATTAGTTCTGATATAGAGGCTATTACATTATACATAGCCTATACGTGAGTGTACTTCGCAACTAGTTCTGTTATAGAGGCTATTACATTATACATAGCCTATACGTGAGTGTACTTCGCAATTAGTTCTGATATACAGCGTGGAATTTTAATGGTTGTTTTCCTGCAGCGAAACGGTTTTGTCTTAGTAATACAATCGTTTCATCAATAAATAAAACCTTAGAAACATGAAATGGCAGATTTAACAGAGTGATAAAAAAAACTCGAAAGTGAGCACGAACTAGTAGTAACCTCTTGATATCTACAGTTGAATGGCGAGGGGCCATTGACCGGCGTGCTTCTACTATTATCCATTCATACTTTTACGGGCTTAGGACCATCATAAATACTTTTTAACTGTAATTTAATTTTTGCGCGCAGACTACTTTATGTCGTATTACCACAGTCGAGAGCTTATTTTACTTTGAACATTTATAAAGCGGCATCGTCTTTGAACGCTAGTTTTTTTGAATGCTAGTTGGAGCGGTAGTTTTTTGTATTGGTACATTTAAGCTATTTTATACCGTATTAACGCACATGACAGTTTTTTTTTTGTTTGAACATTTTTTTCTTTTGTCGGCATGGCGGTGAATTTTTGAATTGTTGCCTACAAGCTGTTTTATGCCGTATAACTACGCGCGGGAGCTTATTATGGTTTGAACATTAAATGCATTTCTTTCCTTTGAGGCCGTTTCATGTACATTCCGAGTAGTACGGGTAGTACCTACAAGTTGTATCTAGCGTAACTAACTTTTCTCACTTTTTCGAGTTGATGATTTTTTTTATTATTATTTTATAACACAAACATTTTTATTTTTGTCTTTTACTCTATTCATCGAAAGTACTCCTTAAAGCAAATCGTTCTGCCGCGGGAAAACAACCATTTAAATTACAGCGTGTAGAGGCTATTACATTATACATAGCCTATACGTGAGTGTACTTCGCAATCAGTTCTGATATAGAGGCTATTGCATTATACATAGCCTATACGTGAGTGTACTTCGCAATTAGTTCTGATATTTTATTTTTGTTTTACATTTTAAGGAAACTTACAGCTAGTATATATACAGATAGAAGATAATTAGTGAAAGAAAGCCAATTAAAAGTTTCCACAGTTAACATTAGGTTAGCACAAGAGACAGTAACAGGTACAGCACCGGACAGGAAAGCGAAATTAAGAACAAGTAAGCACTCGGAGAGTATTAAGTAAAGACTGAATTTGTTTTTAGTGATTAACAAAAAAGTTAAGGCTATTACATACTTTGACTAGACTATTTACATACTTAAATTACTATAATAATAATTAATAGTCACACATAGTACTCGACACACATTGACATGTGTTTAGTACGCCTCCTTTAATTTGGCACACAAAATGTGTATCTTTGATTTTCTGTTTTTTTTATGAAAATTATAGACAACAAATATTAGATTTTATTAGCTATGTTTGAATCATGTAAACTGTGTATAGAGTATCATAATGTGATGGCAAACCCGATATTTATGTTCTGTCCTTTTCTTAATGAAATAAAAAGAAAAATATGCAAAGTTTATGAACAAGGGAATCTGCGTCGGTGTCTGACGCGAGACTAAACAATTGGTCTCCCTCTTCCTCTATACTGATGAATCTATGTCGGTGCCTGACGCGAGACTAAACAATTGGTCTCCCTCTTCCTCTATACTGATGAATCTATGTCGGTGCCTGACGCGAGACTAAACAATTGGTCTCCCTCTTCCTCTATATTGATGAATCTGCGTCGATGCCTGACGCGAGACTAAACAATTGGTCTCCCTCTTCCTCTATACTGATGAATCTATGTCGGTGCCTGACGCGAGACTAAACAATTGGTCTCCCTCTTCCTCTATATTGATGAATCTGCGTCGATGCCTGACGCGAGACTGAAGAATTGGTCTCCCTCTTCCTCTATACTGATGAATCTGCGTCGGTGCCTGACGCGAGACTAAACCATTGGTCTCCCTCTTCCTCTATGATGATGAATCTGCGTCGGTGCCTGACGCGAGACTAAACAATTGGTGTCCCTCTTCCTCTATACTGATGAATCTATGTCGGTGCCTGACGCGAGACTAAACAATTGGGCTCCCTCTTCCTCTATACTGATGAATCTATGTCGGTGCCTGACGCGAGACTAAACAATTGGTCTCCCTCTTCCTCTATACTGATGAATCTGCGTCGGTGCCTGACGCGAGACTAAACAATTGGTCTCCCTCTTCCTCTATGCTGATGAATCTGCGTCGGTGCCTGACGCGAGACTAAACAATTGGTCTCCCTCTTCCTCTATACTGATGAATCTATGTCGGTGCCTGACGCGAGACTAAACAATTGGTCTCCCTCTTCCTCTATACTGATGAATCTATGTCGGTGCCTGACGCGAGACTAAACAATTGGTCTCCCTCTTCCTCTATACTGATGAATCTATGTCGGTGCCTGACGCGAGACTAAACAATTGGTCTCCCTCTTCCTCTATATTGATGAATCTGCGTCGATGCCTGACGCGAGACTGAAGAATTGGTCTCCCTCTTCCTCTATACTGATGAATCTGCGTCGGTGCCTGACGCGAGACTAAACCATTGGTCTCCCTCTTCCTCTATGATGATGAATCTGCGTCGGTGCCTGACGCGAGACTAAACAATTGGTGTCCCTCTTCCTCTATACTGATGAATCTATGTCGGTGCCTGACGCGAGACTAAACAATTGGGCTCCCTCTTCCTCTATACTGATGAATCTATGTCGGTGCCTGACGCGAGACTAAACAATTGGTCTCCCTCTTCCTCTATACTGATGAATCTGCGTCGGTGCCTGACGCGAGACTAAACAATTGGTCTCCCTCTTCCTCTATGCTGATGAATCTGCGTCGGTGCCTAACGCGAGACTAAACAATTGGTCTCCCTCTTCCTCTATGCTGATGAATCTGCGTCGTTGCCTGACGCGAGACTAAACAATTGGTCTCCCTCTTCCTCTATACTGATGAATCTGCGTCGGTGCCTGACGCGAGACTAAACAATTGGTCTCCCTCTTCCTCTATACTGATGAATCTGCGTCGGTGCCTGACGCGAGACTAAACAATTGGTCTCCCTCTTCCTCTATACTGATGAATCTATGTCGGTGCCTGACGCGAGACTAAACAATTGGTCTCCCTCTTCCTCTATACTGATGAATCTGCGTCGGTGCTTGACGCGAGACTAAACAATTGGTCTCCCTCTTCCTCTATACTGATGAATCTGCGTCGGTGCCTGACGCGAGACTAAACAATTGGTCTCCCTCTTCCTCTATATTGATGAATCTGCGTCGATGCCTGACGCGAGACTGAAGAATTGGTCTCCCTCTTCCTCTATACTGATGAATCTGCGTCGGTGCCTGACGCGAGACTAAACCATTGGTCTCCCTCTTCCTCTATGCTGATGAATCTGCGTCGGTGCCTGACGCGAGACTAAACAATTGGTCTTCCTCTTCCTCTATACTGATGAATCTGCGTCGGTGCCTGACGCGAGACTAAACAATTGGTCTCCCTCTTCCTCTATACTGATGAATCTGCGTCGGTGCCTGACGCGAGACTAAACAATTGGTCTCCCTCTTCCTCTATACTGATGAATCTGCGTCGGTGACGCGAGACTAAACAATTGGTCTCCCTCTTCCTCTATACTGATGAATCTGCGTCGTGACGCGAGACTAAACAATTGGTCTCCCTCCTTTTTTTTTATTTTTTATATTTTATAAACTAGCGCTTGACCGCAATCCTGCCTGATGGTAAACAGTGACGCAATCGTTGATGGTAAAGCGCACTAGTTTATTAAGAGCCTATTCACTCTAGCCTTGAAGACACTCAAATTGTAGTCCGACGGAAACACCGCTGCTGGCAAACTATTCCAGTCCCTCGATGTACGCGGTATAAAGGAGGAGGCGAAACGCTTCGTCCGGATCGTAGTGGTGTTAACAACGTAAGGGTGGAAACCAGCCGTATGACGGGTCGTCCGCTGGTGGAACGGAGATGGAGGAATTAAATCATGCAATTCCCTCGCACACTCCCCGAAATGCATCCTATAGAACACCGAAAGGCTGGCTACTCTACGCCTGTGCTCTAGGCTTTGGAGACCAACTTGAGTTAGATCAGGGTCACCAATCAGCCTCTTTGCACGTCTCTCCACTGAATCCAAAGTGGCTAGGTGACATTTGGCAGCACCAGCCCAAATGTGGCTGCAGTACTCCACACACGAACGGACCTGTGCTTTGTATAACATTAGAAGCTGCCCAGGTGTGAAGTACTGCCGGACCTTTGCGATAACGCTAAGTTTCCTGGCAGCCACCTTAGCCTTGGACTCAATGAACCGCCCAAAGTTAAGGTCCGAGGAAATCTCAACCCCCAAAAGCTGAAGGCGGTCGGAACACTCCAAGAACACATTCCGAAAAGTAGGAGCCAAGGTGAACGAGCTCCTTTTGTCGGTGAAAAGACACGCCTGTGTATTGGCGGCATTGAATGCTACAAGATTGGCATTGCCCCATTCGGAGACTGCCTGCAGTGCAACACTCGTTCGCTCAACCATGGCCTCTCTTTCGGACCGGATTGATTCCCTACTAGCTCGAGCACCCGGCAGGTATCTCTCTACAACTGTGCTGTCATCTGCATACCATAGATACCAGGCATCAGCAGATCGTTAATATGCAGCAGGAACAGAGTTGCAGAGAGAACAGACCCCTGAGGAACACCAGGCATTAGGCATTAGTTGACATGGGCTCAGAAGAGCATCCATCGACAACAACTCGGAGGGACCGTTCAGTCAGGAAGTCTTTTACCCAGCCAGTCAGGCTAGGGGAAATGCCGTACGCTGGAGCTTACTCAAAAGGCCAGCGTGCCATACCCGGTCGAAGGCCTTCGAGACATCAAGGGAGACAGCAATCGCTTCCCCATTCTTCTCGAGGGCCTCGCCCCACAAGTGAGTGGTATACACTAGTAGGTCCCCAGTTGACCGATTGCGGCGAAACCCGTACTGTCGGTCACTGAGGAGATCGTTACCCTCCAGGTATGCCAAGAGGCGCGAGTTCAATACACGCTCCATAATTTTGCAAAGTATGGAGGTGATCGAAATCGGCCGATAGCTGGCAGGATCGGCACGACTACCCTTCTTGGGCACGGGCTGCACGTTAGCAAGCTTCCAGGACTTGGGCACTATACCAGTCCTAAATGAGAGGCGATACAAGCGCGTCAATACAGGAGACAACTCGGGCGCACAAGCTTTAAGAACAATCGCTGGTAATACCATCCGGACCACTAGCCTTATCCACGTCCAGACGACACAGTACTCTCAGAACCTCCTTGTTCCTAATGCGAACCTCAGGCATTGAAGCTCCGCAATGAGGTAAATTAGGTGGAGTAGCACTGCCAGTATCAAGACGCGAATTATGGGCAAAGAGAGAAGCAAAGAGACCTGCTTTCTCTCTCGCCGTATGAGCCAGTGTTCCATCAGGCCTAACCAGCGGAGGCAGTGTGGGCCGACAGATGTTCGCCTAAACCGATTTGGCAAGGGACCAAAAAGATCTGCTACCGGATGGCTGCGCAGATAACTTGTTGCCAATATGGGTGATGCGGTCGAAGCGAGCCTTCTTGAGCGCTTTCTTGTAGGACTTGGCAGCACGGTTAAAGGCTCTCTTCTTTGAGCTTAGATCCGGAGCTCCGCGGTCACGAGCGTCAACCCAGGCGAGAAATGCCGTGTGCTTACGCTGTTCAGCTTTTACACAATCGGTATTGAACCATGGGCAAGCCGAGCCACCGACGGGCACGTCATTGAATGGGATAAAATACTCCATAGCTTGACGCACCACATCGGTTATAGCGTCCGCACAGCTCGACGGATTGTTAGAAGAGAAGCAGACCTGCTGCCAAGGATAAGACGCAAAGAAGTGGCGCATCTCATCCCAATCCGCTGACCTGTATCGCCACAATCGCCGTTCACCACGAGACTCGTGATCTGGTGGGGAGAAGGACGACACAGACTTCACCAGACAGTGGTCTGAAGTTCCCAACGGTGAGGAAACTGTTACAACACATCTGTCCGGATCAGTGGTCAGCAGAAGATCCAAACAGTTGGCAGTGTGGCCAACTACATCAGGCACCCTAGTCGCTTGCTCTACCAGCTGGGAAAGGCCCATAGAAAGCGCGAAGTTTCGCGCTTCTCTCCCAGCGTGGTCGGTCCCCTGGTATGGGAAGAGCCAGTCCTGGTGGCAGGCGTTGAAGTCCCCCAGAGCGACGAACTGAGCGTCAGGGTGCCGATGTAGCGCATTGTCAGCAGCCTCACTGAGGTGGTCGAATAACCGAGTTGTCTCCTGGTCACCGCTGTGCGATCGGTAGACACAGGTGTAGACAATTTTGTCCACACCATTATCAACCAACAGCCATAAGGACGAAAAATGAGGGTCTTCGAGGTGACGGAGACGCCGGCAACAGATGTCATTACGAACATACACACAGACCCCGGCACGCTGCAGGAAATGATGCTCCAAAGAGTATCCCGGGTAGCCGAGGTATGCCGCATCAGGCGGACATCTGATCTGGGTCTCCGTCAAGAAAAGTAGATGCGGCTTCTCAGTCTCAAGGTGATGGTGTACTGCTAAGACATTGGAGTGCAGACCTCTAATGTTTGAGAGGTGCACTTTGAAAGAGAGATCCCTCTTCCTCTATACTGATGAATCTGCGTCGGTGCCTGACGCGAGACTAAACAATTGGTCTCCCTCTTCCTCTATACTGATGAAATATATGAATGAAGTTTCTTGGAACTAATAATATCATTTTTATTTTCAGGTTCGTAGTGGCAGAAGAAAAGTTGAAAGACACCGAAGGCAAAGTGACAGAGGTGCAAGATCAAGTCAAGGCTTTGAAAGAGGAAACAAAGGACAATGTAAAGGAATCCAAAGAATTTGACAAACAAATTGCTGATATCACCAAGAAGTTGAATGAGGTAGACTATCATGAAATTTTCATTAAGTCCATAATCCCAGACGCAGTGCTACGAGGATCTGACTGAGCGTGCGTTGTAGGTAGACGTGTGAAATCCTTGTAGGTACACATGTGGCATAGTTGTACATACACGTGTACGCACGCTCACAGTGACATATGTACTTACAAAATATGTATTGAAAAGCAAGAGAAATTGTACTATTTTGTCCACCTGTCAAAATATCCTTGTTTAGGGAAAATTGGGATTATTACCGATATTTCACCAGAGTTTATCAATTTACCTAATGTTTGCCTCACGCCAGGATTGCGGCGATGCCCTGAAGGATCTGGAGACGGAGCTGCAAGCAGCAGAGAAGACAGAGGCGTCGAAGGGCGCCGCGCACAAGGCGGAGCGCGAGGCGCTGACGTCACACGACAAGCGCGCGCTGCTGCTGGAGCGGGCCGTGCGAGACGACGACGGAGCGCTCAAGGCCAAGAGGGAAGCCTTACACCAGGTAACTATTGCCGAAAATTAACAACTTTTATAGAAACTTTCAACCCCTATGTGCCTTGCAGATCAGTTAATGAATTATTCTATGATTAAAATCAAGTCATATGTTCAAATTAGGTTGAGTGACAGAATTTTTAAACTAATTTTTTTCCGCGAATATATCCTACTTCCCCAAAATTTGGTAAAAGGTTGGAGCAACTCCCATCAACCTGACACCGCTATCTACGATATACATATGACAGTCTCCGAAAACGCCCGTTCTTTGCCACTTCCTAGTAATGTCGCTGGGAAGAAGAAGATATCTGACTTTGTACTATTACTTTTAATGATAGGCACACAGTAGGTAACTATCATTTCAAAACAGAATCCATACTAATATTATAAACGCCAAAGTAACTCTGTCTGTCTGTCTGTCTGTCTGTCTGTCTGTCTGTCTGTCTGTCTGTCTGTCTGTTACGCTTTCCCGCCTAAACCTCTCAACCGATTTTGATGAAATTTGGCACAGACAATCTTTGGACCCTGAGAAAAAACATAGGCTACCTGTTATCCTGGAAAAATTTGATATTCCCGAGGGAAATCTAAAAAGCGCGATATAACCGAACACCACGCGGACGAAGACGCGGGCGGAAAGCACACAATCTTTAGACCCCGAGAAAGGACATAGGCTACCTTTTATCCCGGAAAAATTTGATGTTCCCGAGGGAAATCTAAAAAGCGCGATATAACCGAAATTTACGTGGGCGAAGCCGCGGGCGGAAAGCTAGTATTCAATAAAAAATTTAAATTGACATGTAAAAGAAACACACTGTACACGCGAACATGAAAGACGGCAACGTCGCAATTTATTTATACATGACGACTACTATTTTGATTTAAAACAGGAGATTTCAAATTTATTTCCAAATATTATAAATGCGAAAGTAACTCTGTCTGTCTGTCTGTCTGTCTGTCTGTTACGCTTTCCCGCCTAAACCTCTCAACCGATTTTGATGAAATTTGGCACAGACAATCTTTGGACCCTGAGAAAAAACATAGGCTACCTGTTATCCCGGAAAAATTTGATATTCCCAAGGGAAATCTAAAAAGCGCGATATAACCGAACACCACGCGGACGAAGACGCGGGCGGAAAGCACACAATCTTTAGACCCCGAGAAAGGACATAGGCTACCTTTTATCGCGGAAAAATTTGATGTTCCCGAGGGAAATCTAAAAAGCGCGATATAACCGAAATTTACGCGGGCGAAGCCGCGGGCGGAAAGCTAGTATTATTATATTTTTTACTATATGACAGCTAGGCATTTCAATATACCAGCAAAACAAGAAAAAGAAAACGATACAAAAAAAAAATGAAATTATATTCACACATAGTTTGACCACAGTCTCAATCTGTCAAAAATATCCCTTAATTTTCCAACACTTATTGTTTCATTTTTCTAAGGTGAGGCCACAGCATTCTATGAGGCCAAAAGAGAGCTACACCTGTCTGTGTTTTAATGATATAACGAGTTAGAGTATTTAACTAAATATAACGTAACTCTCGTACAAACATTAGCGCAACGAAAATGCCATTAAAATAACAGTATAACGCACGTTTTCGGGTTCGAATGCAGTCGGTACAGCGCGCGAGTGCAAAGTTAATTGATCTAACGAGCGCCTGCTGCAAACGTGCCACCCGCGGCGTCTCTCCCGCGCATCGTACAGTCGCGCGTCCGCTATGACGAGCGGAGGCAATGTCGTGCAGTCCACGTTCTCAAGTTAATTGATCTGACGAGCGCCTGCTGCTCACGTGCCACAGTACAGTCGCGCGTCCGCTATGACGAGCGGAGGCAATGTCGTACAGTCCACGTTCTCAAGTTAATTGATCTGACGAGCGCCTGCTGCTCACGTGCCACAGTACAGTCGCGCGTCCGCTATGACGAGCGGAGGCAATGTCGTACAGTCCACGTTCTCAAGTTAATTGATCTGACGAGCGCCTGCTGCTCACGTGCCACAGTACAGTCGCGCGTCCGCTATGACGAGCGGAGGCAATGTCGTACAGTCCACGTTCTCAAGTTAATTGATCTGACGAGCGCCTGCTGCTCACGTGCCACAGTACAGTCGCGCGTCCGCTATGACGAGCGGAGGCAATGTCGTACAGTCCACGTTCTCAAGTTAATTGATCTGACGAGCGCCTGCTGCTCACGTGCAGTCGCGCGTCCGCTATGACGAGCGGAGGCAATACAGTCCACGCGTTAATTGATCTGACGAGCGCCTGCTGCTCACGTGCCACAGTACAGTCGCGCGTCCGCTATGACGAGCGGAGGCAATGTCGTACAGTCCACGTTCTCAAGTTAATTGATCTGACGAGCGCCTGCTGCTCACGTGCCACAGTACAGTCGCGCGTCCGCTATGACGAGCGGAGGCAATGTCGTACAGTCCACGTTCTCAAGTTAATTGATCTGACGAGCGCCTGCTGCTCACGTGCCACAGTACAGTCGCGCGTCCGCTATGACGAGCGGAGGCAATGTCGTACAGTCCACGTTCTCAAGTTAATTGATCTGACGAGCGCCTGCTGCTCACGTGCCACAGTACAGTCGCGCGTCCGCTATGACGAGCGGAGGCAATGCCGTACAGTCCACGTTCTCAAGTTAATTGATCTGACGAGCGCCTGCTGCTCACGTGCCACAGTACAGTCGCGCGTCCGCTATGACGAGCGGAGGCAATGTCGTACAGTCCACGTTCTCAAGTTAATTGATCTGACGAGCGCCTGCTGCTCACGTGCCACAGTACAGTCGCGCGTCCGCTATGACGAGCGGAGGCAATGTCGTACAGTCCACGTTCTCAAGTTAATTGATCTGACGAGCGCCTGCTGCTCACGTGCCACCCGCGGCGTCTCTCCCGCGCATCGTACAGTCGCGCGTCCGCTACGACGAGCGGAGGCAATGTCGTACAGTCCATGTTCTCACGTTTGCTCCCGCCAAAAAATTGCTGTGTGTTTATTGTGTGCTAAAATTAAACTTTTTTCTGTAGTTATCAACAACAGTTATTTAATAGGTTTGTAACCTCTCGATGGTATGTTACTTTTATTTTGGCATCAGGTTTCGTCCACATTCGAGAAACTCCGCGCTACAAGTGAGTCCAGCAGCGCCGAGTTAATCGAAGCGCAACAGAAGTTTCTGGCAGTCAGCACCGGGCTCGAGGGAGCCTCCGAGTCGCTGCAAGATCAGCTTATGGGTATGTAACCTATATGTTAAAGAAGAGTAAATGCTGTTGTTGGTAAATCCATACTAATATTATAAATGCGAAAGTATTTCTGTCTGTCCGGCTTTAATGCCAAAACTATTGAACCGATTGTAATGAAATTTGGTACACTGATAGTCTAGAGCCTGAGAAAGGACATAGGCTATATAACATCCCACTATGACCAATAGGAGCAGAGCAGTAACAAAAAAATGTTGCGAAAACGGGAGCGAACGCGGAAGTACATATTGCTCCCATTATTTTAACAGGCGCTTATTTTATATCAACTGAGCTTTTTCGGTTCGAAACTTACGCGGGTGAAATCGCGGGGCACAGCTAGTATATGTATAAATGTTTCCCTTGTACGTCATACTCCGCTATTTCTTACATCAGAGCTTATATTGTTATCTAATGACACATGCTTTTAATAACCAAATGTACTAAGTATTTATTCCCTATCTCTATAGCTGCCAAACAAAAGGATTCCGAAGCCGTCACCCTCATCTCTCAGACCACGATGGAGATCAAACACGCGGAGAACCGGCTGAAGGCGCTCGAGAAAGAGTTCAACAGACACAGCGCGCAGTACGCACGCGACACGCAGGACATCGTGAGGGCGGAGGAGCAGCTCAACACACTGCGGGTAAGTACTGCTACCATACAAGTCTAACAAAGTTCAACAGACACAGCGCGCAGTACGGAGGAGCAGCTCGACACACTGCGGGTCAGTACTGCTACCATACAAGTCTAACAAAGTTCAACAGACACAGCGCGCAGTACGGAGGAGCAGCTCGACACACTGCGGGTCAGTACTGCTACCATACAAGTCTAACAAAGTTCAAGAGACACAGCGCGCAGTACGGAGGAGCAGCTCGACACACTGCGGGTCAGTACTGCTACCATACAAGTCTAACAAAGTTCAACAGACACAGCGCGCAGTACGGAGGAGCAGCTCGACACACTGCGGGTCAGTACTGCTACCATACAAGTCTAACAAAGTTCAACAGACACAGCGCGCAGTACGGAGGAGCAGCTCGACACACTGCGGGTTAGTACTGCTACCATACAAGTCTAACAAAGTTCAAAAGACAGCGCGAAGTACGGAGGAGCAGCTCGACACACTACGGGTCAGTACTGCTACCATACAAGTCTAACAAAGTTCAACAGACACAGCGCGCAGTACGGAGGAGCAGCTCGACACACTGCGGGTCAGTACTGCTACCATACAAGTCTAACAAAGTTCAACAGACACAGCGCGCAGTACGGAGGAGCAGCTCGACACACTGCGGGTCAGTACTGCTACCATACAAGTCTAACAAAGTTCAAGAGACACAGCGCGCAGTACGGAGGAGCAGCTCGACACACTGCGGGTCAGTACTGCTACCATACAAGTCTAACAAAGTTCAACAGACACAGCGCGCAGTACGGAGGAGCAGCTCGACACACTGCGGGTCAGTACTGCTACCATACAAGTCTAACAAAGTTCAACAGACACAGCGCGCAGTACGGAGGAGCAGCTCGACACACTGCGGGTCAGTACTGCTACCATATAAGTCTAACAAAGTTCAACGGACACAGCGCGCAGTACGGAGGAGCAGCTCGACACACTGCGGGTCAGTACTGCTACCATACAAGTCTAACAAAGTTCAACGGACACAGCGCGCGGTACGGAGGAGCAGCTCGACACACTGCGGGTCAGTACTGCTACCATACAAGTCTAACAAAGTTCAACAGACACAGCGCGCAGTACGGAGGAGCAGCTCGACACACTGCGGGTCAGTACTGCTACCATACAAGTCTAACAAAGTTCAACAGACACAGCGCGCAGTACGGAGGAGCAGCTCGACACACTGCGGGTCAGAACTCCTGCGCCGCCGCTGCGGTCGGGCCCCGAGTGAAAACTCGTAGCCGAACCCGAG
Source organism: Sesamia nonagrioides (assembly GCA_017933935.1). Classification (NCBI taxonomy): domain Eukaryota; kingdom Metazoa; phylum Arthropoda; class Insecta; order Lepidoptera; family Noctuidae; genus Sesamia; species Sesamia nonagrioides. Next base: position 116,592 of record JADWQK010001537.1, on the reverse strand, counting down.
CAGCGGCGGCGGCGTTGTGGCCGGCGACTGCTTGCCCGATTGGCCTTGTCCCATGATGGACCTGCGTCCGGATCGTGGGGTCGTGTCTCGCGACACGTCCTACCGACCAGACCCAGCCGAGTCCCCCGACGCCAGCGACATGCTCGAGGAACACGCCGATAGCATGGCGGGGGAGTCGTAGGCCGAGGCCCTCGGTGGTGCCGGCGATTCAGTCGCCGGTGGCGCCATCTGCGCTGGTCTGCGGTCGCCGGTCCCGCCAGCGAGCTGCGGGTACCGGATGTGGCGGTGCCCGAAGCTGGCACAGCTTGAGTCGTTGTTAGCTGCGTCGGAGGCGGAGCGGACAGTGCGCTACTCGTTTCGGGCAGCGAAGCGGACACCGCGCTGCCCATTTCGGGCAACGACATTGCGATCCATCACCGGACGAGTCTCTTCGGACCCGGTGTCGCGGCCGAGAGAGCCGCGTGCACCGGGTTTCTTCAGCATTTCGCCGGATAAAATTACTCACAAACACTAAATTGTTAAAGCACAAATTGTAAAAATAAAAGTTCACTCTTTGTAGGATTTGTAGGAAGCACTAATTAACACGTGGTTGCCGCGATAGCAACGGCGGCGGCGAGCCGCCGGGCGGCGGACGGTCGGCTCCCGCCTGTGCCCGTGCCGGTCAGTACTCGGCACCGACACAGACGAGTAGCTTACGGGGCGATCCGCGCGGCGCTGCTGGTTGTAGTGAGTACACGGAGCTACTACTACACGTCAGCTGTAGACCACTGGCTGAGAGCGAGCGTTCCGTTCGGGAAATCGCGACGCCCCCGTTAGGGGGCGTGGCGAGCGGATCCAGGGCTATGCCCTCCGGCCGCGGAGTCGATTTGGTCGGCTCGTGAATACGGGCCCCTCTTCAGGTTGGCGAGAATGGCCTGTCGAAATGTCGTTTACGTGCGTGAGTTGCGCACGTCTGTGTAAGTGGTTGCTATGTGTTATTCTGTAGGCGCGTCGCAGGATCCACTCACGACCCTGCTTTCTTCACGGCACTCCGGCGGTCAGTCCCCACCAGGTGAGACCCCCAGTTGCCCTGAGGGAAGCCCAGCGGTAGGTGGTGCCGACTCGACGCTCCTACAGAGTTACTGATGTAACCCCCGCCCGTCCTGAAAACCATCTATGTACGGTAAACGCTTCAGGCTAAGGGGTCGTGATGTATGTGTATGTGTGGGCGGTATTGAACTGTACAGTAACACCGCCCAGTGATTACGCGTACCGCGGCCCGCGCTGCGCATACGCGTGTATGTGTTGGGTGTCTGTTTTGTGGTGGTTGTCTGGACGTCGCGTATGCGTACCTATATTAACCGAGCATACGCTACGCGACGAGTGTGTGTAGAAGGGTGCAGTATTATTGGGTCAGGTGAGCCGCGTGTAACCTGGGTGCGACTCACCCCACAGAGCGAGCGCGGGTAGACCGCGCCTTTTATACTAAGCTTTGAGGTGGGGTACCGGTCTTCGCTAAGAGTGGGGTATCGGTCTTCGCTAAAAGTATATTCTGTATATTATTTACAAATAGATTCTGCTGACGACTTCGTCCGCGAATAAATTTTGACCTACCGCGTCGCACTTCACGTCTGCTCGTGCTATTACTTTGTTTTGGTTTCGTGTAATACATATTTGTCTGGCTGTTAAGGATGATGTTAAACAGTATGTTCTTAAAACTAGGTTATTAAATGCAGTAAAACGTACTTACATACAAGTAAAAATTATTTAATTATGTCCGAAACAAAGGCGGAGTTGGCGAGCATGAGCTTCGACCCGGAGCGGCAGGAGCAGCTGCAGAAGTACCAACGTGACCTCACGGGGCGAGTGCGGGACCTCGTGGCGTCGCACGGACAGTTGGCGCCACGACTACATCGGTGTAACTTTCAGTACCGCCCGCCCACCAGGAACTTCGACAGCAGCAAGGTCTTCGGTATGTCAACCGCCACCTTGTAACCACTCATCCAATCTTCTTTAGCACACTAATTTATTATGATCCCATTCACTCTAGCCTTAAAGACACTTTAAATTATAATCGAAACTACCGAAAATTGCAAATCGTTCCCGTCCCATGGTATGACCGACGAGGCGAAAGGCTTCGTGCGAATCTTAGTGGAGTCAACAACGTTAGGGTCGATACTCGCCGTACGACGGGTCGTCCGATATGAAACGGTGATTTAAAACATACATTAAACGCACGCTGTGTAAACAAGCATATTATAAACAAGAAGATTATATTCTTGATAAAAATGCTTGGCTAAATGCCAGTCCTGCTCCACAGCCACAGACAATTTTGTAGATTTGGAAGAGATACCATTCCCCCTTTTTGTTGTTTTCCAAATATTCCTTTTTTATTTTTATTTGTTTTGTTCAATTGTGCACGGGATTTTGCTACCATGATTTTGCAAATAATATAGTATTGTATAATGTAAAAGCACTTTCGAAGTTTGTGAATGTGAGGCACCATGGACTATGGTTTGTTTTTTTTTTTATTTATATATAACTTGTTTGACATTACGAGCATGGCAGTTGAGAGTTTGTCATGCTCACTCACATGTCTTGCTGATGGTGGCGCGTGTTGTTGGGTCATTTGGTTCCCTTCAAAATGGTTGAGCTAAGTGGGCCTGATGCGCGCGTCATGCTCGTGAACGGGGGCCGTCAGTGGAGACTGGTCATCTCTTAGCTGCCAGTGGGCTTGATTAATTTTCTATCTTTTCGTTATTTTTTATAATTATACATTGTGCTCACATGATAGAAGCAACAGAAATATGTAACGAAGACATGTAATCCATATTATGATTTTAAAAGAGTGTCCATGGAGTTTCTTGCACGTTCTTCTCCATAGAGACCTACGCTTTGGAACGTGCAATTTAGCTTCACTTTTCTTGGACTGACCGACACTGACTATTCAAAAGCACCAACTGTTGGTTAATTTGAAATAAATAATTTTGATTTGATTTGATAGCCAAATTAAGTCTCCAATTCCCGCGCACACTTTAAAAATGCATCCTATAGAAAACCAATATTCTGGTACCCCTCGCCTGTGTCCCAGGCTATAAAGATTAGTCTTAACCTAATCTGGATCACCAATTAGCCTCTCCACTGAGTCCAAAGCTGCTAGGTTTACCATTTTGCAGCACCTGTGAGCAATATTTGGCTGCATTACTCCACCAAAACCAAGTTATTTCATCATAATCATCAACCTTTTATCGTCCCACTGCTGGGCACAGGTCTACTGCTGGGTCAGGTGTAAGAAGAAGGATTGAGCGTAATCACCACGCTTGCTCAATGCGGGTTGCCGATTTCAGACTTGTTCAGGTTTCCTCAAGATGTTTTCCTTCACCTTTTAATCAGTACCTTCCAATTGATTATTGCCCTAAAACAAATATATACATATCAACTAGCTGACCCGGCGAACTTTGTTCCGCCTTAAAGGCAATATCACATTATCTTATTTTTTAGTTTTTAAATTAGGATAATTAGGGTAGCACAAAAGTATAGAAGTCGAAACAATGAAGCTCATCATCATCAACCTTTTTTATCGTCCCCTGTTGGGCACAGCTCTCCTCTCTTAAGGAGAAGGATTGAGCGTAATCATCACCCTTGCTCAATGCGGGTTGGCGATTTCAGACTTAAAGTCCAGGTTTCCTTAAGATATTTTCCTTTACCTTGTAAATTAATCTGGCTTGTAACATTTCATCATTAAATCACAACAATAATACATAGAAGAAATTTCATTTTCTCTACTTTGTGGGGGTGCAAGGTACCAGGGTAGCACAAAACTGGAGGTGAAGTCGAAACAATGAAGCTCATTTATTCCCACGGGAACGACGGGAACGGGTTAAAAGTATCCTATGTCCTTCTCCCAGTTCTTAGCTACCTCTCCCTACCAATTTTCAACAAAATCGGCTCAGCCGTTCTTGAAAAATAATGTTGTATAATAATTATAGATAATAAATATGGAAGAAGTTTTATTTTGCCTACTTTGTGGAGGTGCAAGGTACCAGGGTAGCACAAAACTGTAGGAGAAGTCGAAACAATGAAGCTCATTCATCATTAAACCATAATAATTACATGGAAGAACTTTTATTGTGCCTAGTTTGTAAAGGTACACGGTACCAGGGTAGCATAAAACTGTAGGCGAAGTCGAAACAACGTTTCCGAGATTACATGCATTTTCAAGCAATAAGCTCCATCAGCCGGGCTGATTTGTGAATCTAAACCATCCACGGCACCACTCAAACGCATACAGAAAAATTCATTTAAATCGGTCAAGCCGTTTAGGAGGAGTTCAATGACATATACACGTACAGCAGAATTATATATATAAAGATAGGAGAAGCCGAAACAATGAAGCTCACTTATCATTAAACATAATAATTACATGGAAGAACATTTATTGTGCCTTGTTTGTAGAGGTGCAAGGTAACAGGGTAGCACAAAACTGTAGAAGTCGAAACAATGAAGCTCATTCATTCCCACGGGAAAGACGGGAACGGGATAAAAAGTATCCTATGTCCTTATCCCAGTTCTTAGCTACCTCTCCCTAACAATTTTCAACAAAATCGATACTGCCGTTCTTGAAAAATAATGTTGTATACATATATAATAATTATAGATATTACATGGAAGAACTTTTATTGTACCTTGTTTGTAGAGGTGCAAAGTACCAGGATAGCACAAAACTGTTTGAGAAGTCGAAAAAAAGTTTCCGAGATCACATGCTTTTTCAAGCAATCATCGCTATCTGCCGAGCTGATTTGTGAATCTAAACCATCCAGGGCGCCACTCAAACGCATACAGAAAAATTCATTTAAATCGGTCAAGCCGTTCAGGAGGAGTTCAATGACATACACACGTACAGCAGAATTATATATATAAAGATGTACGTTTTTGTTAACTATATGAAGTTTAAAATGATTGTTCAGTACACTCGAAACTAGAAACCTGTCAGCGATTTATTGGAATTAAAGAACGTTCACAATCTGGTCCCAGTCTCATTTTGTCTAAAATACGTATTGAATTTCAAAAGTTTTTGACTGAATTACAAGAATTGGTCTTCAGATTCTATGTGAGGCTAAAATAAACGTCGAATTGGAAGGTAAATATATTGGGTTAATAAAAATTTAGAGAAACTGGTCCACGTTAAACGATTTTTTTTAAATTATAAACTAGCGCTTGACTGCTATCCCGCCCGATGGTAAGCGGTGATGCAATCTTTGATGGTAAAGCGCGCTAGTTTATTAAGCCCAATCACTAAAAAAACTTAGTGAATAGGAAGACGGCAGTTGAGCGATGTGGTGCAACGTTAAACCCAACAACACGACCAACGATGCTGCGCCAGAGGGAGATAGATGTGGAGACCCTCCACTACCAAACTCCCGACACAACAACATTTGACGCATCGAACCCGGCACACATCGCAACAAAACTGCTCAGACCTGTCCTCCGTACGGCTTCACCGGACATCATGCCGGAACACGACGAATCGCTTGGCGGCAAGGCTTTGTCTGGTAGGGACTTCTGCCGGCAGCCGATGTTATGGCCTACCACCGAGAAATATATATAATATCGGGTGTATTCGACATCGTAACGCAAACTTCGCGAAAGGGCTACCCGGTCTGCCACTAATAAAATTATGAAAGTCATTAATGTCGTTAATGAGCGGTTACAGAAATCACAATTTTCGAGCACGCAATGTATTGTAGAAACGCGAAATCAATGCAACATTATCAATTTAGCCCGCGCGAGCCTCTCAGTACGTAGGCACCTACGCGACTTACTCACACCAACACTGCCGGCCGTAAAGTCGCAGTCGCCATGTTGCGTTGTGTGAATGTACCTACAATGTCGAACAAAACAGCGGGGATGCCCCGCTACCACCGCTTGCGTCATCCTGCTGATAACAACATAATAAAATAACCTTGAAAATGTTCCGAACGGCGGATCTTATTCTAACTGCTTCGACAACGGTAACGATATTACATAAAGTCATTAGTATTGACTCAAGAAGTTCGTATTATCAGAAATAGGTTTATGGTATAATATCGTTTCCGATAAGGATTGATGAAACAAAGAAGCTTGTGAGTACAGAGCTGTTGGTATAAATTAGTGAACTTACCTTAAGCTCGCTCACTCCTAACCAAATAGGGTTCGAAGTGGCCGGCCACCAGTTTGCTCACAGATTTGAGCGTGGCGCAGGGTTTCAGCATGGACACGGGGCAAGAAGGTAGGGTCCTGGACACACTCCGCACGCAGGGTTGTGAACGCGTTCTCGATGCGATTCCTCATCTCTGCTGCTGAATTGCACTCGGACACAAACACCTTATCTTTGACGTAACCCCAAAGAAAATATCTAACGGGGTCAAGTCTGGTTAACGGGGAGGCCATGGCTGCGGCCCGAATCTTCCAATCCACGGACTTCCAAAAGCTTCGGTGAGGCAGCGTCTGACAGGAAGAATCACATGTGGGGGAGCGCCTTCGTGTTGAAACCACATCACCGTACTCTGGGCTAGAGGCAATCCGTCGATTATATCCGAGAGGGTGGTACGTAGGAATTCGGATAACGAGCCCCGTTTAATCTTTCCGGAAGAAAAATGGGTCTAACAACGAGATCTTTGAAAATTGCAGCCCAAACATTCAGCGACCATCGATTTTGGTGTCCCGTCTGCTGCAATGCGAACGGATTGATATGGGCCCAAATGTGACAATTACGCTGGTTCCACATTCCGTTTCTGGTAAATGTGGATTCATCAGTCCACATTACATTGGCAGTAAAATTGGAAATTTCGACGTACTGTCGTTGCAGCCACTGGCAATACCTAACGCGGGATTCTCTGTCTGCGGGTAATAACGCTTGCACCCGGTGGAAGTGATACGCGCGCTGTCGATCTTTGCGAAAAATGCGATGAACAGTGTTGTGCGAAACGCGGGTCCTATACCGGTTGCGAACTACTCGAGCTGCCGTGCGTACTCACAATCGTGGGTTCTGCTGCACGATATTCAGTACGTGGTTCGCCACACTGGGTCTAATGGGCCTCCCAGAACCCTCACGCTGTGGCACGATCGGCTGGTTGTCCAAAACACGCTGATACGCTCTTGTAATTACTCGACTACCTATTGGATGACGAGCTTCTCGGACATAAATACGAAGTGCCTGACGTGCGTTTCCACGTACTTCCCCATAGCACATGAGCATATTCCCGTATTCTTGGGCACTGAAATACTTTTTTTTTTTTGTTACATACACCCGTCATCACAGGGCGTTATTTAGTCCTGCAGACTCTTGGTCCGCACCTTTTTTTTTCTTATTAGTTAATTTGCGTGTTGAAGTCTATGTTGGACATACTACAGCAGCTTTATATAATATAAAATATAAACTAAAATGATACGTACATTGTATGGAAATGATACATATACATTTTTTATATATATATATATATATAGGACGAATGAATTATCATGTACATTCACATGTACGCGCTTACCCATGCGTCCCTTACTGCTTTATTTCGTATCTTAATGAGTACTGTTATTTTTACATGCATTATATATACTTATTTATTGTTAAATAGGACATTGTCAGTAATTATTATTACATATTCAGTTATTAATACAGGACGCCTGAACTAGCATGCGCACTTATGTGTACACGCCAGCGCATGCGCCCCTTACATGCTTTATGTGTTATCTCATTTCCATTTTATTTTACTGTTACATGCATTATACATAATTCTTAGTATTATACGGGACCTTTTCCTAATTACTACGTAGTTTCCTACTCTTATTTCATTGTATTGTGCAGATTCAGGACCTTTGTCTGCACTTTCCTGTCGACTACGTGGGTCTCGTCCTACGGTCGATATGGTAAATTTTTCTTTATTGGGTATCTGGCAATGGGGATTTTTGCCTTAGGAATACCACGAGTGCATCCCGTACCCGCTCATCCCCGTTTTTGATTGCCATTTGGAGATATTCCGTGATTGTGTGGGTGGTGGCTTTCTCCGCGTTTGAGATTAGACGAGCCGTGGCATCGTCGTTTTCACAATCTGTGAAGTATACACAGGTCTTGGTGTGTCTGGAGATAGCCACCACAGCGTGTGGGACACTGGTGAGCACGTGTGACCGGGCTGATGTGGTGCGAACTATGTACACCGCTTCGAATGTAAGTCCTTGCGACTCGTGGATAGTCAAGGTGCGAGAACCCTCGTTTGTTCCATAGCCCTGGCTGATAAGCAATGGCTTCTCAGCCTGGGTGTGTACAAGGTACAAGGTGTTTGGTGTTTTGGGTATTCTCGCTCCCGTATACCCCCTCATCGCAAGGGACCTTACTGCGGTTTTGGCCGAGTATACACCCCCATAGATCTCTCTGAGGGCGTACGCCACGTCCATAGGGTTCCTCCACGTGCACAACAGCTCCTTTGTGATGTTTGTCACGGTGTTTGGTCTGTTATAGTGTAGCTCAAAGAGGTTGTTCCTGTCAATGTAGGGCAGTTGGTTATTGACGGCGGTCATCGGGAGGACGGCGCCACGTCAGGTCTCCGTGCTGGGAGACTTGAATGCCAAATCGGTGGTCTGGGGAAACCCGGCCACCGACGCTCGCGGACGGGCGGTCGAATTGTGGGCGGCCGCGTCTGGTCTCTCCCTCTTGAATAGGGGGAGCGTCCGGACGTGCGTGCGGCGGCAGGGCGGGTCCATAGTGGTCCTCACCTTCGCCACGCCCGCACTGGCCGCCCGCATTCAGAACTGGAGGGTGGAACTGGTGGAGACGATCTCGGATCACCGCTACGTGCGATTCGAGATCTCCCCCCAGAATCCACGGGGGCGCCGCAGCACCCTCGCATCGTCGGGCCAATCCCCGTTTCCAAGGTGGGCTCTGACCCACCTGGATCGGGAGGCGGCAAGGGAGGCCGCGTTCGTCCAGGACTGGCTTTGGCCAGGTCCCGGCGTGGACGTCCTGGACGTGGACGCGGCGGCGGCCCGATTGAGGGGTCATTGACCGAGGTATGCAACGCCAGCATGCCTCGGTCGAGACGTCCGCCTCCCCGACGCGCCGTTTATTGGTGGTCGGAGGGGTTGGCGAAGCTGCGGGCCACCTGCGTAGCGGCACGGCGGGCCTACACCCGATCGCGTCGGCGGCGCCGACGAGATCTGGCCGACGAGGACCGCCTCTACGCCAGATACGTGGAGGCGAGGGCGGCCTTCAAATCGGCCATCGGCGCCGCTAAGGACGCGGCGAGGGCCGAGCTGTTGGAGGGTCTCGACAACGACCCATTCGGGAGGCCATATAAGGCGGCGCGTAACAAACTGCGCCGCATTGGTCCCCCGGTTGCCGAGACCCTCGAACCAGCGCTCCTGGATGGGGTGGTGCGGTCCCTGTTTCCGCGCAGGGATCCACACTTCGCCCCACCAGTGATGTGCCCGTCAAGGGGAGCGGCTCTACCGGAGGAGGAAGGTCCTCCTCCTCCGGTTTCAGAGGAAGAATTTGGCGCGGCGACTCTTCGTCTCCGCGCCAAAAAGACGGCTCCCGGCCCGGACGGGGTCCCCGCACGGGTGGTGGCCATCGCGGCCACCGAAATGGAGAGCAGGTTCCGGAACCTCTTCAGCGCGTGCTTCGCGTTGGGGAGGTTCCCGAAACCATGGCGGGATGGCCAACTGTGCCTCCTCCGGAAGGAAGGGCGGCCGGCGTACTCCCCCTCGGCTTATCGGCCCATCGTTTTGCTCGATGAGGTCGGTAAAATGTTCGAGGGGATTATCGCCGGCCGTCTCAAGCGGCATCTGCGGAGCGTGGGACCGGACCTGTCGGACGCCCAGTTCGGATTTCGAGCTGGTCGTTCGACAGTGGACGCCCTGGCCTGTCTAAAGGGCCAGGTGACAAAGGCGGTGCGAGTGGGGGATGGAGTGTTGGCTGTGTCATTCGACATTGCCAACGCCTTCAATTCCATCCCCCACTCCACCATCCTGGAAGCGCTCCGGTACCACGGAGTGCCCCTGTATTTACGGGGCCTCCTGGCCAGCTACTTGGAGGACCGTGCTGTCCTCCTCGTAGACGGGGCTGGCCAGCTCCGGCGATACGCTGCTGAAGCCGGCGTTCCACAGGGGTCGGTTTTAGGGCCTCTTCTGTGGAACGTCGGTTATGACTCCTGCGGGGAACCCTCCTTCGAGGCACGGGTGTCATCTGCTATGCAGATGACACTCTCCTCACTTCCCGCGGGAGCACCTTCCGGGAGGCGGCCAGTTTAGCGTCGGCGGGCGGATCCTTGGTGGCGGGAAGGATCCGCCGCCTGGGCTTGAGGGTGGCGCTGCACAAAACGGAGGCCGTGTTCTTTCACGGCCCCCGGCAGCGCCCCCCACCTGACGCCCACATTTTTGTGGAGGGCGTCAGGATCAGGGTCGAGGCCCAGATGAAGTATCTGGGCCTCACGTTGGACAGCAGGTGGCGCTTCGGCCCGCATTTCAGCGGGCTGTCGACGCGCCTGCTGAAGGCTGCGGGAGCCCTCTCGTGGCTGATGCCAAACCTGGGGGGGCCCAGCATGCGGTGCCGGCGTCTATACGCCGGCATACTGCGGAGTATGGCCCTTTATGGGGCCCCTATTTGGGCGGACTCCATCAATAGGAGGGAGAACCTCACCGCCCTTCGGACGCCCCAAAGGGCCATCGCCCAGCGGGCATCGCGGGCCTACCGCACGGTGGGCTTCGCAGCGGCGTGCGCTCTGGCGGGCACCCCGCCTTGGGAGCTCGAGGCGTGGGTGCTCGCCAGAGTGTACGAGTGGACGGCGGGGCGCAGGGCGCTGGGCGAGCGTCCGGCCCCAGAAGTGAGGGAAGCCGTCCGCCGGGAGGCGAGGGACGCCATCGTCCAGCATTGGACGCGGGACCTCGCCTCCGCGGTGTTCGGCCGCCGTACCCTCGACGCCGTCGGGCCAGTCCTAAAGGACTGGCTCGACAGGCGTCACGGATTCCTCTCCTTCCATCTGGTGCAGGTGCTCTCCGGTCACGGCTGCTTCGGCAGGTACCTGCACCGGATAGGACGAGAGGAGACACCGTCGTGCCATGGTTGTGGCGCGGCGGAGGACACGGCGGAACACACCCTCGCGGTGTGCCCGTCGTGGGCCGTGCCGCGCCGCGATCTTGTCGCGGCGGTTGGAGGGGACCTCTCGCTGCCCGCCATCGTCAGAGCGATGGTGGGGAGCGAGGAGGCTTGGGTGGCGATGGCCTCCTTCTGCGAGGTCGTGATGTCGCAGAAGGAGGCCGCGGAGCGCGAGCGGGAGGAGGATCCCCTCGCTCCGGCGCTCCGCAGGCGGCGTAGGGGGAGGAGAAGGCGGGATTTCGCCCGCTTTCTCCCTCCCTGAGGTGAGCGGCGGGCGTGAGGCCGACGCCCGCCTTACATCGCTCATCACGCGGGAGCCACGGCCCCTCCCCAGGAGGGGCAATTGAGGGCCCGCCCTACTAGGCGGGTTTCGCCGGCGGGGGAGAGGTAGCTCAGGCTGCGCTAGTTTCCCACTCCCCCGCCAGTATGGCGATGCCGGAGTGTCGCTGTGGGTTTAGTGGGTATTCCCGGCTTCGGCTGGGCGAGTCCCACACACGCCCTTCGGGGTACGGTGCGTAAAGGCATTCCCACAGCGTAAAAAAAAAAAAAAGGGCAGTTGGTTATTATCCCCTATGAGGAGGGCTTTGTCAGCCTTCACGATCTGGATTGCAAGAACTATCGAGCCAAAGGGATTCATAAGGGCCTCGTCCACCACAAGGCGTTTGCACGATTCACCCTTCCGAACCCCGTTGACTAGAAGTGACGCCATTGTTCTTACTCGGCGTTTCGCTTGGTTTGGTAACTTGTCCCATATCGGCCCTGGTTTTTGTCTCGCGGCCGATGGTTTTCGGAGGTGGTCTCCCATGGTTGGTGGTGAATCTGTCCACCGCCTCTTCTAAGGAGCAATTTCTTGGAGCCACTTGTGTTTTTGTGTGTAGTTTCGGGGGGCTCAGGGTGAGAACCTTTGTGATGGTCTTTACGAGCGAGGATGGTTTGTTCAACGTATCCTGCTTCCATCACTCCGGCTTGCCTCTGCCCTCTCCTCAGTCACCTTCTGTTGCAGTCTTTCGGAACCACTAATACCGGGATTTCTCACCGGGTTCCCCATGTAGTCCTTTGGAATAGCGGGGGCGCCCTAGTCCCGACGCTGCGGTGCAAAATAACTGAGGTTTTGCCCTCTGTCGTCATACACCACAACCTCGTGGTACTTGGATGCTGCCATGGGTCCTAGATAGTCCATGGTTTCGCCTCTCTCGTACTCTACTATCATCGCGTCCACGCTAATCTTTTTGGGTCCCGCGCCTCGGCTCTCCACTCTCTGTAGCACCTCGCACGCCTTCCTGAACCCGGTAAGGTGCTGAACAGCGCGATGAGTTTATTTTTCTCTCGCACCATCCTACACCGCCGACCCTCTACGAGCACTTTCGGCATGGCGTCATAGACTTTCCGTCTCATAGTAATTTTTGACGTGCTTCCATTGAGTAGGGCGCCGAGGCCCGGTGAGATTATTACTGAGTTCTTGGTTCTATCATGACAGAAGGCTATGCCCATCCTCTCCGTGTTGCCGCTCATGAATAGAGCGACCCCACGAATTCGGATACCGGGCTTCCCTGGCTCCCCATGTTCGGTGATAAGTAGTATTGAGAGTTTTGTCAGTGTGTGTGTATGTTCATGTGTAAGTGTCTGTTTTTGTCGTTGTATTGTTTGGGATGTGGTATTAGTGATGATTTGTGTTACGGGTTGTGTTAGTGGATGTCTGTGTGTGTATGTAAGTGTTTGTGGCTGTATTGGTCGTTGTATTATTTGGGCTGTGGTACTAGGTGTGGCACTTGAACTCGGTGTTAGTGTACTATTCCTACTAACTACTCTGCGAGCGACGTGTTCCATGTACCACAGCAGTGAGTCTCTGCTTGTTTTACTTCCCAGAAGTACTGGTAAGGTTTCCTTCGTCATTTCTATTTCGTTGATGCACTCCAGAGTGTGTCGTTGGGATTGGAAACGCGGACACTCCAAGAGAATATACCAGATCGTTTCGCTGATAGTTAGGTCGCACTCGCATCCGGGATCGCTTTTCAGCCTGAACCGGTGCAAGTACTCTCCAAACCCTCCGTGCCCCGTCATAACTTGGACTTGTAGGGGGGTCAGCCTTACTTCCTTTACCAGCTGCTTGTACGCGTTGTGTACACTGGGGAGGAAGGCTTTTGTTATAGACCCCGTTTTGGAAGAGTCATATCTATCCTGCCACTTCAGGATAGATTCTTCTCTGATCTTCTTTTTCACATATGACAGGGGCACTTCCGCGTAGTTCAGCTCCTCTGCTTCTCTTTCCGCTCCCTCCTTGGCCAGTTGGTCGGCCCTTTCATTCCCTTTTGTTCCGACATGGGCTCTGAGCCAAAAGCGTCGCACTTGTCTCCCTTGGGTACGGATTTCCGCTATGCTCTCTTTCATGGTTTTTGCTAGAGGGTGGTCCAGCCTTGGGCCACTGAGTAATTCCAGAGATGACCGCGAGTCGTTCAGGATATTCACCAGCGGCTTATCGCTCGCTTTCACCTTCTCTAGCGCCTTATGGAGTGCATATAGCTCGGATTGGAATACCGTGCATGTTGGGTCCAGGCTGAAGATTTGTTTATCGGTCTACTCGCCGCCTTCCCACCACGTGAGTGCAGCCCCTACTTTTCCCGCCATCTTGCTGCCATCAGTGTAAACCTGTGGACCAGCAATATGGTGGGCCTTTTGGGTGCTCTCTTCCATATCCTCGAGAAGTTCGTACTGCGAAGTTATTCGGCACGACGGGTGTGGTAAGTCTAAGACTTTGACTTTCTTCTCAAGGTTAGGTCTGGTGGTAGGAACTCAACGGAGATTCCTTTCTTCGCCTCGTACAAGGTGGCAGACTCCTGGATGCGCAGGTCTATAGGCAGCAGGCCAGACAATACAAGTGCTGATGTCAGCGACGTCGTCCTGTACGCCCTGCATGCCCTTTGCGCAAAGCCCCTCTGTAGTGCATCCAATTTGGTTTTGTTTAGTTGTAGTTTTGTTGCTCATGCCCCGTACAATAGTATGGGCTCTATGACTGAGACGTATATTGTAGGGTCTTTACACCTTTTAATGATGATAGTTCGATTAATACGCAAGAGTACATAAAAATAGAATTGGCTTGTATCCTAAAAAATAATTTAATGTCCATCAGATAGATTTATAAAAAATATTGAACTCGTATTTTTTATTTTTTCTTTCATTTAAATACTTAGGAAGATATATTGATTTGAAATGTCGCATGACGTCACGTCGTGGTGCAAAATATACCACGGCGTGATGTAATTAGCCCCCACTCCGTAACTTTGATACGCTATATCTCAGTAGTTTTTGGTAATTTCGACAAAATAAAAAATACGGGTCTAATTTTTTTTTATTATCTATAAGACAGACTAATTATTTTTTTGATTTTCATACCTTGGATACATCCCTATTTAATTGAATGATAATGAGTGCACGCGATTTGAATGGCAATTGTGTACTAAAGTATAGGCCGCGCGTAGCGAGTAAAGTGCTGACACAACGATGTCATATTTATGCGTGCTTGCACTATACATGCTCCGGGGCCCAAGAAGATGTGCATGAGATGAAGTATAATGATTTACAAGATGATAATTAACAATTTCGCTTACAAACTTAAATAAACTAAGCTTAAGGTATTTCATTGAATTGAGTCCGGACGGAAGGCGAAGACCCTCTGCTAGTTGTGGCGATGGTAGGTCGACCCGCAGCGGTGGTTTGGATTTCTTCTTTCAGTTTGCTCATACCCGCGTTGCAATTGGGAATGAGTTGGTTGATTATTTTGTGCTGCTTGTCCAGGGTATTTTCAATTCTTTTGATGACATTTAGCTCAGCCTCCACAACTGACGTTTGGTTTCTCCACAGATGGCTAAGATGTTTTTGATTGCTTCTTATTAAGGCAATATCTTTCTGATATTGTTCGGCGAATGTTTTGTCCAAAACTCCAAACAAACTATGTGTGACGTAGCCAATGCCGTTGATAAGCCCGCGACGTCGGCGAACTTGACCTTGCTGACCAAGCAAAATATTATTGTAGTGTTCAAGTTCATTGTACCCGTCACAGTAGAGAACAGTAGATTATCTAAGGCCGCCCGCAGAGTTATTTGCCTACTCTTGCGTTGAACCCTAGGGTTGTCACTTTGATCTAAATTTATAGAATAAAAAGCATATTATGATTGAATATTTTACCAATTTATAAATTTAGTAAAAATAAAAAGCCTTTATTCACATAACATTTATTATATTAAGTTACAAATTTGATACCGACAAAATTTTTAAGACTACTTAAGTGTAACACTAAATTATATTCTAAAGCTCGTAAATAATGATAAATTTTAAGTGATGTGTGATATGGGAAATCGATATAACTGGTTCTTATCAGAGAAGATTGTAAGTGATGAGTAGGTACTTAAATGTAACACTAACACAATAATATTTACAAGCTAATAACTAATGCTTAAATGATATAAAACATGAGAACGTAACCAATAAATATGTAGTTCTTATGAAAAAGTAGACATTGGTAAAGCTACGATTATGTATGGGTAGCGAATATTTAACAAATGATACCTTACTTTAATAAAACCGCAAAACCTTTTTAGCCTCATTAGTTTCTGAGGTACAATTATAATGATTGTTTATATGGGTACTGTGTAATGTTTATTTATATAATCGGATAGCAACAGCTAGCTCAAATGCAACAAAGGCGCCGCTCGCTTTCTCGCTATTAAATTAAAGGTTATAATGTTATAAATAAAATTCTACGCAACCCTAAGCGTTAGTCGGTCACATTTTACTATAATTTTATTAACTTAATATTATGATTAAGACGCCATATTTGGATCAAACAACACTTAAGACAATAGAAAAAAAAATAATAGTAATTTGCAATATTGATTATTGTGAAATTGTCCTTATTACACTATACTCTACAAATAAGTTTACTTAAACGATATTTCGTACTCAATCCTCTGTTTTATAGTAAAACTGGGCTTCTTAAAATAAACTTAACTTTAAACATAGTAGTCAGGAAGTAAATCTGGGAATACAATTATATGGAAAAATGCGACTCAGGTACGCTCTTAATAAAGCAAATAAACTGTGAAACAAACAATACATATATCACATTTTCTAATAAGATTTAAGTTGTAGGTACTTACATTTCTGGTTCAGTAGGAAGTATGAAGAATGATAAGTCCGGATTTGCGAAATCATTATTGAGGCACCCGAAAACACTACAATATTTTTTTCCCCCTTTTGAAGTCATGATACTCGTAATAATTAATATTATGGTAAGTGGCCGGCGAGAATTGACGAACGCGAGCGGTCATGTAATTTACGCGCGTGCTCACAGTCACGCGGCACAGCCCGTATTGCCGCCATCCTCTACCATCCTATATTATGCCAGCGTGTGCGTAAAATCGCGTACCGACACGGCGCTCGGCGCGTACGCATACATTCAAACCGAGAGCGGCTCGTTTATATGAAGATGTTTTACTGTTCTCTGTCTATTGTGTACCCGTGGAGCAGTTGTAATCGGACTACGTTGCATTGTGGTATTTGATCCCTTGAACATAATGTTGTCCAGATGAGTGATAAACTTGTTCAGAAGGTTAATTCCTAGCCAATACGGAGCCATGTCGCAATAAACGATGAGTTTCCATTCTTCACGTTCCAATTTCATGTTAGCGAGTTTATCAAAAAATATGTTTTTATTTTCTGCAACTTTGGAAATTTTGTATTATTATTTATTATTTATTATTATTCATTTATTTCAGACAATATTACAGTCCATAAATTCAAATTACACATTATCATAAATTTTAAAAAGGAAATCAAATAATAATAAAACATAAATCTAAACAACAACTGAATTAATTAAATGCAAAAGAAAATAAAGAAAAAATAATAATTAAAATACATAACAATAACATTGAATAGCCATACAGAAAGTTTTACAACGATGTCAAAAATTATAATTTCCTTCTGGGCACCTGCACAGCGGCATGTCTGCCACAGCCATGCCGGATATAAGGGCAGTCTAGCCGGTCGGCGATCATTGCCAGGATGGTATTGGAGCTAGCCCACACCCGGCGCACCAGGGACGCGCCGCGTTTCCGCAAAGTAGCATTAAAACAATCCGTGCGGGCGTCCGCGAACATCCCTGATGCACTACAAAAGCGGGGCAGCCCCAACACCGCCCGGAACGCGTTATTATACTGGATACGGAGACCACTGTATGCCTTGCCAGTATAGTTCACCCACAGGCCGCACGCGTATAGGGATGTGCAGTACGCTCTGAAGAGCGTGATCTTCACACCATCCGAACACCGCGCGAACCTGCGGGCTATCATATTGGCTCGTACAGACAGCGCTCTCCGCTCCCGTTCCATGTCAGCCTGGTCTCCGAGGTCCTCGGTGAGTATATGCCCTAGGTATTTAAAATTATCGACGCGATCTAGTGGAACACCTCCCAGATGAATAGCTGGTATGTTCACAGGGCTCGACCCACCGACAGCCTCAAAGACCATGTATTTACTTTTTTTCGCATTATATATTAACCCATGTCCACGCGCGTATTCCGTACAGACACTTAGTAGTCTCCGCAGCCCACATATCGAAGCGCTCAACAGCACCATGTCGTCCGCGTAACTTAGGTTGTTGACACACACTCCGTCGACATAGCATCCGACACGTTGACTGCTGAGCGTGACGATCAGCTCGTTCATATATAAATTAAATAATGTAGGTGACGTTAAACCGCCCTGTCTCACGCCACACTCAGTACTATAAGCATCCGACATCGCCCCCGCCCATCGGACACTATTGACCTGGTTCCCGTACCAGTACCGTAATACCCTAATGAGTTCCCTTGGTACTTCAGTGTTCTCCAGCTTCTCCCAAAGGACATCATACGAGACCAGGTCAAAAGCCCTAGATAAATCGAGGAAGCATGCGTATACTGGGGTCTTTCTCTTCGTATAGTAATTAACGGTATGCTTCAAACCCAGTATTGCGCTCTCTGTGGACAGCTCAGGCCGAAACCCAAACTGGTTACAGTGGAGTTTAAGATGTTTCCTTAACTGAGTGTTAAGCACACCGTCGAACACTTTTGCCACTATAGTTGCAAGTGATATAGGCCTGTAGTTACTTGTGTCCGCTAAATCTCCCGTTTTATTTTTAACTACAGGCACAACAACTGTCTTCATGAATTCATCTGGCAGGTACGAGTGACTAACACACAACTCGAAGAACATTGCGAGCACTCGCGCCAAGTGTGGTCCGGCGTGCTGTAGATGCTCAATACTGAGTGCGTCGTGCCCAGGAGATTTTCCCCTCGAAATCTGCTTTATGGCTTTCTCGACATCTCTCGCGTGGAATCTTGTGTCCACTATGTTATTGCTCAAATCAGCATTGAACGTCCGACGCGCCGGACCCAGTGGCGAACGAACCGAAAACTGTTCTCTAAACGCGTTCGCAATACTCCTCGAGTCAGCCAGACCATCGACACTCACAGGGAGGCCAGGCCGAGAACCCACCTTTCTCGTATTCCGCCAGAATCCACGAAAGTCACCTTTCGAGTGTTGTTCAGCGAGGGCGTCCATCCGAATCTGGTCCTGATTATTTTGGCACCACCTTAACCTGGACTTAAAAACTTTCCTAGTCTCTCGCATCTCTTCAAATACACAACCTGACGTAGGTCTACCATACAGAACCCATTCGTTAAATCTCAGCCTCGCCACCCTGTGAGCCTCAGATACATGCCTGTTCCATCCCGCCAATCGGGCCCCGCGGCCCCGCATCCGCACGCTTCGTATTCGCACGTTCCTGAGCAAATAAACATCAGAAGTATGAGTGTCGTAATTATAAAGTTGCACAATTTTGATGAGGCTGGCTTCAAATATTTCTTGTTTGATGTTTGACCTTCTTGTTTTTCTGTATCGTGACTTTAATTATTGTCGTTGATCGGCAAAATGGAGAATTTCGTAATTGGTCTCTTGAGTGACATCTGATATCCTTGGTCGATCAATAAGGCACTGAGATGAGTGTTGTTGGGAATGATGAGAGGATGCTTCATGTTCTGGGTCATCTTCGCGTTGTTCAGTCTGCCACCGACTCTCAGTAGGCCGTCTTGATCCAAAAACGGGTTCAGCTTTAGCAATTTGCTCTTCGCTTCTATTTGTTTCTGATCTCGGAGACTAGATACCTCTTCCTTAAATACTGTCAGCTGTACTTGTTTGACTAAAAGATGTTTAGCGATTTTTATTTCGCTGACAGTCAAATACTTCGGTTTGTGTTGTTTGCGAAATATGGCGCGCAAAGTCCAAGCAAGAACGCGCGCTGCTCGCTCAAAGTTGCTGAATTTGTTCAATATTAGAATTTATAAAAAGTGTTAAGATGAACAGGGAAAGATTCAATTTGCTGAAACAGATATGTATTCTTATAACTTAAAGCAAAGTAATAGGAGGTATGACATAGACACGGAGTCATTGCAATCTGAACTTGACCGTCTGCAAGATAAACTTATTTCATTGACTAATAAGTATAATACCTCAGAAGACCTAATGAGAGAATATGTGTTGGCGATGAATGAGCTGGTTAACTCACAAAAAACCAACTGTGAGTGCGGCCTAACATCAGATGTGCTTACACCAGATCATTCGTTGACATCATGTAATACCACCTTTCCGCAGCCCTGTGTTGATGTCATAGTTCCTTCTGCTAATATTGCCAATAGCCGTGATTGTAATGATCTTAATAGTCTTAAAACAAAGCTTGACTAATGATGTTGTGTTGTTCTGTGATGAGATAGGTAAGGGCTTGGGGCGCTTGTTGACTGTTGAATGTCCGGGTCACTCAATATTGAACTACTGCATGCCTGGTTGTTCTTTATATGGAATTATGCAAAAAAATATTAAATGTAACTTTTCCCAGGATACAACATTGTTAATTTTTGTGGGTAATAGGGGAAATTAGAGCAAAAGAGAACTGCTTAAGAGTTGTGAAACATTAAGCAATCTGAATATTGGAAAGGTTGTCTTGTTTACATTCCCTTACAGTGACCAGTTGCCACAGGAAGAAAATAGGATTAGATTTGAACTAAATATGACAATGTCCAACTTGACATTTAATAATAAAATATTACATTTAATTGACATTAATAATTATTTTAAGAATAATTTGTATTTGACAAGAGATAGACATAACAATGTTATGTATTATCTTTCTAATTACTTTAAAAGACAGATAGCTGTGTCGCTATCATATTTTTTTTCTATTACAGCCAAGAATTTGGCTAAACAACTTGCTTCTTTTGAGCAATGCAATGACATTCTAATTAATTCTGCCAATAATTTGGTATCAGTTGACATCATTAATAATTTAAATTAGAAATTAAGACAATAGAGCCAACCTCTAGCTATAACAATATACAGGATTACAAAGGTAACTCGGGAGGAAATTTAAAGTCAATAGATAATATTAATTTGGTGCATCAAAATATTCAAGGATTTATGAACAAAGATTTAGAGGTTGATTTATTCATGAACCATTATGGTATTGCTATTCTTTGCATAACCGAACATTGGCTAAGAAGTCACCAGTTCTTCTTTAATTTTAAGAATCACCAGGTTGGTAGTTCGTTTAGCAGAATTAATGCTATACATGGTGGCTCATTAATTTTAGTTAGTAACCTGTTGAAATTTAAAAATCGTAAAGACATTGTGGGCCTGTCTGTTGAACGAACAGCTGAAATTGCCTGTGTAGAGTTGGAGGGCTTCATTGTGTTAAGTGTGTACAGACCCCCTTCAGGATTGTATGACTGCTTTGAAAAGGTAATGGATGAAGTCTTACACAAGATTTGTGTTTCAAACAAAGCCATTATCGTTTGCGGTGATTTTAATATTAATTTATTAGAGAACTCTGGTTATTGTAATAAAATTATAAGTCTATTTCAGTCCTACAATCTTGTAAACCTATTTTTGGAGCCCACAAGAATAACACCTACTTGTGCCACGTGCCTAGATAATATTTTTACATACATAATACCAAGCCACAAAGAAGTTTTAAATTTACTTGATTCTGATCACTGCGGACAAAGGATTACTATTCCGAACCATAGTAAAAAAGTGGCCAAAAAGGATATCACTGTTAACCCCAAAACTGAAAGCCGCTTGAAGGTTTTTAGATTTGATCTCATCAATAAATTGCCAGTCTTATCCAGTGCTGTTAATGCTGATCCTAATCATCTCTATGACAATTTTTTTAATATATACTGTAAGCTATTTGACTCCACCTTTGTTCCCAAGACTATCTCTGTTAATAGTAAAGCATCTTTCTCTGATTGGGCTACCATCGGTATTCATAAAAGTAGAACTCGGCTTTATGAATTGTACAATGAGAGGATTTATATTAACACTGTTGAATTCAATTTATATGTTAGAAAATATTCAAAATTATTCAAACAAGTTTGTTATATGGCCAAGTCACGTTACTTGAGTTCAAAGATAAAGAACAGTGGCAATGTAATTAAAACGACTTGTAAAATTATTAATAGTGAAACGGGAAGGTCCAGTGATAGAAATACTGACTATAGCCTGTCTATTAATGACAACATAATTACATCAAATATAATAAAATTTCTTTTCGGATATTCCTGTTTCAACTACTAAATCCCTAAACTCATCACCTTCTGTTGCGGAGTCTTTGCTTAAAGAAAATGTTAATGTTTGTGATTCAGAGTTTCATTTTGAACATGTTATCAGTAGATATATAATTAAAATCTTTCACACTCTGAATGTAAAAAAGACTGCTGACCTATGGGGTCATTCGGTGGAAGTTGCTAAGTCTATTATTGATATTGTGGCACCCACTCTAGCTGTTATCTTTAATGCTTGTATTGACTGTGGAGAGTTTCCTGATCTCATGAAAAATAGTAAAATAATACCTTTGTTTAAATCTGGTAGTACATCAGACCCCACAAATTATAGACCTATTTCTGTACTACCTACCTTTAGTAAAATTTTTGAGAAATTAATTTTAAACCAAATGCTAAATTTTTTTAATAAACATAAATTATTACATAGCAAACAGTTCGGTTTTACAAGGGGTCGTTCAACTACTGATGCCGGTGTTGAACTTCTAGGTCATATATATAATGCATGGGAGGATAAATGCGATGCCTTGGGCATCTTTTGTGATTTGTCCAAGGCATTCGATTGCGTTCTTCACGATACGTTAATCAGGAAACTCCGCCACTACGGGATCCGGAACTCTGCACTGGATCTTATTACATCTTACTTGAGTGGTAAGATTCAAAGCGTTGACGTTAATGGAAAAAGATCTTCCGGATCTTTAGTAACAATGGGAGTCCCACAGGGGTCAATTCTTGGTCCTTTTTTGTTTCTTATTTACTTCAATGACCTGCCGTACCTAATAAAGGATAACCACGATATAGTGTTGTTTGCAGATGACACTTCACTTTTATTTAAACTGAAACGTCAGCAGCAGGTTACTCATGATGTAAATAGCGCGATCTGCAAAGTAGTCCATTGGTTTAATGTTAATAATTTACTCTTAAACGAGAAAAAAACCAAATGCATTAAGTTTACTCTACCTCACGTGAGGCAGGTGGAAACTAAAGTGTTGATAAAGGGCGAAGAATTGAAATCTGATGACAGCACAGTGTTCTTGGGTATAACTCTGGATGCTAAGCTTCAATGGGGGTTCACATATAGAAAAATTGTCAAAAAAGCTAAGTTCTGCTGCATACGCAGTTAGAACAATTCGTAATTTGACTGATGTTGAGACGGCCCGTTTAGTGTACTTTGGCTATTTCCACAGCGTAATGTCGTACGGCATTCTGTTGTGGGGAAATGCCGCCGATATTCAAACAATATTTGTTTTGCAGAAACGAGCTGTTCGTGCAATTTATAAATTAAGTCCGAGACACTCTCTCAGAGAAAAATTTAAAGAGATTAATGTACTGACCGTGCCGTCTCAATATATTTATGAAAATCTTTGGTATGCTCATAAAAATATAAAATTGTTTAAAAAATACAGTGATGTCCATGATATAAATACTAGGAACAGGCACAAATTTATTGTACCTACAACAAGGCTCAAGAAAATAGGTGGCTCTTTCAGATGCCAATGTATACATTTTTACAATGGACTTCCAGAGGTGGTTCAAGATCTGAGCCTGAATAAATTCAAATCTTTCATTAAACGTAAGTTGTGTCAGAAAGCATTTTATAGTATGAAGGATTATATTGAGGACAAAAAGGCTTGGGCTTGAGCTGCGTCCGATTTCTATACAATGATTGTTCTTTGATTTTTCCTCTTGTAGTTTTAATATGTAATTGTTTATGTTATTTATTCAAAGCCTGGTTTGAATAAATAACATAATGGGTGGTTTCCGATAGGGATGCATGGAAGAAAAAGACATGTTGCGCCGACCCCAAATAAATTGGGATAAGGGCAGGAGAATGATGATGATTTATTCAAAGCCTGTATTACACACTATGTAGCCAAGCATATTGTACGTTACGGAATTGTATCGTTGACAGAGGTGTTCGGCACTGGTACAGCTGCACAGGAGCTAAACTTTCCACAGATTCGGGAACACTGTTGGAGCTGCTGAACCTTGGACAAAACTATCTTAGCATTGTGTAGATTCAATTTCTTAGTATTGTATAATTGCATGGCAAACGTGTGAGCACAATGTACGAATGTGCTGTAAGGCATTTATTTGTTGGGTTAGTCTTTTTTATTGACTTAATTGTGCTCTGGCTGTTGAGAGTATGTCATGCTCACTCAAATGTCTCGCTGATGGTGGCGTGTGTTTTGGGTCATTGGGTTCCCTTCGATATGGTTGAGCTGAATGATGCTGATCCATACGTCATGTTCGTGAACGGACGCCGTCGGAGGGGACTGGTCATCTCTTAGCTGCCACGGCGTATTTTAATTTCTGAATTGATTTTTGTATGTTTTCCATAATGGACGCTCTCAGCGTACACTATATTTCTGCATCGTTCTCACGCAGTTGATTTCAACATGAATGATGTAATCAAATATTTGTAACAATAGCTTAAAAATTTAAAAGAGTGTCCATGCCCTTGCCCGTTCTTCTCCATAGGTACCTACTCTTTGGAATGGGCGACTAGCTTCATCTTATTGACTGACCGACCTTCTGACAATTCAAAAGTGCCTGTAACTGGTTTATTTGAAATAAATGATTTGATTTGATTTAAAACAATGTCTTCATTTTGTTGAACTGCATTACTTTTTATTGACTTTCTGATTTCTTCATGAGTGACGTAAGTTGGTAGATCCTGATTGTTGTTTACTGTGAATGTTGGTAGCCAGGTTGGTCCGTGCTACCAAAGAGGATGATGATGCTGGTGTGTGCTTTGGACTCGCAGTCCAAAGCACACACCAGCGCCCTATTTTTTTTGTGCATGGGTAGCCGTGGTAACCGGGGTCTAAGGTTGGTCCGAGTGGATCTATAGTCGCGGAACGCATCCTCCAGTGCGCTCCTCACTCGGTGGTTATGCTGGCTACTTAGTGTTTCAACCCTATCATCCTCTTCTTCAACACGATTGGACCGCGGCGGAACAGCATCAATAATGGACGCTTGTGCCGCGGTCTGTGTCCAGAGTCGGGGCGATTTGGTTGCTCAGTACCTCTGAGCGCAGCCTATCAAGT
Source organism: Sesamia nonagrioides (assembly GCA_017933935.1). Classification (NCBI taxonomy): domain Eukaryota; kingdom Metazoa; phylum Arthropoda; class Insecta; order Lepidoptera; family Noctuidae; genus Sesamia; species Sesamia nonagrioides. The sequence continues at coordinate 91,790 of JADWQK010001537.1, read as the reverse complement.
GCGATATCGTCCAACCTGTGATTGCGTTGGATGACCCGCACCTGATCCGACAGTCGTTGGGCCGAGACGTTGACAGTTGGTTCCAGTGCCTGAAACAGAGATAGCATCCTTTCACGGTACGCAGTGAGGTTAGTTCCCCCCTCTGTAGCCCCGTAATATGCGCGCATGACGTTCTCATTCATTGTTTAAGTCCATCTCATGCGCTGCACATAACCACCGGCAGCGGGGACCCGGCTCGGGGCGGGATGGCCCCTAAGTCCCATGCTCGTCGGTGGCCGGCCTCTCCCCTGCCGGCGTACAGGTGTTGGCGACGTCTGCGAAGAGAAATACTCGTCGCTCGAGCTCGACGCAACTACCGCGGCCGGTGTCCTTACAGCGTTCACAGTGGCGCTGGAGACCGGCGGCGGCGAGGCGGAGCTGAGCGACGAGTCCGGAGGTGGTGGGCGTGCTCTTCGTGCGGCTGCTCGTGTCAACATCTTCAATAACTTATACACATTTTTAGGATATTTCTTGATTTGACATGACAGATGTCACAGTCGATGTCGGCTATTTATTTTCTTTCATGTTATAATTTGTTATTCACAAAACTTTGGTTTTTGTATAATTTTGGTTTTAAGTAGTTGGTATTTCATGTATGTACATATAAATATAAAAATAGCTTCAATTGTAACAGTTTTATAAATAAATATGATTAGACAAAAGAATTGTTGATGTTGACGTTGACGTTGTTGACAGACAGACAGAGTTACTTTCGAATTTATAATATTAGTATGGATTGTTTTTTAAATTGTATTTGAATAAATTCAAAATTTAAATTTTATTATTTTATTGCGGCAATTATTATTTTATTTACTTATTGTTATATTTATTTATCAATACAATTTGATAATCAGGGAATTATTTATAACTAGCTTTCCGCCCGCGGCTTCGCCCGCGTGGAGTGTGGCTTTTTAGATTTCCCTCGGGAACATAAAATTTTTCCGGGATAATAGGTAGCCTATGTTCTATCTCAGGGTCTAAAGATTGTCTGTGCCAAATTTCATCAAAACCGGTTGACAGGTTTAATGCGGGAAAGCGTAACAGACAGACAGACAGACAGACAGACAGAGTTACTTTCGCATTTATAATATTAGTATGGATTTATCATACAGTAGTAAATTGTTTTGGTATAAGCGAGCAGCATTTGCTTGACCAGAAATTCGTTGCAGGATATTATCACATGTTATTATTAATTGAAGAGGAGCCAAGACAGTATTACAATGTAACAATATCTTGTTTCAGGTACAGTCATTAGAGCATTACAAGCAAAAGATCAGAAATACTGCCTTGCTTTGGAGATCACTGCAGGAGCTCGGGTATGCTGCTTACAATATATTTATTTATTCTTTCGCACATGACATGTACAGAGGCGGACTTAATGGCTTAGGCATTCTCTACTAGTCAACCACAGGTGGTGAAGAGATAAGATGGTAGGTGCTTTAGCTTGAAAGAAAATTGTAAAGAAAAAAAAGAGCCCTTAACACTATTAAAAAATACTTAAATAAGCTAAATATACATACATACTATTACAAAAATATATACTTATAATGTATACATAAAAAACTAAAATTTGGGAGAGGGGTGTAGCAATAACTCTACGCTAGTTGTTGCGAAAATCACTCTGCAATTTCCGCTTAAATGCAAACCGACTGGCGGCCATCCTGATATCAAGAGGAAGCGCATTCCAAAGAAGAATGGATTGAATGTGAAATGAAGAATGAACAAAGTCAGACGTATGTGAAGGACAGAGTAAGAGGGGATTATTAGAAGAACGCAGATTCTTAGAGTATGATAAACATAAATATTAGAAGTAAGTCACAAGATAAGACGGAGGAGTGGGTGATTTAAGAAGGGAGAAAAGCGTGGTCAGGCGCGCAAATTTCTTTGACGAATGGGCATTCATTTCAGTTCAGACCTGTAGCTCGACACATGGTCATATTTCTTTAGATTAAATATGAACCGGATCCCATTGTTGAGCAATCTATCAAGCTTATCCAGCGAAGCCGCATTCAGGTCAAAGTAGCACACGTCACCATAGTCGATTATAGGGAAGATCAAAGTCTGCACAAGCATGGTTTTCGTTTTAACCCATTTGGCGCCGCTGTACCTTATCAGGTACAGCACTAAAAATGAAGGTAGCTCTTAATTTTTTATAACAAACATAAATATTAGACTGTTGTTGGTAAGAAGACATACAAAGCTAACAATCAATTACTAATATTGGAGGGTAGATACATTAAAACTGTCAGATCGAGGATTGTATACTTGGAGTTTTGCGGCGATAACGAGTAAGTAGTGATCCGATTTATATTTCTATTGTTTTATATAAAATATTTGTACTTAAATATATGTTTTTTGGAAGAATATATCCCTGCCTATAAAATAAATATTGGATACGAGGTCTCAAACTTGTTTTGAAAAAAATATATGCTCTGATATACTACTGTACCTGATTGTGTACAACGGCGGAATCCATACACAGAAACTATTTTGTTTTCTAGATTTCACTACAACGAGTTCCAAGAAATTCAATGTGTCTACAGATTACAATAGGTTAGAAGAAGCTGTGAATGCAATTTTGTGTGACAGTGACAGTGAGGCCGAATACGATTTTGCAGTTATACCACCGGAACCTAGCGTTTTGACGGATGAAGAAGAAGGTTCCGACGAGGATATGCTATTTGTATCCTTACCCAAAGATGTACCAGGTAACATAGAGGTATTTAGCTGTAATTCAGACGATTATGACAGCAGTGATGATGAACCTGTAGCTGAAAAAGCTAAACGAATGCCTCGTCAACAACCAAATCAGCCAATTTGGCGATAATGTGCACCTGTTTACTCTTATACTATGTAGGAAACATCTGATATGGAAAACACAGTGCGACACGAAAGAACATCTAGTAAAATTTACACCTGTACATATATTTGAGAAAATATTTGATGTGGAGCTTGATAATTACAAATACTGTTATATGCCACGCAAAATAACAGACACTCATTCCAACTCGACTCGAACGACTTGAAAAACTTTATAGGCATTATGGTCTTGTCTGGATATCATAAATTACCACGAGAAGATTTACTGGTCCTTAGACGAACATGTGGGTGTAGAAATCGTGTCTAGAGCTATGTTAGGACCAAGAAATCTCCATTTCGTGAGTAACGACGAAGCTACCAGTACCAGCGACACGAAATGTTCAAAGTGCGGCCATTAGCAGATATTCTCATGAAAAAGAACATGCAGTGGGGTGTGATGCATGAACACATTTCAACAGACGAATCGATGGTAAAATCCCTCGGTCATCAACCTGCGAAACAATTCATCCGAGGAAAACCTGTGCGATTCGGCTACAAAAACTGGGTAGCAGCGAGTTCTTCGGGATACTGCTATGTGTTTGATTTTTACTGTGGAAAATCCACAAATGCTTCTTCAAATCCCCTAGGTTCAAGAACAGTCAAGATACTACTGATGAAATTGGGGACGAATTCATCAAACTACCAAGTTTTTTTTCGATAACTTTTACGCCCTTCTTCCTCGTCAGTACCAAGTTTACCTACAGATGGAGTAGGTAATTTCCCTCAAAAGTTAGAAAAGCCACTCCGATGCGTTTTATGTCATGCACGAGTTACGAGAGTACGTTAGCAACGCAAAAAGAGCTAAAAAATATTATGTGTTGAAAGACAATGTTTCGAAAAATATCATACGTAATACGCCGCTGTACCCATTTGTGTACACCCCCTTCAAAGTAAGCCTTATCATTTTTTAATTCTTTTTTTGTACTTTTGTGTTCTTTTGGTTTGTAAACAATATAAAAATAAACATTTCTTTAATATATTATGGCTAATTTCAATTTGGCGGTTAATGGGTTAACTGATAAAAAGTTAGACCTCAGACGATACAGAGAACGCAGGGTACCGTGGACCCTTTGACTAACTTAGGAAACCTGACGGTACCATTGAAGATAAGAGGAAGGAGAGAGCTAAGAGATAACCTACTCATCATACGTGAGCTTCCAATAATAGTGGTCGGACACTAAGGGGTTTACTGTCACCCCAAACCTATCAGACCAGTCTTTGATAGCCTCAGGGTCTTGGTTTACCTCCGCTACAGCGTTCGACGTATAGATGATACGAACACCGAAAACAGTGAGTTATGAAATTAATGAAAATGGAGAATAATAATGGAGAAAGATAACCGCCCTGTGGAACACCAGCATCCAGGTCACGCCAACTCGATGAGCTTTCATCGACGCGAACCGACTGCCGACGTCCCCGAAGATAAGAACAGAACCATTCCAGTGCCTTGGACGAAACCATAAGGTGAGAGAGAATAGCAAGGAGAATATCGTGGCTGACGGCGTTAAAGGCATTGGAGAAATCAATTAATACCAAAACGGTAACTTTGGTATCCTCCATAGACTCTCTAATGTCACCAGTCAATTTAAGGAGAGCGGAGGCTGTGCTGTGCCCAGGTCTGAAACCAGACTGTAAAGGACTGCTGAGGCTGTTCCGATAAATAAACCCAGAGAACTGCTTATGTGCGCAGACCTCAAGCACTTTAGATAGGAATGGGAGAATAGAAATGGGACGAAAGTGACTGGGTTGGGAAGGATTTGAAATTTTAGGGAGTGGGCGGACATAAGCCATGCGCCACCGGGATGGAAATTGACGGGAGACGAGAGAATAGTTAATGATGTGGATTATGGTCCAACATCCCAGGGCCCCCAGACGTTATCTATTTTCTCACAAAAAATATAAATGGGATAAAGTAGTGTTAGTACGTACTTTGATCGTATGTGTACCTGCTAGCTTCGACGGCCAATTCATAGGTACCAGGTACTAAAGGTAGACAAATACAGTACTGATTTTTCTTGAAAGTCTCAGTGCTGATTTTTACATAAGTTTTAGAGAATTTTGTTAAAAATTGATAATCATTAGTGCCAGACACTTCCCATCGGCGCTTACCCTTACCAGACGCTTTAAAGCTTCAAAAAGAATAACATAATTTTACTTATAACCTCACTCATGATTTTTATATATGATACTTAGGGAACTATTTGAACACCCCTGGTCAGCAGCCAGATCAATTGGAAGGACTAAACATCCCCCCAGACATACATAAAGTTTCGCTATGTGTATGAGCGCGAAGTCATTATTTGTACGCTTGAGTGTCAAAACGTTTCAACTGTCTTGGGTCCCGCAACGAAATTAATCAGAAAAGAATAGCGGAGGAGTAAGAAAAAATATATTTTTTCCACTTCCCTCCATAATAAGCAGGAGACAGAACAGAACTAGGCCAATCGGCACAAAGGGACATTATTGCAACTGGGAGAAGCCCAGATTGCCAAGCACCACGGAATAACATTTGATCAAGTTAATGGGTCCTAACTATGTTCAAATAGTTCCCTAAGTATCATACAGTATGTTAACTAACAGAGGGCGTTCCCGTTAACCCGAAACAGTATAGCATACATACATGCTAAAAAAAATATTTCCATTCGAAAACCAAATGTTTTAAAATTTTTTTCAATATGAAATTATTCATTAAAAATTTTAAATTGACATGTAAAAGAAACACACTGTACACGCGAACATGAAAGACGGCAACGTCGCAATTTATTTATGAACTAGCTTTCCGCCCGCGGCTTCGCCCGCGTAAATTTCGGTTATATCGCGCTTTTTAGATTTCCCTCGGGAACATCAAATTTTTCCGGGATAAAAGGTAGCCTATGTCCTTTCTCGGGGTCTAAAGATTGTGTGCTTTCCGCCCGCGTCTTCGTCCGCGTGGTGTTCGGTTATATCGCGCTTTTTAGATTTCCCTCGGGAATATCAAATTTTTCCGGGATAACAGGTAACCTATGTTTTTTCTCAGGGTCCAAAGATTGTCTGTGCCAAATTTCATCAAAATCGGTTGAGAGGTTTAGGCGGGAAAGCGTAACAGACAGACAGACAGATAGACAGAGTTATTTTCGCATTTATAATATTAGTATGGATGACGAGCCGCGTATGCGGCGGCGATCTTAGATCTAATTGATTGATGTGTGTTGGGCAATGCAACGTTAGGTAGATACTATTCCGCGCTACTATTTTGATTTAAAACAGGAGGTTTCAAATTTATTTTCAACTAGCTTTCCGCCCGCGGCTTCGCCCGCGGCTTCGCCCGCGGCTTCGCCCGCGGCTTCGCCCGCGTGGAGTTCGGTTATATCGCGCTTTTTAGATTTCCCTCGGGAACATCAAATTTTTCCGGGATAAAAGGTAGCCTATGTTCTTTCTCAGGATCTAAAGATTGTCTGTGCCAAATTTCATCAAAATCGGTTGAGAGGTTTAGGCGGGAAAGCGTAACAGACAGACAGACAGACAGAGTTACTTTCACATTTATCCATACTAATATTATAAATGCGAAAGTAACTCTGTCTGTCTGTCTGTCGGTCTGTCTGTCTGTCTGTCTGTCTGTCTGTCTGTCTGTCTGTTACGCTTTCCCGCTTAAACCTTTCAACCGATTTTGATGAAATTTGGCACAGACAATCTTTGGACCCTGAGGAAGAACATAGGCTACCTTTTATCCCGGAAAAATATGATGTTCCCGAGGGAAATCTAAAAAGCGCGATATAACCGAACTCCACGCGGGCGAAGCCGCGGGCGGAAAGCTAGTAATATTAGTATGGATGGATTATAATTTCTTTATATTCGGATTATTTTATGCTTACTTTTTCTATGCTGATATTTTTATTTTAATCTATTAATCCATACTAATATTATAAATGCGAAAGTAACTCTGTCTGTCTGTCTGTCTGTCTGTCTGTCTGTCTGTCTGTCTGTCTGTCTGTCTGTCTGTCTGTCTGTCTGTCTGTCTGTCTGTCTGTCTGTCTGTCTGTCTGTCTGTCTGTCTGTCTGTCTGTCTGTCTCCCTGTCTGTCTGTCTGTCTGTCTGTCTGTCCTGTCTGTCTGTCTGTCTGTCTGTCTGTCTGATAAATCTGTCTGTCTGTCTGTCTGTCTGTCTGTCTGTCTGTCTGTCTGTCTGTCTGTCTGTCTGTCTGTCTGTCTGTCTGTCTGTCTGTCTGTCTGTCTGTCTGTAAATACTTGTCTGTCTGTCTGTCTGTCTGTCTGTCTGTCTGTCTGTCTGTCGCATCTGTCTGATATCTGTCTGTCTGTCTGTCTGTCTGTCTGCCTGTCTCTCTTCCTGTCTGTCTGTCTGTCTGTCTGTCTGTCTGTCTGTCTGTCTGTCTGTCTGTCTGTCTGTCTGTCTGTCTGTCTGTCTGTCTGTCTGTCTGTCTGTCTGTCTGTCTGTCTGTCTGTCTGTCTGTCTCTGTCTGTCTGTCTGTCTGTCTGTCTGTCTGTCTGTCTGTCTGTCTGTCTGTCTGTCTGTCTGTCTGTCTGTCTGTCTGTCGGCCTGTCTGTCTGTCTGTCTGTCTGTCTGTCTGTCTGTCTGTCTGTCTGTCTGTCTGTCTGTCTGTCTGTCTGTCTGTCTGTCTGTCTGTCTGTCTGTCTGTCTGTCTGTCTGTCTGTCTGTCTGTCTCTGTCTGTCTGTCTGTCTGTCTGTCTGTCTGTCTGTCTGTCTGTCTGTCTGTCTGTCTGTCTGTCTGTCTGTCTGTCTGTCTGTCTGTCTGTCTGTCTGTCTGTCTGTCTGTCTGTCTGTCCTGTCTGTCTGTCTGTCTGTCTGTCTGTCTGTCTGTCTGTTACGCTTTCCCGCTTAAACCTCTCAACCGATTTTTGATGAAATTTGGCACAGACAATCTTTAGACCCTGAGAAAGAACATAGGCTACCTTTTATCCCGGAAAAATTTGATGTTCCCGAGGGAAATCTAAAAAGCGCGATATAACCGAACTCCACGCGGGCGAAGCCGCGGGTGGAAAGCTAGTGATATATATTAACGAGTTTAAGGGAACGCCCTCTGTTATTTAACATACTGTATATCAAAATCAAGAGTGAGATTATAAGAAAAAATATGTTATTCCTTTTGAAGCTTTAAAGCGTCTGGTAAAGGGAAGGGCCGATGGAAAGTTTCTGACGATAACGATTATTAATTTTTAACAAAATTCTCTAAAACATAATTAAGTAAAAATCAGCTCTGAGACTTTAAGAAAGATCAGTACTGTATTTGTCTACCTTTAGTACCTGGTACCAATGAATTGGCCGTCGACCCAAGCTAGCAGGTACGCACACAGTCAAAGTATGTATTAACACTATCCCATTTATATTTTTTGTCAGAAAATAAATAACGTCTGGGGGCCGTGGGATCTTGCTCTATTAGTATTACCGTTATAACACATAATATACGGCGTAACTTCACAAAGGACTTGACGGGTATTTTTTTAAACCCAGTGTTTCAACTAATTAAAGATTACCACCATTAATTAATTATTATTATTTATGATCAATTAATTAGGTCTATTATAATATGATTAGTTTTACACAGCATCTACGAGGCTTTGATCGAGTTGTCCTAACATCCCTTGTTGCAGCTGTACCACGCGATTGTGGACACGCAAGAAACCAGCAAGCTGCTGCTGAAGTACGGGGAATTGAAGAACCGTATTACCATCATACCGCTCAACAAGATCACCCCTCGGATCATAGAGAGGAATATTGTGGCGAAGGCGCAGCAGATTGTGAGTACAGTACAAGAATGTTTGGGCTTTATTGCTAAAATGAAAATTGTTACAGATATTGTATTGATAAAATAGTCAAAATTGGCCACCGTGTCGGCTATTTTAGCCACGCGCAAAATAAAAACTAGCGGATATCAGGGTGTAACTGGAAGCGTATATACATATGTATACGAAGGGCACAGCTTCTTTGGATGATATCAAACGATATCGGAAGGGGTTTCATATGAAAAAAAAATACTTACTTTTGGTGACATTTACGATATATTTTTCTTGTAATAAACACACGCATAGCTATACCTACTAATTATACTTAGACTTTATGTAGACACCACAATATATCAGTTTTATTATTATGACACGCCTAAATAACTGGCTGTATGAAAGAAAAACACAAGGAATTAGTAGGTCCCTTACCTACTCCTTTTATAACTTCTGCCTACTCTCATGGCAAAATGAGGGAGTTTATGTATGTTCATATACTTATTATACATTATAGTTCATATACAATATGTAAAGAAAACCCTGTCCGATCCGTGAAGGTATTGTTAGATATCGATAACTGATTTTACTAATGCCAACAAAGCCAAGCTAAATTAAAAAGAAATCCCACTAAAAAAATAAATATTATTTCGCAAAAAGAGGTAACTTAAAACATGTGCGGTAGGCCATACAGGCGCGGGCGAAGAGGGGCAGGGCACGCGGCACGCGGTCGCATCGCTATTCGCTCAGAATTATACCGTCAAAAATAATGTTGTCACTTTTTAAAAATTACCAAATTTTGGGGAACTTGGAATTAATTCGAGGGAAAAAAAGATTATTTAAAAATTCACTAGTATTGTTACTATGATGATTATGTAAAATTTCATATGTTATTTGGTCATGTGTTTACCTAACCTTTATTATCCTTACGAGTCGGACAGGGTTTTCTTAACATATTGTCAAAATTCACTAGTATTGTTACTATGATGATTATGTAAAATTTCATATGTTATTTGGTCATGTGTTTACCTAACCTTTATTATCCTTACGAGTCGGACAGGGTTTTCTTAACATATTGTCAAAATTCACTAGTATTGTTACTATGATGATTATGTAAAATTTCATATGTTATTTGGTCATGTGTTTGTTTTTTTTTTTTAATATAAATTACAAACTAGCGCTTGACTGCAATCCCGCCTGATGGTAAGCAGTGATGCAATCGTTGATGGTAAAGCGCGCCAGTTTATTAAGCCTACTCACTCAAAAGAACTGAGTAAATAGGAAGGAAGACGGCAGTTGAGCGCGGTGATGCAATGTTAAACCCAACAACACGACCAACGATGCTGCGCCAGAGGGATATTGATCTGGAGGCCCTCCACAACCAAACTCCCGACACAACAACATTTCGCGCATCGTACCCGGCATGTACATCGCAACACAACTGCTCAGACCCGTCCTCCGTACGGGTTCACCAGACATCATGCCGGAACACGATGAATCGCTTGGCGGCATGACTTTGTCTGGTGGGTGGTAACTTACGCCGGCGGCTGATGTTGTGGCCTACCACCGAGACAACCGGGACAACGAGATGTTTACCTAACCTGTAGTATCCTTACGGGTCGGACAGGGTTTTCTTAACATATTGTATACAGGCTGTTAGTGTGAACACCAGTACTCATGAAATCAGTGGTTTGGTTTCACTTTCAGAACGTAAATTCAATGAAAAAAGAAAACTTTTTTTAGTAAAATGTCCATTTTTCCACGAACTTATTTTCATTCTAGGCGGTAGCAGATCATATGTTTCGTGAATGCTAGGGTAAACGACAGGCACGCACGCTGCGCGCGCGACCCACAGTGGACCGAAATGGTTCGGCTTTACGCCGTGGCTGGCGATAACCTGAACGAACCTCGTAAAATTTACGTATTTACTATGTTCATAATGAACATTACGGTAGCCGCGTAAATCACATACGGCATGAACATCCAATACGGCAAAACAGTTACGACCATGGTTTTTCATCGTCTTTTGAGGTTAATATAAGTGTACATTATTCAATCGATGTAAATTTAACAAGTAATTTTTAATGAAACTGTAGATAAAAACGTGATTAACTTTTAAATACAGGAAAAGTTTGAAGGGAAAGTTACATTACAGGTTATGTGTATTGTGTTGTTATTGGAATTTAGTTAGTTAAAACTTACGTAGGTAGAAGTTAGAACGGACGGCCAGTGCAAGAGCTCAGCGCCCTTTGCACTGATACGTACCTCGGGCGTATTGTATCTATGAGTTTACGGCCGGTCTCGGACAGAAACTTTAAAATTTTTGAAAGAAAAAAAGATTATTTATTTTTCAATTTTTATAATTAAGCAAACTACCTATGGTTTTAGTGTCAAGGTTTTTACCCTTCCAGGCTGTATTCAGCGTGTAACAAAAAGGGTATATACATCAAGAACAGGTGGTATAGAAACTCTACACAAAGTTTCAGCTCAAAATAAATTACTCGAAGAATTGATACCAAATTCTTGGTATCTTTGGTATCGCATGATTCTTGAATTCAAATATTAACAAACGTGTCACAACACTACGGAGGGTCAATAACATTTCCAAGTCACTTGCTAATATTACAAAACATTTCTTCTGTTAATCTGATCGCCTAGTACCTATCTGCCCACCTATTGTAGAAACGCGCGGCGGCGGCGCGCGTGTCCATGAGATGTTCTGATAGTGGGCCGCCTGATACTTGGTACCTACCTGCCTACTTAAATTTTTTCTCAAAAAAAAAAAAAAAATAGCTTACCATAGTCCCAACAACCAGCAAAATAAATATGAAAATTAAAAATAATAATTTAACTTACATTTTTTAAAGCGGCCGCCACGCGACACAAATCGATTACTTTTAGTAAGACGAAACAGTCTTAAAAGTGTCAAAACTGTAAAGTGCTACCAGGTGAAGACTTAGTCACAGCGGCGGCGCGCGTGTCCATGAGATGTTCTGATAGTGGGCCGCCTGATACTTGGTACCTACCTGCCTACTTAAATTTTTTCTCAAAAAAAAAATAGCTTACCATAGTCCCAACAACCAGCAAAATAAATATGAAAATTAAAAATAATAATTTAACTTACATTTTTTAAAGCGGCCGCCACGCGACACAAATCGATTACTTTTTAGTAAGACGAAACAGTCTTAAAAGTGTCAAAAACTGTAAAGTGCTACCAGGTGAAGACTTAGTCTCACAACATAGACTATTGATAATGGACGTAAAAGTCAGTGTCTCATCCAGAAAGAACAAGGAACGGCCCTCGCCCAGAACTAGATGGCGTATGATAGAAAAAGAGGAATATGCTAGTGTGTTTAAGAGCCAAGTGGTAGATAAGATGATTGAAATGGGGGATATGGAAGGAAAATCTGTGAATAAATGTTGGAAAGAGATGGCGGACTATATAAGGAGAGTAGCTAAAGATGTGTTTGGAGAATCCAAAGGGAAAGGTGTGATAGAAAAGGATACATGGTGGTGGAATGAAGATGTGCAAAAGATACTCAAAGAAAAGAAAATAGCTTTTAAAGAATGGCAAGGTGTAGAAAACGGGAATGATAGTTTAAAAGAGGACAAGATGAAGATTTATAATGAATGGAAGAGGAAGGCAAAAAAGGCGGTAGCAGTTTCGAGGGCTAAGGCGCAGGAGAAGTTGTATGACTCACTGGACAGCCCTAGAGGCCAGAAGGAGCTCTACCGGATTACAAAAGCAAGAGAAAGGAGAACGAGAGATATAAGTAATATCAAATGTGTGAAAGACGATGCTGGTAAGGTTCTGTCCAGGGATGACGAAATAAAAAAGCGATGGAAGGTTTATTTTGAAAAACTAATGAACGAAGAGAATAAATGGAGTGGCGTGCTCAAAGAGGTACAAGAGAATATGGGTTTAGTAAGAGAAATTAGCTTGGATGAAGTAAGAATAGCAGTTCAAGGTATGAAAAATGGAAAAGCTATGGGCCCAGATGATATACCAGTAGAAGTATGGAAGTGTTTAAAAGGAGATGGATGTATGTGGCTGACTTTATTCTTCAATAAGTTGTTGCATGAAGGAGAGATCCCACAAGAATGGTGCAATAGTTCACTAGTGCCCATCTTTAAGAATAAAGGTGATGTACAGGACTGTAACAACTATCGAGGGATAAAGCTCATGTCACATAGTATGAAGGTATGGGAGAAAGTGATTGAGAAAAGATTGCGAGAGGAGAGTGAGATTACCCCAAACCAGTTTGGGTTTATGCCAGGTCGAGGAACAATGGACGCCACTTTTGCACTCCGCCAAGAGTGCGAGAAGTACAGACGTGCACACAAGAACTTGCACATGGTGTTCATTGATCTGGAGAAAGCGTATGATAGGGTACCTCGTGATGTGCTGTGGTGGGCCCTGAAAGAGAAAGGTTTGCCTGGGAAGTATGTAGAGTTAATTCGTGCTATGTACAGTCGATCTCGTACCTACGTCCGGTCGGCTGCTGGCAATACCGACGAGTTCAGTGTGGCGGTAGGCTTGCACCAGGGATCGGCTTTAAGTCCGTACCTCTTCCTGTTGATTATGGACGCTCTTACGTCGGACATCCAGGAGGAGGCACCCTGGTGCATGCTGTTCGCCGATGACATTGTTCTCGTCGGTGAAGATGGACCTGAGATCCAGAGCAGATTGGAGAAATGGCAACAGAAGCTGGAGAATGTTGGCTTGAAAATCAGCAGAACCAAAACCGAATATATGTTCTGCGATTTCGGCGGTCTCTCCACTTCTGGAGCCATAGCCCTTGATGGCGCAATCCTACCAATCTGCTCCGACTTTCGGTATCTCGGTTCACTCGTGCAAAGCGATGGCGAAATAGATCGGACGGTTAAGCACAGAATTAACACTGGGTGGATGAAATGGCGGCAGGTCACGGGAACAATTTGCGACTCCCGCATTCCCCTTAAACTTAAGGGGAAAATATATAAAACCATGATCCGACCTGCTGTCTTGTATGGATCAGAATGTTGGGCTACGAAAGGGATGAATGAAAGGCAATTGCATGCAGCCGAGATGAGAATGCTAAGAGGGATGTGTGGTGTTACACGAATGGATAGAATAAGAAATGAGTACATAAGAGGAAGTCTGAAAGTGGCACCGGTAGCTGAAAAGTTGTGTGGAAATCGGTTGTCATGGTACGGGCATGTGTTACGGAGAACTGAGGAGAATGTCGTGAGGAGAGTCTTAATTATGAATGTTGATGGCTATAAGAGTAGGGGAAGACCAAAGAAACGATGGATGGAATGTGTGAAGGATGATATGGCTAAGAAGGGGGTGACTGCCGAGATGGTTTCTGATAGGGATGCATGGAAGAAAAAGACATGTTGCGCCGACCCCAAATAAATTGGGATAAGGGCAGGAGAATGATGATTTTTTAAAGATGTGGTTCGATGTGACGCCCGTGGTACTGTACACACAAGGTCGCTCGCTTGTGTATGGACTTGGACATTGCCAGCGTGAAAAGAACCGGTTTGGTGCAGACGATGTACCATTTTTTTTATTATTATTATTTTATTATTTATAAACCAGCGCTTGACCGCAATCCCGTCTGATGGTAAGCAGCGATGCGATCGTTGATGGTAAAGCGTGCTAGTTTATTAAGAGCCTATTCACTCTAGCCTTGAAGACACTCAAATTGTAGTCCGACGGAAACACCGCCGCCGAAGGAAGCTGTTGACGTTCACCTTTCGATAAATCGCTGACGATAAAGTTCGCGCATTACCGTCCTGTCTTCCGACACACATCATCATAATCAAAATATTCACCGTTGCTTAACGATACACACCATAGTCACAACTCACAACACAACGATTATAATAAATCAAAACCACCAGAACGGATAATTACGCGACTGCAATGTACGATTATTGGTAGTGTACTAATGGATAATGTTACTTAAGTTACTTTATTTATTTAAATAATAAAAATTCTAATTTCACTTTCGGCGTGTTCAAAGATGCCGCCAAAGATAGTAGCCGAATGGAACAAAACGTTGTCACCTCTCTTACAATATTCACGCAGACGGCGCGTGCGACCGAGACACAATATTTTATCATGTTCAATTCAATATGATTTCTTTCGGCTCGTTCAAAGATAACCCACACAACAACAATGTGTGTGTGTGGTTCATACCGCCACGTGGCTACAGCAACAACGGGCAAGACAATGGAAACTTTGTCATCTCTCTCACAAAATGCACGCCGACGGCGCGTGCGACTGAGTCAGAATATTTTATCGTATTCAATTTCATATGTTTGAGCTAGGACATTCAATTAGGGTTCTGTGATTGCGGAACCGCTGTTTAATTCAGCGATAATAATCCTCGTGTCTTTTGGACTCCTAGTACCTTTGCGTATTTTTAATTTATTTTGAAAAGGTAATTAAGACTAAACTGTACTATAGAGCCTTTTCAAACTCACTCAACCAACTCAACAGCAACTCAGCAGCAGATAGCTGCTGCTGAGTTTTAAGCTTATAATATTTTTGCAAAAGGCAAGACTTTTATGTCGAAGAAGTAAATACGCAAAGACTAATTAAAATTAAATTTATCTACGGAACCCACGGGGACCTTTTTTGTACTAGGAGACACATAAGTTGCTTAAAAATGATATTTTGGGTTCATTTGAACAGATATGAAATCCTTTTTCGTAGTCTCTTTCGCACGTTTATCTAAGTAATTAATTTTTCGTAAACCAAGTACCTACCTATGTATGGTAAATGGCAATGGCAACCGTGTAAACCCCGCCTACCAGTCACGTCCCTACGTGGCCGGCGGGTTTTTCGATGTCCAGCGCACCCACTCGCTCTAGTTTTTGACTTGGTTTGTTGTTCACAAACATAAACTTAGCTTTTGTAGGAAAAACTTATTTATACCTAAACTATTTTAATGAAAAAAAAAAATGTTAAGTAAAATAAACACCCGGAACCCTTTATCCACTGTTTGAAGACATACCAGGAGTAAGAGGTTTGTTTTTATTGATGAACTGTTCAATGACCCCAATCAGCTGACTTTTTGCTAGTGTTGTATTGATTTCAGTTTGAAACTGCAGTTTCTGGTATCATATGTATTGGAATAATTCATAACTTCCTACCATGTAAACATAAGGTTAGAGAACCCTTCCCGTATTGTTTCTTTTCTTATCAAGAGGCCGTGCACTTGATATGTATACCCCCTTATTGTTACACGTTGTATATACTATATTACTTTATTATAGCTAGGTACGTGTCTAGGTACAATCGCACAAACATCTGCTTGCCCACCTTAAAGCTTATATTCGCTTGGCACGGCTCTCGGCTCGGTGTCTCGACGCGTGATTTTTGTCCAATAGGAAGCGACAAAGCGTTTTTAGTTGTGTGCGTAGTTAGTATAATTGAGCACGACATTAGTGTGACACTAAGCGCGTGGCCGATAATGTGTTTGTAAGATTTTTTATGAATACAACCGACCGACGTGAGTTCTTTAGAATATTGAATGTTGACAAAAAGTTATGAGTTTCTTATGCCTTCTGTTTGTTTTAGAAAATGCTTTATTGTTTTATTACACAAAAGGATTATATATTAAAAATAATGACTATCTGTCTTATTCATAAAAAACTTGTTAATCACTCATTAGCGACTGTTTAGCTAACCATTTAGTTAGCTCTTATTCAATGCTTAACTTTTCTTTATTCATAACAGTTAGTTAGCAGATGATTAGTTGCGATACGAAGTAGAGGTGAAACTATGCGTTTGGCACAGACTATAATCAAAATAGTTGACTAAAAGATGGATATTTTAGAAAAAGCTTGTCAAAACTACGATTTTTTTATCTGTTGTGTTTGGCAGAGAAATGTCAGAAATTTCATCGTATAATTTCAATATAAATGAAATGGTTTATTACAATTAAATAATTGTATTTGTGATAATAGTAGTGAAAGTAATAAACTCCAATAATATTATAGTAAACAGAAAAAGGTATTTATCTCTGTATTTATATGTAATTACTAATCTAAACTGACGAAATTAATCTTAAAGCAGTAGCCGATAATAACTGTGTATTTTCCTGCTCTTTATGCTTGTAAACATCCCTTTGCTATTTAAGAAATTTATGTGGGTTCTTGTGTATATATTACATTACTTCGTACTGTTTTTGTACTGATTTTTACATTATTATTATACTTGTTTACAGGCACACATTTTATTGCTATAAACGAAGCCACTATTAGCAACTAGCGGCAATATTATTCAACCTCGCAATGACGGCGAAGGAGAAGACCATGCTGAGTGAAAAAGATGAGGAATGAGGGTCGCGTGAGTCAAGAATGGCTCTCATGTTTATGGAAGAAAAGTATTGGAAAACAAAAACAATGAATTATTTTTAGCACAAAAATGTAAACAGTTTTCTTGTGTTAAAATAAAATATTTAAAAAAAATGTCTTATTATTTGTGTATTACTGCCACAACATGACTTTTTTTAGTCCTGTATCTTATATATGACATCATAAGATAACACACAGGAAACATAGGATAGAATCTAAAACTACAATTAAACAACAATACAATTGTAGAACTATCTTATTTATTATTGATATTATAAACCAATGCCTGACCGCAATCCCGCCTGATGGCAAGCAGTGATGCAATCGTTGACAGTAAAGCGCGCTAGTTTATGAAGAGCCAATTCTCTTAAAAAAAAACCTAAGGGAATAAGAAGGAAGACGGCTGTTGAGCGAGGTGATGCAATGTTAAACCCAACAACACCATCAACTATGCTGCGCAAGAGAGAGATTGATCTGGAGACCCTTCAGGACCAAACTCCCTACACAACAACATTTGGCGTATCGTACCTGGCACACATTGCAACACAACTGCTCAGACCCGTCCTCCGTACGGCTTCACCAGACACCATGAACACGATGAATCGCTTAGTGGCAAGACTTTCTCTACTGGGTGGTAACTTCTGCCGGCAGCTGATGTTATAGCCTATCACCGAGTAAAGCTCTCAAATCAAGCATATATAAAGCAATCAAAAAAGTTTCAAAGCGAATATAACTTTACTACGTCGTTTTGGAAATTCAAAAAAAGGCTTTCAACATCCATATTTACGCACTATTCGATATTATAAATAAAATAACTTCGAAGTATAATGATCATATGAAATCAATCAGCTGATTCAAATAAAATCCGCCATATTGTTGCCTCTAACCATCCTCTTAACAGCGGTCCGATGATGTTTAATTTTGACAGCTACTAATCAATTGCTTAGCATCCTCTTAGCGCTAAACAGCTTTTATGAATAAGGATTTTGCTAATCAGTTGCTTAGCAATTGATTAAAGTTTTATGAATAAGACTGTATATTTACAGGTAGTAAAAAATTAAATTGTCTTTGAATAATTAATATAAAATATATTATAAGGTATGAAAATATGTAAAGCATAGCAGTATCGTAATAATATTATTTGAAGCGCAACTGTCGGTTTACATTTTAGTGCGATGAAGCTCTTGGATATAATATAACTGTCTGAGGATGTCATTTATAATTAACTTGCTTTTATGTATATTTTATATACTTATAAAATAAAGTCGTGTTAGTTACACTATTTATAACTCAAGATTGGCTAAATGAATTTGACTGAAAATTAGGAGGAATTAGGGAGGTAGCTTAGAACCAGGACACAGATATAGGATACTTTTATTTCGTTTCTATACGGTAAGTAGTTCACTCGGGACGCAGGTGAAACGCGGACGGAAGCTAGTGTTCAGTAAAAAGCATACTGCATATAATGTTTATGACTAATTAATGATTCATTGTATTTTTAAAAATGTTATGAAACCAAATAACGGAGTTTTAATAGATAGGTGTGTTGCTAGGAACTTTGTCATCACCGCTTTGCCCTTTCATTTATATCAGGGAACGGCGGAGGCGTTTTTAGGCATGCTTACAATTAATTTTTTTACATAAAATAATATGAATCTTATTAGCCAATTTTAATAAGAAATTTTGACAGAATGATTGTAAGGATCGAAAGGATGAAGAGTTGCAGAAAAAACACATATTACAATTATTTCTTTATTGCCTATTTGATAAACTTTTGAAGATGTCATAAGGATACAGTGAAAATTTATTCAAAAAATAAATAAACTTCTCAGTACAGAAGAAACTAAACGGAAAAAATACAGCGGCTTATAAATATTGTAGTTTTAACTAGTTATGTGTATTAAGATAACAAATGTAATTAACAACATCTTCCTTATTCATAAACGTTGCTTAAAGTTAACTAGTGGTTAGCGATTCTTTAACCATACATTTTTAATCTTTTAATGTCACTTAGCTTTAATCATTCTTTATGAATAAACTCCACAGAGTTTAAGGGTTTTATTAATAAACGATTATTAAAGTTAAGTGACGTGCAAACGTCTAAAATGTATGTTTAAACAATCGCTAATCACTAGTTAACTTTAAGCAGGGTTTATGAATAAGGGGGATAAAGTTTATATGATTACAGGGAGACTACAAAAGCATTGGTAATGGGAATTATCGTTCCGTATTAAGTTGTTTAGTAAACAAAGGATGAGTGTCAATAACTAAAAACTAATAAACTATCTTCATCATCATCATAATCATCATCATTAGTTTCTACTCGTCCACTGCTGAACATAGGCCTCTTACCCTTCGTAAATATTTTTATTTATAGTTCGAAATAAGATATTTTGTTGTTTTACTGCAAAAAACTGCAGTCTACACCAACCGCGAAGATGAATTTTCGATCTTAAGTATTAATACTGTCTGGTCTGTGCAGATTGCCGATTTTGCAGTGATACCACGTTATAAGGAATATCTTCAAAAATCAAACTTCTTTTTCACAAAAGAAAGTTACATTTTTGAAGAACTTCCTTAAAATATCCTATTTCGAACTATAAAAACAAAAAAAAAAAAAACAAAAATAAAAACAAATAAATACAAAAATATTTACGAGTGGTAAGATATATTATGCAAAACGCACAGATTCGGTAGTAGACTACCGAATCTGTGCGTTTATTGCGCTGAATACTAGAGCGTTGAAAAAATGTAGGAATAGAGCAATAGGGGAAATTGATTAGGTTATTGACACCCATCTTTTCATTTTTCCCTAGAGTACAGGCACTTATTTAAAATATATTAGGAATGATAAAATCATAAAATACACATTCACAAACGAAGATATTTTAGAGTGAATTAGTCCTCACATATATATTAACAGTCATTGTTAGATAATTACATAAGTTACACATAAACAAAGATCAAGAATGAACAAAAACGAAATGATTTAAATTAAGAATGGTCCACAACATAAACTGTCGCATTTAAAAATAATAATGGATAACTTAAATTAATGACAGAATAATACAAAGTGGAATGATTACAGCCACACACTTATTTTTTAATAATACATTTTTGTTACTAAAGAACAAAGAATATTATACTTAACAAAGAATATTTAAAACATGTTTACTTTTTCATTACTTTGTTTGAATATATTTTTTATCTAACTCTAAATTTCTGCCTTTCAATTTTGCACTTTAAATCCATAGGTTTAAAGTGCAAAATTGAAAGGCAGAAATTTCGTATTTAGCACGTTTGTCTTCAGACCGTCGATATTTTCTTGTTGACTATTTATTACTGAATCGATGGCCAGAACAAAGAATTACTCTAGCGCGTTGGGTTTTGGAAATATACCAATCGGGAAATGCTAAAAACGCGTTTTTTTTAAACTATTTTTGAAGCCATTTTTAAGGACACTATTTTTGTTTTTCAAAATTTCTAACTAAATAATCATTTAGTACTACTCTTTGCAATTCAAATGCCTTTTCATTTAGATCGCTATGTGTTTCCATTATCATGACATATTTTTTCAGCTACGGTAGTTCGATTTTCCCTATATTTGGCATTTTAGTAGAGAAAGAAAACTCGTATTGATATAAAATAAAATGGGTTTGGATTGGAAAGAGTAGTGCGTAAGTATTAAATAACATTTAATACTTAGTCGCTGCACCTCCCGCATCGATTATTGCATCACACCGCCTTCGCATAGATCCAACCGGGACTTCACACAAATTCGAGCCTCTCAATGAATCCCAAACTTCTTCGCAATGGGTGATGAGTGCTTCCTTATTTCTTTCTGCCCTATTGTCCCATTTCTGGACCATTAAACCCCATAAATTTTCAATGGGGTTTAAGTCTGGAGACCGGGACGGCCATGGTACTGTTTTTATTTGTGGTTGCTCTCGCAACCACTCTTGAACTACCCGCGCACGATGTATCGGGCATCCTGTTGTGGATACACCGTGCGCACAGTGGGAAGCATTATGTTTTCTAACACTTCTTTATATGTTTGGCCATTCGCCCTCCCCGGTATAAAAGTTAGCTCGCCTGGTCCAGCAGCACTCATCCAACCCCACATATTTACTATAATTCTCCCAGACTCTACATTTGAAATCACATTTCGAGGCTCGTATCTTGTATTATCTATACGCCATAAATTCCGACGACCTTGTTGGCTTGATTTAAGAAAGAGAAGAAAAGAAAAATCGTTTATTTGCACTAAACATGACGCAAGCGTTTACAAAAACATAAAAAATAAGAAATTGTTGAGGGAAACATGCGTCATATCCACGCAAAACGGCTGTCGCTCAGCATTATGCTGCGACTCCATGCAAAAAACAGAGCCCAGCGCTGGTTTTCAGCGACAGCCGGCGTCGACGTAAAGACGTCACCCGATGCAACAAACAATTAAAAGTAGCACCGAGCCGGTAATACAATAAAAATAAAAACGTACTAATAAAAACATATAAACAGTAAATCCAATTGTAAGTGGTGAGAGTACAATTTCAACAACACAAACAGGTATATAAAAAATAAATAACTAGTGGATAAACTTGACTCCCCTGTTCCCCTCACAGGGGTTTGGGAGTCATCCACTCGGGGCACCTTCGCTTTACATCCAGGGCACATCCAGTTTGCAGAGTATGTTGCAGTGGGAGCAAGGTTGACACAGACTCGATGATATAATCCCGGACATTTCGAGCATTTTGTGCCATCATTCACCGCCAAAAACTTTCCGCAAGCTCCGCACTTCGGCATTTTGAATTTTTAAATCAAAAAATGTAGCGAACAAATTTACTAATCACAAAAAGAGTACGGTCTTGGGTCGGATTTGAAGTCACACCTTTTAGTCACTATTGTTGAGGTACGACCTTAAGTGCTTTCGCTAAGTGAGCTTCGAGTAGACACGTTTAATTTTTTGTAGCCTATATCAGACGGGCGGCAATTTCAAATATAATGAGGGTGTGATAATTTTTTTGTTGGTTCAAAATACACAATCACCTGCAATTAACTAAAACTTTTATATTTTATAACTTGTTTTTTTTCAATTATCTGATGATCACTGTATGTTATAATCGTATTTTCCAAAACAACTAAAGTCACAGTCACAATGAACGCATACGAGAGTTTCTAAAGTCCAAACCTCACTTATTACCACCAAAAAAAATATTGTAATCACGGAGCAAAAAGAAACACGTACACTTGGATTCGAGCGTATGACGCGACTCCCAAAAGCAAAAGATTTAAAACATTTTTCATCGGAAAATATGGCGCAAGAAAAATCGAAGTCCCTGTAATCACGTGCGAATCGCAAGCGAGCATCTTTTTGCTCCTGTGTCAAAAGAATTTTTTTTGCAGGTCGTCTATGATGGACTCCAGCGCGATGCAATTCATTGCGTATAGTTTGCATAGATACGTCATACTCCTCTGCAAAGCTCCTAGTGGATGTGAATGGGTTCACTTGATATGTTTCTATCATATTATTCAATTGAATAGAATTTATCGCCCCGGTCCGAGGTGCACGCTCGTGTTCTATTAGTCCTCCTTCTTCATCATATCTCCGCACCCAGCGGCGCACCGTGGATCTCTGTGAAAAAATAATAATAAGCATCAATTTATCACATAATACAGAAACTAAATATAAGTAATTAGGTATTTTATTCTCAGGCACGGCCACATGAATTTATATTTAACACAATGCAATTATGCATAGCGAAAATTCCAACTTTGTATGAAATTTTGCCAAGCAAACTTGTGCTATATTTGAAGTGAATAAGGCCGATTACGCAAAGTTAAAAAAAAATAAGCCGGCGTCGGCAACTTCAAACAAAGGGCCATTGTTTAGGGGCTAAAATATTTATTATCAAGTCATAATAGTTTGATGTCTTTGAACGAGCCGATATTAACAAAAGAAGTAGAAAAAATGAAACTTAGTTGTCGGTTTCACACATGTATCTCAAAAATTATAAAAACATGAATTGATAAGTTTTTTTTTTTGTATCCAATCTATACTATTATATAACGCTGAAGAGTTTGTTTGTTTATTTGAACGCGCTAATCCCAGGAACTACTGGTCCGATTTGAAAAATTCTTTTTGCGTTAGATAGCCCATTAATCCAGAAAGGCTTTAGGCTATATAACATCACGCTGCGACCAATATATAATATAATAGGAGCGGAGCATAACTAACTCCACGCGAATAAAGTCGCTGACGGCCGCTAGTCTAATATGAAAAGCTTTTACAGTCTGCCACTTCACACTGTCAGCTACTTGTTTGTCCTTGTTTTTTTTTTTTACAATAACAAAGAATTTATGACACCATGTTTGCTGGTAAGATAAAACATAATTATCAGTTACAAATAAATAAATAACTGAAATTAATTACGTCCAGGCGCTTTAAACAAACTGTCATATTGAGTATTAATAAGGAAGTTGTAAATATATATTAATTTGTAAATTGCAATTTATGGTAAATTTAACATTTATGCAAATTGGGATAAACAGCAATATTATACGTGCACTTTCTATCTAGAGATATCTAAAAAAACTTGCCTGCATATTCAGTTCCACTGCAATTTGGGATATATTAAACCCCTGTCTATGCAAGACAATAATTTCGTTCCTCTCGTCTTGATTAAGGTTTCGCGTTGACATAGTCACAGTTCACATTAACACACACAGAATCCAGGGTTCGAGCTAGGGTCAACAAAAGGCTTTCGATCACAATCCGGTATACAAGCAAAGGGTCACAGTTGGGCAGGCAATCAGTCCGATGTTTATACAAGTCGTAAAAAATGCGATGAGAACGGGAAGCGTGAAATCTTAGCGGAATGCAAATTGCTACTGGCTTATAATTTTTGTTATTATTTTGTGGCACGCCCTGCACTCACACAAATAGATATTGGCTCTCATTGGCCGGAAGAAGAAGGGGGCGGGATTTCTCACTAGCTGCGCCTTCGCACGAAATTTTTCTTAAATGGGCATGCTTAACTTTTGCAGACTGTACATGACAGATTGAGAACCAGCGCTGCATTAACTGTGATGTGGAGGGATTTGTTGCATTCAGATGAAATTTAATCTTCATCTCAGCGTTAATCGCAGTGGCATCCGAAGCTTTTCAGCTTTGAAGTCTGGGGTCCGCTTTACCAGTCTGACTGCTGATTTTGGCTAAACTTCGATATTTTCCGTGAAGCGAATACCGTCTGACCTCCACAACCCGAAGGCGATATCGATAAGTCATCATCATACTTTATCGTATTCAAAATAAAAAGTCAGTTATTCAAATTAGGCTGAGAAACAGCACTTTTTGGACGTCAATATTACATAAGACAGTCCCCCAAAACGCCCACCCATCGACACTTCCTAGTACTTTCGCTGGGAAGATGAAGTGGCGGCACAAACTCCCCAGCAGCACAGCTGTTTGTACATTAAAAAAAAAAACATGACTTTATACAATACTATGTAGATATAGTAATGAACACAAGAAAAAACAACAACAATGAAATTATTTATCATATGCCAGCTAGCCACGCCAAAATACCAGCAAAGCAAAAAAAATATTATTAAAATGGAAATGTAGATAAGTAACAACTTATTACCTAAATAAATGCCCCAAGTATAAAACAAATCAAAATCAGAAGTCATTTATTCAAATTACGCTGAGAATCAACACTTTTTGAATGTCAATATTCCATAAGACAGTCCCCCGAAACGCCCACCCATCGACACTTACTAGTGTGTTACTAGTGTGCTTTCGCTGGGAAGAGGATGTGGCGGAACAAACTCCCCAGAAGCACAGCTGTCTGTTCAACACAAAGGGTGTTATAGCTCACATATATATTTATGCATTGTAAAAAAGCAAATTATATCATCATCATCAACATCATCATTTCAGTCGAAAGACGTCCACTGCTGGACATATGCCTCCCCCAAGGTTCTCCACGACGACCGGTCCTGCGCCTCCCGCATCCAGCGGTTTCCCGCGACCTTCACCAGGTCGTCGGTCCACCTTGTCGGGGGCCTACCCACGCTACGTCTTCCTGTGAGTGGTCGCCACTCAAGAACCCGTCAGCCCCATCGGGCATCGGTCCTACGGGCAATGTCTCCAGCCCACTCCCACTTTAGTAGTACTCTTATACCGAGCTGATCAATTGCTCAGCCAGCACATTTTGGAAGTAGAAATATATTTTGTATGTCAGTAGCTTTGCCCCACAGTAGAATACCGTCGGACATAGCGCCGTAGAAATAACTAAAATAGACTAAAAGAGGTGTATCAACGTCAGTGTATTGTCTTACTTTCCTGACGGCATAGGCGGCCGAACTGAGCCAGCTCGGGTTGATATGTGTGGACTGAAGTTTGGCATGTACTGTTATTCCCAGAAAAACTGCAGAGCCCATAGTTTCAAGCACCTCTTTATCTAAAACGATGTTGGCTCCCAGATTTCTAACGTTTGGCAAGGCGAAGTTTAGACATTTTGTTTTTTAACCCACTTCAAAAAGGAGGAGGTTACTCAATTCGACCGTATATATGTTTTTTTTTTTTATGTTTGTTCGCGCATAACTTCGTCGTTTATGAACCGATTTTGATAATCCTTTTTTTGTTGGAAAGAAGACATTCCCAAGGTGATCCCATGATAAGGACATCAGGGTTTGATGGTGGGAGAACAGAGAAATCAAGGGTAACTTTCAAAAATTTTAGGGGCGGCTAGTGCATTTGTAAGTTTTTTCGTTACGTATTTTAAAGCACTAATATTTAATAAGGGTCTGGAGTAGATCTGGCGATAGAACCGGGAGACAGGTGAGGGAAGTCCTCAAAGATTCACGGCAGTAGGCTTGTGTTTGTGCTTGAATAATTTTTGTGCTTACACCTAGATGGGTGGTGACTGTCATTAGGGAGTTGATGATGAAGACAAAGGTCAGTTCAGGGAACTCTTCAACGATTTACAGTAGTAAGCTTGTGTTTGGACTCAATTCATTTATATTAATGAGAACTTTGCATTCATATGGGTTATAATGAAAGTCTGCAGTAGATCTGATGATGGAGCCTAGAGACAGTTGAGGGAACTCCTCAACGATTGCAGCTACGTTATGTTCGTGCTTGATTAATTTGTATTGATAAGAACCTTACGTCTAGATAGGTTGTGACTGTCATTATGGAGCTGATGATGAAGACTAAAGGTCAGTTCAGAGAACTCTTCAACAATTTACAGTAATTACCTACCTTGTGTTTGGAATCAATTAATTTATATTGATGAGAAGTTTGCAACCATGTGGGTTGTAACAAAAGTCTGCAGTAGATCTGATAATAAAAACCATAGACAGTCGAGGGAAGTCCTCAACAATTTACAGCATTGAAGTTTAACTAGGACCACCACTAGCCACTGCTACTCGCCATGTTGACGACCATCAAAAAAACCAAGAGACTAAAATTAAATCGCGTAATTGGGTCATCTCTAGCAATGCTCATACATTCAGTCCGGTCCCAGAGAAATTTTATAAAAATCGGTTCAGTAGTTTGGTATTTAAACCAAAATTACGGTTAAAAATTTTAATATAAATAAGGCGTCATTTGCTTGCTAGCCTATTCCCAACTATGTTGGCGGCAGCGTCCAGTCTGACCGGATGCAGCTAAACAATACTTTTTGCAACTAAAAATTGTAAAATAAAAACTTTTCACGTGACAACGTCTTATAAATTGGTTTGCCGGGTGACACTTCAAGAAATTGCGTTACGCTCCCCGCTCACGTTATGCGCTCACAATGAGAGCGAGTGAGAGGCACGCGTCCCTTCCACTCGGGCATGGTTAGCCCGCCTAAGAGCGAGAGAGACAGACATAAATAAAAAGTGAAAGGCACGCAAGTGCATAAAAAAAAAGAAGAAACTTCTTCGGAGCTACTAGGCAAACATGATGTGGAAGGATATGTTTGATTCTATAAGTTTGATGTTATTGACACTTAGTTTAAGTCCTTAAGTAATTTTAGTCAGAATTCTCGAAAACAGCTCGTCAGTTTGTCGAATGAATATTCACATTAAAATTATTTTACCACTCAAAGTCGTTGTCACGTAAAACTTTCGCCCGTATACCGACTTTACAGGCAACCATTTTTTTTTTTTATAAAAAAATAATAATCGACTTCACAAAAAAAAAAAAAAAAAAACACCACAAAGTGAAAAATAACTAATTTCGGAAGTCTGTGGCAAAAATGAATATACAAAACCAAAGGCATCATGATCATGAACATTCATATTTGCCACCGACTTCCGAAATTAGTTATTTTTCACTTTGTAGTGTTTTTTTTTTTTTGTGGAAGTCGGTTATTTTTTTTTGTAAAAAAGTTTTTATTTAGTATTTAGAACTAGATTTTTTGATGTAAACCAATCCGTAAGTATTGAGAGTGCACTGTTTACTTCGTCAAAAACTTGTCTATTCCTCTCTACTTTAAAAATAAGAGAGGTTTCATCTGCAAACAGCACACGTCTTTAAAACGTCCCTTTAAATAAAATATTCATTTTTTTTTTATATAAATTATAAACTAGCGCTTGACCGCAATCCCGCCTGATCGTAAGCAGTGACGCAATCGTTTATGGTAAAGCGCACTAGTTTATTAAGAGCCTATTCACTCTAGCCTCGAAGAGACTCAAATTGTAGTCCGACGGAAACACCGCCGCTGGCAAATTGTTCCAGTCCCTTGATGTACGCGGTATAAAGGAGGAGGCGAAACGCTTCGTCCGGATCGTAGTGGTGTTAACAAAATAAGGGTGGAAACTAGCCGTACGACGGGTCGTCCGATGGTGGAATGGAGACGGGGGAATTAAATCATGCAATCCCCTCGCACACTCCCCAAAATGCATCCTATAGAACACCGAAAGGCTGGCTACTCTACGCCTATGCTTTAGGCTTTGGAGACCATTCATGTATACATCATTTATCATCATTAATATCTACTAAAAACAAGAATGGACTCAGTATTGAGCCTTGCGGTACACCTAACTGAACCGGTAGCCCGGAATATTTCACACCATTAATATCTACACACTGGAATCTATCATGTAAATAAGAATTAATTACGTTGAGAGCTTGATTTTGGACAACGTGGTGGCATTGTTTGCGCAAAATTATATCATGGTGCACGCAATCAAAGGCTTTGTAGAGATCACAAAAAATTTCAATAGCATTTTGCGACCTCTCGCATGCGTTAAATATGTGTCTCAGTAGAGCAACACCTGCATCTGTAGTCGAACGACCCTTTGTGAAACCAATATTGTAAGTTGTTTGTTTACGGTCAGGCCGGCGGCCCCGACAAAGTCCAGCTGGCTCTGGATCTGATCACGTTCGACGACAGCGTGAAGCGCGCCATGGGCTGGGTGTTCGGCAACACGCTGGTGTGCGAGGACCTGGAGACGGCCAAGCGCGTCGCGTTCCACCCCGCAGTGCGCCGCCGCGCCGTCGTGCTGGACGGCGACATCTGCGACCCGAGTGGCACCTTGACGGGCGGCTCCAGGATAAAGGTATCTTCAATCTCATTGTTCGGCAAAACGCTGGTTTGCGAGAGGACCTGGAGACGGCCAAACGCGTCGCCTTCCACCCCGCCGTGCGCCGTCGCGGCGTCGTGCTGGACGGCGACGTCTGCGACCCGGGCGGCACCTTGACGAGCGGCTCCAACATAAAGGTATCTTCAATCTCATTGTTCGGCAACACGCTGGTGTGCGAGGACCTGGACACGGCCAAGCGCATCGGCTTCCACCCTGCCGTGCGCAGCCGCGCCGTCGTGCTGGACGGCGACGTCTGCGACCTGGACGGCACCTTGACGGGCGGCTCCAACATAAAGGTATCTTCAATCTCATTGTTCGGCAACACTCTGGTGTGCGAGGGCCTGGAGACAGCCAAGCGCGTCGCCTTCCACCCCGCCGTGCGCCGCCGCGCCGTCGTGCTGGACGGCGACGTCTGCGACCCGGGCGGCACCTTGACGGGCGGCTCCAACATAAAGGTATCTTCAATCTCATTGTTCGGCAACACGCTGGTGTGCGAGGACCTGGAGACGGCCAAGCGCGTCGCCTTCCACCCCGCCGTGCGCCGCTGCGCCGTCGTGCTGGACGGCGACGTCTGCGACCCGGGCGGCACCTTGACGGGCGGCTCCAACATAAAGGTATCTTCAATCTCATTATTCGGCAACACGCTGGTGTGCGAGGACCTGGAGACGGCCAAGCGCGTCGCCTTCCACCCCGCCGTGCGCCGCCGCGCCGTCGTGCTGGACGGCGACGTCTGCGACCCGGGCGGCACCTTGACGGGCGGCTCCAACATAAAGGTATCTTCAATCTCATTGTTCGGCAACACGCTGGTGTGCGAGGACCTGGAGACGGCCAAGCGCGTCGCCTTCTACCCCGCCGTGCGCCGCCGCGCCGTTGTGCTGGACGGCGACGTCTGCGACCCGGGTGGCACCTTGACGGGCGGCTCCAACATAAAGGTATCTTCAATCTCATTGTTCGGCAACACGCTGGTGTGCGAGGACCTGGAGACGGCCAAGCGCGTCGCCTTCCACCCCGCCGTGCGCCGCCGCGCCGTCGTGCTGGACGGCGACGTCTGCGACCCGGGCGGCACCTTGACGGGCGGCTCCAACATAAAGGTATCTTCAATCTCATTGTTCGGCAACACGCTGGTGTGCGAGGACCTGGAGACGGCCAAGCGCGTCGCCTTCTACCCCGCCGTGCGCCGCCGCGCCGTTGTGCTGGACGGCGACGTCTGCGACCCGGGTGGCACCTTGACGGGCGGCTCCAACATAAAGGTATCTTCAATCTCATTGTTCGGCAACACGCTGGTGTGCGAGGACCTGGAGACGGCCAAGCGCGTCGCCTTCCACCCCGCCGTGCGCCGCTGTGCCGTCGTGCTGGACGGCGACGTCTGCGACCCGGGCGGCAGCTTGACGGGCGGCTCCAACATAAAGGTATCTTCAATCTCATTGTTCGGCAACACGCTGGTGTGCGAGGACCTGGAGACGGCCAAGCGCGTCGCCTTCCACCCCGCCGTGCGCCGCCGCGCCGTCGTGCTGGACGGCGACGTCTGCGACCCGGGCGGCACCTTGACGGGCGGCCCAACATAAAGGTATCTTCAATCTCATTGTTCGGCAACACGCTGGTGTGCGAGGACCTGGGCCGCGCGTCGCCTTCCACCCCGCCGTGCGCCGCTGCGCCGTCGTGCTGGACGGCGACGTCTGCGACCCGGGCGGCACCTTGACGGGCGGCTCCATCATAAAGGTATCTTCAATCTCATTGTTCGGCAACACGCTGGTGTGCGAGGACCTGGAGACGGCCAAGCGCGTCGCCTTCCACCCCGCCGTGCGCCGCTGCGCCGTCGTGCTGGACGGCGACGTCTGCGACCCGGGCGGTACCTTGACGGGCGGCTCCAACATAAAGGTATCTTCAATGTCATTGTTCGGCAACACGCTGGTGTGCGAGGACCTGGAGACGGCCAAGCGCGTCGCCTTCCACCCCGCCGTGCGCCGCCGCGCCGTCGTGCTGGACGGCGACGTCTGCGACCCGGGCGGCACCTTGACGGGCGGCTCCAACATAAAGGTATCTTCAATCTCATTGTTCGGCAACACGCTGGTGTGCGAGGACCTGGAGACGGCCAAGCGCGTCGCCTTCCACCCCGCCGTGCGTCGCTGCGCCGTCGTGCTGGACGGCGACGTCTGCGACCCGGGCGGCACCTTGACGGGCGGCTCCAACATAAAGGTATCTTCAATGTCATTGCTTAAACTATCAATCAATCTTAGCCTCGAACAATATTCATTAAGCTAATCAAACTTCAGTGTGCCTTATATTTCTCCTTCATAAATCAATTTTAGACCTTCGCAAACCGTACAATCCGTATGCATCAATAGGGCTCCGAAGCTTAATACCATATTTAATTAGATTGTCCTATTACTCGAGGCTTTCATTCATTTATTATATATTTTATAAGATACCTTTATTTGAATGAAAATTATTTCATGCAACCATCGTTTTTTAGGGTGACCCGATAATAACCATATTAGAAAGGTTTATGAAAATTGAAGCAGATCTGACGATGACGAAGGCACAGCTTGCACAGTGCACTGCAGAACTAGACTCAATGGAGGAAGCAGGAAATACGTACAAAGCTACACAACAGACGTAAGCCAAACTAATATTTGTTATGTTCATAATTACGGACACGGTCAGAAAGTTTTACGATAATAAAAAATGTTCTATATTATATTATATTATATTACATCTTTTCAAAGTACTCTTTACTAGTCGCTATATAAAGTTTTATGAAACATCCTGTTCATAGACAAGGTTTTTAGTGATGTTAACAAATTGACGTATTTGTTTAGAACACTCAAGAGAAGGGATCAAACTATTTAAAGTATATTTTCTTTACGGCTATATCTAAACTATAAACACAAATCAAAATTAAAGTAAAACGCACATGTAACTGGTGAACGCTCGAATAAGATTGCGATATATTTCGTACAGTAATGCGTAACAAAGGTTGCATAGATTATAATAATATACATCTTAAAGTAGGCATTTAATACAACCCTTACAGTAACCACTGTTCTTTACCTTAATTAAGTATTTTATTAAAATGTGGACAAATGTGTGGGTACATATTTGTTATTTTAGTTAAAGGATTTAATTTATTTTCTTTGGATAAAATTAATAATCTGTAATTAATAAAAATAAAAAACAAATGTAAGTTGGTTTGGCCTGATGCATAAGTGTGTCCTGTCAGGATCGAGCTAAAGACTCACGAGCTGAATATCGTGAAGGCGCGGCTAGCGAGCACGTCGCACGCGCAGATGCACGCCGAGATAGAGAGCTTGCGGGCTCAGGTATATATGAATTACATATACTCATGCTTATTTTCAATTGACTTTTTGTTCTTTTCAAAATGATTAATATTATTAAAGTCACACATTAATACCATATTAAATTTCCGTGAAGTGCCATGTCGCTTTATAAAATTGAATCGATTGTCGAAAGCAATGTTTTGTAATGTAGATAGCTGAGCTGAAGTCAGCTCTAGAGAACGCAAAACTGACGCACCAACAAACGGCCGCGCTAGCGACGGAGCTGGAGAACAAGGTGCGAGACATCAAGGGACACCGGGAGAGGTGAGTGCTCGGTATTTCAAGAAGTTTGCACATCGCCACACTGACGGTTTTCATAATTCGCAAAAACGTCATGGATGCATAGAACTTCCTGTATACTAACATAGTCCTTACTGTGGCCGATCCTTCTAGCTGAATGCCGTAAGATAATAATGCGAAAATAAGCCAAGTATACTAACCTAGCCATTTCTGTATCAGTTAACTTTCATGTTGCTTTTATTATTTACTAGCGGCCGCCAGCCACTTCGTTCGCGTGGAATTAGTTATGCTCAGCTCCTATTGGTCGCAGCGTGATGTTATGTAGCCTAAAGCCTTCCTGGATTAATGGGCTATCCAACGCAAAAAGAATTTTTCAAATCGGTAGTTCCCGAGATTAGCGCGAACAACCAAGCAAACAAACTCTTCAGCTTTATATATTAGTATAGATTTATTTTATACATTCAACACAACAATTTACCTCTTACTGCATATTATGCTAACAACCCATTATTGGTGTTTGTTCCGTCTAGTCGACAACACGTAATCTATACTTCTATACTTAATATATAAAGCTGAAGAGTTCGTTTATTTGAACGCGCTAATCTCAGGAACTACTGGTCCGATTTGAAAAAATATTTTTGCGTTGGATAGCCCATTAATCCAGGAAGGCTTTAGGTTATACTAGCTGACCCGGCGAACTTCGTACCGCCTAACAGCCAATGAAAGTCGTGTTAGCTTTTAGCTGAACTAATTTAGGCTTTGATGAACGTAATTCAATAATAAAAAACAATATTAATATAGATAGAAATATAAAAGTATTTTATTATGATAAATGATGATGAAAACATACAGAAAGTACTTCAAACTCATGTCAGAAAAAAATATATTGATAACCATGTTGTGAAGATTGGGATACACTCGGATTAATTCAATAATGGGATTTTCATTCAAGCACCTTGTGGTAAACGACTATGGTAAACGACATGGGACCCGCTCTCATATGCGCCTGAGTAAGTGGGCAAGATGTTACGGCGTGCACACGTCCAGCAAGAACCTCCATAAGGCCGCTGCCTCGAATGTTGCGGGCAGCGGGGCGGCGGCGGCGGCGGCGGCGGCTTGTGAGCGGATCTTATGCGTAAAATCAAACAGACTGGTTCTCGAAAACAGCGGCGCGGCAGCAGGGCGGTGGCGGGTAGCGAGCGGTTTACTTCTCGCGCTCGAATTCTGCGGGCAGCGGGCGGGAAGCGAGCGGTGATCGAGCGTAAGGAATAAATTTGAATCAAAAATATGTTGCCGCCATTGTTCAGACATTTCTTTCGCGAATAAAAACAAATATCTCGTCGACACAATCTTGAACACAACATTACGCGGCTATAGTGACGCGCGATCTACCCGCTAGTTTCGAGAACGGGTCTTCGATGCCCGCTCGGCTCCCGCGCCGCTGCCGCCGCAGCCCCGCGGCCCGCAGGATTCGAGGCAGCGGCCTAAGTCTGGCCGCTGTACAGAGTCAAATGCTTTCGAGAAATCAACAGAGGAGATATACGTAGGGATGTTGAACTATGGCACTTTCTTAATGATCTGGCGGACAATAAACATTT
The DNA here is from genome assembly GCA_017933935.1 of Sesamia nonagrioides. Lineage (NCBI taxonomy): Eukaryota > Metazoa > Arthropoda > Insecta > Lepidoptera > Noctuidae > Sesamia > Sesamia nonagrioides. Next base: position 58,055 of record JADWQK010001537.1, on the reverse strand, counting down.
GCTCGCGGGTGCCTTGTCCTTTTATAAAACCTGCCTGCTCAGGAGCAATGTCTTGTAAGAGAAAGGCCTTAAGGCGGTCGTGAAAGATGTGTAGCAGTAGTTTTGCTTCTGTGAGATAAAGATTTGAGATAAAGCAACGAGTCTATAATTACTGCACACTTTTGTAGAACCTTTTTTTATGAAGGGGAATTAATTAAAAGTCGTGCCTATTAATTCGTATTACTCCGATTTTAAGTTTTACGACATGAGAAAGGAGGATGGCTAACTTTGACCAGGCTATGAAATGGCATAGACTAGCTTAATATAGGACTTAAATGGTTCGCCTTATCATCTCCACGTTGCAAATATATATTAAAAAAGCAGAGAAGCTTAGAATTTTTACATAATTTGTAATTTTTGATTGGTTGCATGGCTCTGCCTTTGCCTTCAACAGGAAACGAAAAAAAAAATTTTTCTTTTTGTGGTTCGCTATCATACTTCTGAACGGAAAAGGCAAAGGCATGATACGCCATACAGTCTGAACTTTAGTAAGTTTATCCTTTTCTATTTTTCCTGAGTAAGTTTCATCACAGATAACTGAACACGTCATCAATATACGTTGACAAAAATACGTTCCGTTTTAACTTTTTTCAGATATAATATTAAATGGAATTAAGGCAGTGATTCTTTTTTAAATGAATTAATTATACTATTTTTATTGTTAATTGATATAAGATATCATGACTAGTCATGTAAAATAAATTAAAAATATTATTCTAGTATTTTTTTAAACGTAAACGCTTAATTAAATACCGCTGCTCTGTTAGAGCGAAACGCATAGGTACCAGAGATTAAAATAAACAGGTTTGGATGCATTCAAACTTGTTAATAATTAGTCATTTATACGTGCTTTAAATAACCGGGTCCATCTTATTTTTTCTAATTTGGGAAATGTTTTGTAATAATATTAAAAAAAAAACTCAATTTTATCAAACCTGTTTCATTTTAATCTGTGGTACCCGTGCATACATTTTAACAACTTAGCGGCATTTAATAAAGCGATTACGTTTAAAAATATACTGGAATATTATTTTTAATTTATTTAACATCACTAGTCATATCTTATATCAATTAACAATAAAAACAATATAATTAATTCATTTAACAATAATTACTGCCTTAATTACATTTAATATTATATCAGAAACAGTTAACATGGAACGTATTTTTGTCGACGTCATGGAGGTAATAAGTACTACGTACAACTGCTATTGTACTTATTACTTCCATGGTCGACATATAGTGATGACAGATGAGGATGACACATGAGTCATGACAGACGTACACACAGCCAAAGAGTATAGTAAGTAAGTACTAGCTGACCCGTGCGAAAAATTCGCACTATACTAATAATTTGAAAATAGTATTCCATGGTACCAGGGACAAATTTCTGTCGATTGGTGGGTCGGACGTTCAGATTGGTTCGATAGAAATAGAAAAAGGGAGAAAACGGTTTCAGACCCTTGGAGAAATAATATATGGTGATATGCACACAGCGTAGCTGGCTTGATGTTAGCCTCGTTGTATACTGAGCGATTTCCTGGATGGTTTTTTCATTTTTGGCGACTCCGATCCGATTGATCTTATCTATTGCCCCTGCACACTGTTATCGCTTTGTGAATTATTTACACAGAGTGCGAAAACAAGCGACAGATAAGAAGCAATCTTTGAGAATACCAACTGCGACAACTGTAACGAGAACTTTGAGTACGACGTGAAGAAACATCTGTAGTGTTATTGTGTGTTTACGACACAGACTTCATAGACGCAAGGGAAGACTTCGGTGCGACATCAGCTACGTTCTACTTGTCATTGCCTACGATCCTTCGTTGCCAATAAACTTTGGCAACGGCCAAAGACGGCGGCTTTGGCGTTTTAGTACCCCTAGCCCGTAACAATAATATTGATGTCAAGATAAAGTACAAATAGGTATATTACATTTACAGTCAAGAAAAAAATATGTCAAACATATTACCTAAAGTCAAAAATAAATTATATCACAGTATAGACGACAAAATTGTTATATCATTAGGTGAAAATGACTATAACTAATATATGGGACATGTATTAGCCCAATTAAAAATTATACTAAAGACATTTTATAAGAATAGTATAATTATTTTAAATGTCTTAAAAAGTAGCCATTTAGATGTTGACAAACTGAATTATCGAATCAAAAATATTTGTAAACATTACAAAAATTGACATTTTACTAATTCTGTACATCATGACGTATCTGGTATTTGCAAAACCATAAACTACGCCTTAGATTGTGATTATTATAATCAAAAATATTTAAATCCAGCCGAGCTCAGGAAACACATCGCGAATAGCAAATCAAGTTCTTTGCCTAAGGGGAAGACTAGTGTACCTAAAAAGGGAACTATTCCCTTTTACTTCAGAAACAGTAATATTAGAACGGAACAAAACGTAGACTTCCATCCATTTTCTGTAGAGCACAAGAAAGGGACTATACCGTATTATTTTCACAAACTTACAAAGAGTGATACATTTTTTCGTAGCCAATAACACAACACCTACATCTCATAACTTTAGGATACTACACCAAAACATTGCAAGTGTCTTATCTAAACGGGAACTATTAGAGTTAACCTTACAAGAAATGCGTGACGTACATAATGAACCTCATGTAATTTGCCTCTCCGAAACATTTATAAAGAAAGGTAATGAGAACTATCTCAAGTTATTGGACTTTGAAATGGCTGCAAATTATTGCAGAGAAAAACACAGAGGTGGCACTTGCATTCTAGTTAAAAAGGGTCTATATTACAAAGAATTAGAGTTTCTAAAATCATATGCAACGGTAAATACGTTCGAAGCATGTGGAATAGAGCTAGAAAATAAGAAATTAGTGATTATTTGCCTATACCGAACACCTCTATCTGATCCTAATCAATTTTTAACTAAGTTAGATAGTATCTTGCACGATCTATACAAGAAATATAAAACGAGAACTCGCATAGTTGTAACGGGTGACTTCAATATTAATACATTGAAAAAAAAGCAATATCACTCAAGAATTTCAAGACTTAGCAAGCAATCACAATATAAAAATTCATATTAAGGTAGCTACCCGAAAGTTGTCTTGTATAGAAGATATTTTGAGTAATATACCTGACGCAATACCATCAGTGCTACCTCTTTATTTGTCGGACCACGACACAGCGCAGATGTTAAGCTTCCCTTTAACGTTTCAAACAACAAAACCCACGATATATCATACCTACAAAAGAGACTACAGTTTAGAAAATAACCACAAATTCAATAATTGCTTACAAAACTTATCGTGGACAGATATTTATATGGAACTCGATGCAAATAAAGCATTTGCTGCTTTCCATGAATTAATGTGTCTATTTTACAATCTTTGCTTTCCTAAAGTAAGGGTAAAGATAAATTTGAACAACAAAATAAAACGAACGTGGATCAGTAAAGGTCTGAAACAAAGTGCTAAAACGAAGCGCTACTTACGATATAAATACTACAGGAATAAAAATATAATGAACAAAAATAGATATACCAAATACTCGAAACTTTTACAAAAGTGTATTCACAATGCCAAACGAAACGCTAATATAAAATTTATGTATAATAATGACAACAAATGTAAAGCTGCATGGACAGTCATAAGAAACGAGATACACAATACGAGACCCAAAGACAACATTGACCACATTAAAGTTGACACTGGCATACTTACCAACCCAGCAGAAATAGCTTCTGCGTTCAACAGACAACAGAGTTTACAAGTTTTACTCCTACACAAAATTGTACAAATAGTTGCCGCAGTAATACCTTAACTGCTACCTCTATGTTTCTCACACCGGTAACCGAAAATGAGACGAGGAAACAGATACTTTCGTTGAAAAATACGAACTCTGAAGGTTACGATGAACTGAACACTCGAATTATTAAGACATGTGTAAATGAAATAAGCGGGGTGTTGACCTATCTCATTAACCTGTCCTTCTCACAAGGAGTATTCCCTAACGCTTTGAAAATATCTGTCGTCAAACCGATACATAAAAAGGGTGAAAAATGCGACATGAATAACTATCGCCCCATAACACTTATACCCATCATGTCAAAAATATTTGAGAAATGCATGTATGAGAGATTAGCTAAATATTGTGAGAAATTTAATATTATAAAAAAGGAACAATTTGGCTTTCAGAAGCATAAGTCTACTACCCTAGCCATCTATTCACTCTTGAAAGAAATATTGACTAATATTAACAATAAACAGCTAACTACAGGGCTATTCATTGATCTAAAAAAAGCATTTGACCTAGTTTCACATGAACTATTATTACTTAAACTCGAGAATATCGGTATTAGAGGAGTGCCGCTTCAGTGGATATCGTCGTATTTAGCTAACAGACAACAGAGAGTCGCTGTTACTAAACTTGACGTAAGCAGGGACATGACAGAATACTCATCTGAATATATAAATTTAAAATGCGGCGTCCCTCAGGGTAGTATAATGGGTCCTATCTTATTCCTGCTCTACATAAACGACATAGTTAACGTAACCAATCATAAATGTTTCCTTTTTGCCGATGACATTTCTATTATCGTTACAACCGATAAAAAACATAAATCAATTTTGGATCATGAAGCGGACATTAATAACGTAATTGATAATTTAATTAAATGGTTATATGATAATAATTTGAGCATTAATCTTAATAAATCTGTATATATACAATTTAATCAATCTTATAATAATTTATTTAATTTTAAACTGGACATACCGAAAATTACGCAAATGACACAAACTAAGTTTTTAGGAATAATTATTGACGAACATTTGGACTGGAAAGCCCAGGTTGATGCTGTTTGCTCTAAGATACATAAATTTGTCTATCCTTTGAGGCAAGTAAAGAAAATCACTAATATAAAAACGGCTGTAATGTTATACCGCGCATACGTCGAGTCCACGCTACGGTATGGATTGCTTATGTGGGGAAATAGTACGGACTACAATAGAGCATTTGTAGCCCAAAAAACATGTATACGTGCTCTATACGAAATTCCATCTGACGAATCATGTCAACCTGTATTCAGGGAGCTTGGTTTGCTACCACTACCTTCATTATATATATATGAAGTTTGCATGTTTGTTCATAAACATAAAGAAATATTTAAAACAGCTCAGGAAATAAGCACTCGAAGTCGGCGTGATCAGTACAGACTTGTGCTGGGTGAGCTGCCTAGATCAGCAAAATATAACAAAAACGCTCCGGCCATGTGTGTGCGTTTCTATAACAAATTACCAGATATGTTTAAAACATTAAATTGTGAATTGTTTAAAATTAAATTGTATAAATGGCTCAATATTAATAACTTTTATAATATTAATGATTTTCTAAATGGAATCCCAATGTGACATATTATTATTTCAATGACCTGTTAATAGATGTAATAATTTTGCATGCTTTAAGTACTAAGCAAAACATGTTCGATCAAATATTTTTATATCACCTTGTATACCATGTTTTAAGCAAATGAAATATCTTATCTTATCTTATATTCAATTATGTTAAATAGGTATCTGAGTTACAGTAGGTAATTAAATAAAAGTTCAGATTATTCCATTGTTATTTTTATAGTAGTCGGAACAGAAAAATCTTTTTCGTTCAATAATTCTTGCAGTTTGTAATATGTTTTACTAATTTAAAAAAATTCTCAGCACATATAAGAATCAAATAGACAACATAGGCTACTCGTTCACCTTTGCAGTTTAGTTATGATTGTAGGCTACAATTTGTAGCCTTGTAGGTATAACTATAAACCATAATTATTATACATTGTTACGGTATCATAACCTCAAAAATTGTACGGATCTTTATCCTCCCTCAACCGCTGGATGCGGGAGGCGCAGGACCGGTCGTCGTGGAGAACCTTGCGGGAGGCCTATGTCCAGCGGTGGACGTCTTTCAGCTGAAATCATAATGATGATGACGAACCACAATTTTATTTTTTCTGTTTCGTGGTAAAAGCAAAGGCAGAGCCATGCAGCCAATCAAACAAATTATGTAAAAATTCTAAGCTCCTCCGTTTCTTTAATATATATTTGCAATGTGGAATTGCTAACGATGATTAGGCGAACCATTTAAGTCCTTTATTAACCTTGTCTAAGTCATTTCATAGCCTGGTCAAAGTATGTATGGGCAGTTGCCAATGTCCTTTTGGCGTTTTACGATGATATCTACAACATTGTACTACCTTCACGGAAGATCCTGCTAATAAATCTTCAGTGTTTTGTTGTTATTAAGACTTCTTACGGCTTTTATAGCTACACTAGCACTAGAACACATTGTTATACTGCTATACTGTACACGCAGATACGACCTTAGTGTAAAACTGACCCACGGATACACGTATAGTTTTATTTGTCTTGCTTGCAATAATAGTACTGTTATTATTTTCAACAGAGAATATAAAAAAGCTGAAGAGGCGTTAAAGAAAGCGAAGAAAGACGCCGAACTGCACGGCACCCTGTGGAAGCAACGAGAGCAAGAGTTGGAGACGTTGAAGCTGGAAGTGCTGGAGCTGGAGCAGGCCGTGGCCACCAGCCGCCAGCAGCTGGACGAGAACCGCGCCGCCTCACTGCGCATGCGCGACGCACTGCAGGGAGCCGAGCGGGACCACGCCGCTGCCAGCGTGAGTGTCCGCACTACTCGCGTGTCGTGTTACCGCCCACAGACTGACTTCCCCACTACCACCGACCACAGGGCGCCGAGCGGGACCACGCCGCCGCCAGCGTGAGTGTCCGCACTACTCGCGTGTCGTGTTACTGCCCACAGACTGACTTCCCCACTACCACCGACCACTGACTGACTTCCTAGTACCACCGACCATAGACTAAATTCCCCATTATCACCGACCACAGACTGACTTCCCCACTACCACCGACCACAGACTGACTTCGCCACTACCACCGACCACAGACTGACTTCCCCACTACCACCCATCACAGACTGACTTCCCCACTACCACCGACCACAGACTGACTTCCCCACTACCACCGACCACAGACTGACTTCGCCACTACCACCGACTACAGACTGACTTCCCCACTACCACCGACCACAGACTGACTTCCCCACTACCACCGACCACAGACTGACTTCGCCACTACCACCGACCACAGACTGACTTCCCCACTACCACCGACCACAGACTGACTTCCCCACTACCACCGACCACAGACTGACTTCCCCACTACCACCGACCACAGACTGACTTCGCCACTACCACCGACCACAGACTGACTTCGCCACTACCACCGACCACAGACTGACTTCCCCATTACCACCGACTACAGACTGACTTCCCCACTACCACCGACCACAGACTGACTTCCCCACTACCACCGACCACAGACTGACTTCGCCACTACCACCGACCACAGACTGACTTCCCCACTACCACCGACCACAGACTGACTTCCCCACTACCACCGACCACAGACTGACTTCCCCACTACCACCGACCACAGACTGACTTCCCCACTACCACCGACCACAGACTGACTTCCCCACTACCACCGGCCACAGACTGACTTCCCCACTACCACCGACCACAGACTGACTGACTACCACCGGCCACCCCACACTGAGTGTCCGCACTACTCGCGTGTCGTGTTACCGCCCACAGACTGACTTCCCCACTACCACCGACTACTGACTGACCACCGACCCCACACTGACTGTCCCACTACCACCGATCACACACTGACTGCCCCACTACCACCCCCCACGGACTGACTTCCCCACTACCACTGCCCACAGGACAGACTTCGATGTAAATCAATTTTTTACACAAGTTACAATATTCAGGTTCACAAGCCTAGCTTTATCAGCAGCAGTATAATTACGATTAATTTACGGCGGAGTCTTTATGCGTGAAATAAAATCGAATGAATGAAAATAGATGTCAATAACGTGAATGGCTAGTTCTAATCTATGCTCATTGAAATACCACAGAATAGGTTTAGTACAAACTAAACCTATTCTGTGGTATTTCAATGAGCACAAATGCGCGACGTTTGGCCCACATTTACTCCCGCTAAGTATAGGTTTCATGTTCGAATACACTCTAGTCCTGTCCTGAGTGTGGATGTATGTATATTTGGAACTTCAATATTTTTAGCTTATCCTTTTTGATAGTACATCTGTGCCTTCTAGCGGGAAAAATTATCAGTATGGAGAATTGTTTTATTTTTTTAGTCTATCATAACAGCTCTACAACAAAAAGAAAAAATAAATACTTGTACGTATAATTTTCTCCTTCCTTTATAAAGGAAGCCGTGAAAGAGATACAGGAACGTATCAAGCGCCAGAAGGCAGACATTGCATCTCGCAACACTGAGATATCGCACATCGTGCGGAAGAAGGAACAGCTGCTTAAGAGGAACGGAGAGATTGAGCTGCAGATAAAGGAGCTGGAGTACACCATTAAAGAGATGCAGACTGAGGCCACCGCGCACAACACCAGGGTATGGGTTAATTTTCATGTGATGAAAACTTATGTATGTATTATATAAATGTTATAAAGCGTTAATAGCAGTTTAGTAAGAAAAATAACGCTATATACAAAAAAATAACGTATAACGCTATAGCGAAAGGAATATAACATTCCTGTCGCTATAGCGTTATACAGAAGTTCAAATAGATTGTTTTTGGGGAGCACTTTGTAAATTTAATTAGGCATATAGTGCTTTGCTACAGTAAAGATTGATGATCTATCTTCTGAATTTAAAAGAGATTTCAGAATTTATATATTTTTTTTTTTACTTTTATGTAAACAAACTACTAGTGCCCCCATTAAAAACCTTAAACAATTAGTATATTATATCGTCCATAATATCGTCTAAAAGGGTCTTTTTGGTATTTTGTTAGACCTTTTGATTGTATTTGAACCACTTAGTAGCATTGTGACATTTGAATAAGTGCTTTATCATTGGAATTAAATTGAAAATTTTAATTGTATTTTGAGTTTACCACCAACGATTGCGTGACTGCTTACCATCAGGCACTAGTTTATAATGTCTTAAAAAAGAAGTTACTAAACCTGAAACGAATGAATGACCCGTGTTTTACTTGCCACACTGTTTATGGTTCAAACTAGACACACTAAGAGGACACGTGAATAGGAAAACCTAAAAAGAGTTAAGTTCTCTTCTTTGAAAATTGTTTGCTATTAATAGCCAACTATAATCTCACCAGCTCATAACGTTGCAAGACGAGAACCCGTGGATAAGCTCAGAGCGGCAGTACTTCGGACTTGCGGGCGGCATGTTCGACTTCAAAGAGGCCGACGTCGCCGGCGCCAGGCTCGCCCAGCTCAAGGAGAGGAAGGACAAGCTGGCCAGAGGACTCAACGCCAGGGCACACACGCTGCTGGGCAAAGAGGAGGAGCAGGTATCAACACCATAGGCTCATTAACCAAAATCGTATCTTCGGAACACTTTTTTAATGTTTTAAATAATATAGTAGGTATGTAGAATAGATGTAGGGTATACCACAAACATTTTCATCAAATTATTTTATGTTTATTCATTTATAAGTAGACCAATATTTGTTTACGTAATATTTGTATGAGTTTGCAACAAATGTTTCGACTTACTCATTTTGCTTTTTGGGATGCAGCTCGTCCGTTTTATACTTCAGGTAAGAAAGAATCATCATCATCATTATCACCAACAACCTTTTTATCGTCCCACTGCTGGGCACAGGTTTCCTCTCATACAGAATGATTCAAGTTTTTTACAACCAGACCGCGGACCCGTAAATAGATACTGACAGCCGCATCGCCTTTTAGGTATTAGTTATCATAGGTTTTCAAGTATGTTATTTCAATGTGAATCATTAAAAACAATAATTGATTATGTTACAGTACCAAGACTTGATGCGTAAGAAGAAGATTGTGGAGGCGGACAGAGCTAAGTTGGTGCAAGTCATGGCAGAACTTGATGAGAAGAAGAAGAAGACGTTGATCACGGCATGTGAGCAAGTCAACAGGGACTTCGGGTCTATCTTCTCCACTCTGCTGCCTGGCGCGCAGGCCAAGCTGAAGCCGCTGGACGGCATGACGGTGTTGGACGGACTGGAGGTATGTCACACTGAACAGCTGATTGAGAACCAAACTCGATGTAACCGACAAAATACTGCATTCCTATTGGTCATAGCTTGATGTTATATTTATAGTCTAAAAAACCTTCCATAAATGGACTGTCCAACACAATATTTTATTTTCAATTTGTATCAGTAGTTCCTGAGATTATCGCGATCAACCAGACAACAACAAACTCTTCAGCACTGTTATCACAGAAATCGTAATAACAAGTCAATAGAAGTGCTATCTACTATCTTTAATACGAGGACGCGTGTCGCCGGTCCGCAGCTACCACCACATAAACAAACAATAGATACACTCGAACATTCACACATGCATTTTGCATTATTGATACACAATTAACCCTTTGAGCAATAGCATAACGCAATATTTTCTAAAAACACATAATCCGAGGAGGCGCGGCTCCTTTAACCTATAAACGTGCGCGAAAAGCAGAGAAACATAGGTATCGCGCGCTCACTTTCACTGAGAAAAAGTACAGTGTCGGTACAGGTCGTAATGTTTATGTTCATATCGATAATTTTCCGATGAGCGTTAATTAAAGTGTTTCATTCCTCAATGCACTTTAAGGCGATTTACATATTTATGAGATAAGGGAATGCAATAAAAAAATTAGTATAAGTAATATTTTTTTATTAAAAATCAATCAAATCCAAGCTTTTATTTCAAATAAAGCAATTAAAGGCACTAGAATTGTCAAGGGGTTGTTCAGTCAGTAAGTTGAAGGTAGTCGCGGTAGTGTAAACATCTTATAAATTACACATCATGAGTGTGAAGACAATCAGTCTGCAGAATCGGATGGAGCTCAAGCCCAAGTCATTTTGTCCTCAATATAATATTTTAACATTATAAAAGGCTTTCTGGCACAACTTACGTTTCATGAAAGATTTGAATTTATTAAGGCTTAGATTTTGATCCCGGTAAGGAAGTTTATTGTAAAAACGAATACATTGGTATCTGAGAGAGTCACATATTTTTTGAGCCTTGTTGTAGGTACAACATAATATGCTGCCGGCCGTGGTCAGAGCCATGGTCGACAGCGGGGGGGAGTCATGGGACGCGGTCGTCTCCTTCTGCGAGGAGGTAATCTCCGCGAAGGAGACGGCCGAACGGGAGAGGGAAGCACTGAGCACTCTCCCGTCCCGCCGACGGCGCGCTGGCCGGAGGAGGAGGGAAGCCGAGGTCGATCCGCTTCCTCCATAAGGAGAGGCCGACGGGCCGAGGACCGGGGGAGTCCGACGTCCGTCGCTAGGGCCGGAGTAGGCGTGTAGTGGCTGTTCCTACACGCCTACCTGATGGAAGGAGAGGAGGAAGAGGGACCCGCCGATCTCGCGCGCGGCGGGTCAAGGCCTGCCGGGGACGCGGTGAATGCAAACTAGGCCCCGTACCCCGGCAATAGGCAAGAAGAGGAACGCTCCAGTGGGTTTAGCCGGTGAGAGCCCGCACACCCTCCGTCGACCCTCAGACGGAGGACGGTCTGGTAGAGATTCCCACTGGGTGAACAAAAAAAAAAAAAAAGGTACAACATAATATATTTGTTTTTCCACCGTCTTGAATTTCCATATATCAACTGTCGGTACAGCTGGTTATGATCAAAGTCCTTCTTTTTGTTGAAGAGTTAAATTGTTTATTTGTGAAAAGGATATCTTGATCTTTTGGAAGTCTGTAATAATATCAATATCATTGGGTAAAGCGGACCCCAGACTCCAAAGCTAAAAAAAAAGCTTTGGATGCGACTGGGATTAACGCTGAGATGATGATGATGATGATCATTGGATAAAGTAAACAAATGCATAAGTAATATCTGGCTGTTGTTGCGGATAGGCTGGATACGCGTTACGTCCAGCACTGGGTTTATTGCACATTAGTAAATAAGCAGCGTATAATGTTATCTATTTTACATTTTTTAAATATTTTATATTTTTCTACTAATCCTAGTTTTCGTAAGTTTTACTATACTAACACACTATGGATTGTAAAGTCTGAATTATTTTTTTTTTATACGTATCAATTCAATCCAACTTAATCCATTATCCTTACAATATAATATGAATACAATATAATATGAATACAATATAATATGAATACTTAATTATTTTGACAAAAAGTATTTGATAAATACTGAAAACATCATTTGTACAAGGATACCCAACGCAGACTAGTTTACCTACTCCCTACTAGACCTACCCATGTGCATACATACCCATGCCATAAGAAGCCTAATTCTTATTAATTTTCAGAATGAAAAATTAATTTAAATATGTAGTACAGATTAACACAATATTTCGTCGAAAAAGGACATTATGTAAACTATAATCACAGATTACAGAACTATAACGTTAAATCATAATATTTCATTCCCATTTCGGTAAAGCTAAGTAAACGTAATAACTTATCGATACAAAATGATAGTGACACATCACTAACTCATGCGGCATGTTCCTGGTATTTTCGTAAACGGCAATATTGTTAATTTCGCATGACTATAATTTTATTGCGGCTTTTAGCGGCTTTTTTCAGTTGGTGGCTCATGTACATGTACATGTTGATAAGGAGGCGCTTACAGGTTGATGACCGCCTCATCCAGCGGTACTAAACTTTAATAATAATGGCGCGAAAAAGCAAGTCGATACAGGAACGCGCTGTCGCCCGCTGATCGGAGGTCATTAAACCAATATTTTAAAGGATGTTTTATTCCGTTCGCAATTTTATGCGATTTAGTTTGTTTGAAAATTTTTTTTCTTTTTATTTTTATGCTAGTTTTTTTTCTAAGGCTCAGGATTATTCCTATGAACCAGCATGGTCTGTGTTTTCATTTATTGACGTATTGTCAGCACCACTCCGTATTGCAAACGAATATGCACATGTAAACTTAGAAGCTGAATGATTTGATAATTACTTAATCCCCGAAAATGAGGATTCTAAAAGCATCGCGCTTTTAGATTCCTCATTTTCGAGGATAACCGAATTCCACGCAGGCGAAGCCTCGGGCGGAAAGCTAGTATTTTATAATGAGTAAAACCTAGTTGTCTTATGTCTGTCAGACAGTACATTTTTAAACAAAAACACTAATTTCTTAACAAATAAAAGTTCTATTCATTAAAATTAAGGGCATTTTTATTCATCTCTAAAAAAGCTGTCGACTCCGGAGTCGACTCCGGAGCCAACTCCGGAGTTCCGGTTTTGATTGCTCAACATCGTAACTAGCTCCGGAGATGATTAGTATCCGAGTTTGGATGCCCTACTTGTAACTTACTATACAAATAAAGGGATAACATTTCATAATTATGTAAGTACTTAATTTTTTAAATAATGTCGTTTTTAATAAATATCATCATCTATGATTATCATAGAAAACGTTTTTTTTTTTCAAATCATAATCATTCACGCTCATGTAGAAAATGTGAAAAATGAAAAATAATTTACTGTGACTCATCTAATGGATATATTTATATAATTTTTTTATGGGTACACTGAGAATGTGTTGAGGTACACGATGTTTAATTTATTGTCGTATTGTTAGCACCACTCTGTATATTTATTATATTGTTTTAAACGACACACAGCGCCATCTATCACCGAACTGGTATGAAGTTAACAATATTTTTGTTTTCCCTCGGGAACATCAAATTTTCCGGTATAAACAGTACCCTATTATTTAATCCGGACATCTACTTTACGTCTGTAAAATTTCAAAGGTTCAGAAGTTACGGAGTGAAAGCGGAACAAACAAACAAACAAACTGACTTTCCGATTTATAATATTAGTAAGAGACGACAAACCATTGTACGTCACACAATTGTACGTCATCCCTCGGGAATTCCTCATTTTCGGGGATTAATTATCGTATCATTTAGCTTTAAGTTTACATGTGCATATTCGTTTGCAAAATATTAGCTGTTTTAAACGACACACAGCGCCATCTATCACCGAACTGGTACCTATAAAACTAACAATATTTTTGTTTTCCCTCGGGAATATAATTTTTTTCCTGGATAAAAAGTACCCTATTATTTAATCCGGACTTTTATGTCTGCAAAGTTTCAAAGCAAATGTGTTTAGTATTTATGGCGTGAAAGCAAAATAAACAAACTCACTTTCCGATTTATAATATGTATTAAGTAGTAATGATTAAAACAGTCATAATAAATAAACAATTGTTTATCAAGAATCAGTTTTTTTTTTTGTTTAAAAATTTACTATCTGACAGGCAAACGTTATAATATACAACTAATATATTGTAAAATGTTAAAACAATCAACAATCATAAAAAGTAAACATTTGTTTAACACTGATCAGTTTTTTTGTTTAAAAATTTACTATCTGACAGGCAAACGTTATAATAAACAACTAATACATTGTAAAATGTTAAAACAATCAACAATCATAAAAAGTAAACATTTGTTTATCAGGGATCAGTTTTTTTGTTTAAAAATTTACTATCTGACAGGCAAACGTTATAATAAACAACTAATACATTGTAAAATGTTAAAACAATCAACAATCATAAAAAGTAAACATTTGTTTATCAGGGATCAGTTTTTTTGTTTAAAAATTTACTATCTGACAGGCAAACGTTATAATAAACAACTAATACATTGTACAATGTTAAAACAATCAACGATCATAAAAAATAAACATTTGTTTATCAAGGATCAGTTTTTATGTTTAAAAATTTACTATCTGACAGGCAAACGTTATAATAAACAACTAATACATTGTAAAATGTTAAAACAATCAACAATCATAAAAGTAAACATTTGTTTATCAGGGATCAGTTTTTTTGTTTAAAAATTTACTATCTGACAGGCAAACGTTATAATAAACAACTAATACATTGTAAAATGTTAAAACAATCAACAATCATAAAAAGTAAACATTTGTTTATCAGGGATCAGTTTTTTTGTTTAAAAATTTACTATCTGACAGGCAAACGTTATAATAAACAACTAATACATTGTAAAATGTTAAAACAATCAACAATCATAAAAAGTAAACATTTGTTTATCAGGGATCAGTTTTTTTGTTTAAAAATTTACTATCTGACAGGCAAACGTTATAATAAACAACTAATACATTGTAAAATGTTAAAACAATCAACAATCATAAAAAATAAACATTTGTTTATCAGGGATCAGTTTTTTGTTTAAAAATTTACTATCTGACAGGCAAACGTTATAATAAACAACTAATACATTGTAAAATGTTAAAACAATCAACAATCATAAAAAGTAAACATTTGTTTATCAGGGATCAGTTTTTTTGTTTAAAAATTTACTATCTGACAGGCAAACGTTATAATAAACAACTAATACATTGTAAAATGTTAAAACAATCAACAATCATAAAAAGTAAACATTTGTTTATCAGGGATCAGTTTTTTTGTTTAAAAAATTACTATCTGACAGGCAAACGTTATAATTCCTCAGGGGTCTGTTCTCTCTGCAACTCTGTTCCTGCTGCATATTAACGATCTGCTGATACCTGGTATCTATGGGTATGCAGATGACAGCACAGTTGTAGAGAGATACCTGCCGGGTGATCGGGCTAGTAGGGAATCAATCCGGTCCGAAAGAGAGGCCATGGTTGAGCGAACGAGTGTTGCGCTGCAGGCAGTCTCCGAATGGGGCAATGCCAATCTTGTAGCATTCAATGCCGCCAAAACACAGGCGTGTCTTTTCACCGCCAAAAGGAGCCCGTTCACCTTGGCTCCTACTTTTCGGAATGTGTCCTTCCGACCGCCTTCAGCTTTTGGGAGTTGAGATTTCCTTGGACCTTAACTTTGGGCGGTTCATTGAGTCCAAGGCTAAGGTGGCTGCCAGGAAACTTGGCGTTATCGCAAAGGTCCGGCAGTACTTCACACCTGGGCAGCTTCTAATGTTATACAAAGCACAGGTCCGTTCGTGTGTGGAGTACTGCAGCCACATTTGGGCTGGTGCTGCCAAGTGTCACCTGGCCACTTTAGATTCAGTGGAGAGACGTGCAAGGAGGCTGATTGGTGACCCTGATCTAACTCGAGTTGCTCTCCAAAGCCTAGAGCACAGGCGTAGAGTAGCCAGCCTTTCGGTGTTCTATAGGATGCATTTCGGGAAGTGTGCGATGGAATTGCATGATTTAATTCCCCCATCTCCGTTCCACCAGCGGACGACCCGTCGTACGGCTGGTTTCCACCCTTACGTTGTTAACACCTCTACGATCTGGACGAGGCGTTTCGCCTCTTCCTTTATACCGCGTACATCGAGGGACTGGAACAATTTGCCAGCGGCGGTGTTTCCGTCGGACTACAATTTGAGTGTCTTCAAGGCTAGAGTGAATAGGCTCTTAATAAACTAGTGCGCTTTACCATCAACGATTGCGTCACTGCTTACCATCAGGCAGGATTGCGGTCAAGCGCTAGTTTATAATATATATATATATAAAAAAAAAATAAACAACTAATACAATGTAAAATCTTAAAACAATCAACGATCATAAAAAATAAACATTTGTTTATCAACGATCAGTTTTTTTGTTCAAAAATTTACTATCTGACAGGCAAACGTTATAATAAACAACTAATTCGGCACTTGTACAGCTACACAGGAGCTAAACTTAGTATTCGGGAACACTGTTGGAGCTGCTGAACTTTGGACAAAACTATCTTAGCATTGTGTATATTCAATTTCTTAGTATTGTATAATTGCATGGAAAATGTGTGAGCACAATGTACGAATGTGCTGTAAGGCATTTTTTTGTTGGGTTAGTCTTTTTTTATTGACTTGATTGTGCTCTGGCTGTTGAGAGTATGTCATGCTCACTCAAATGTCTCTCTGATGGTGGCGTGCGTGTTGGGTCATTGGGTTCCCTTCGATATGATTGAGCTGAATGATGCTGATCCATACGTCATGTTCGTGAACCAACGCCGTCGGAGGGGACTGGTCATCTCTTAGCTGCCACGGCGTATTTTAATTTCTAAATTGATTTTTGTGTGTTTTCCATAATGGACGCTCTCAGCGTACAATTTATTTCTGCATCGTTCTCACACGGTTGATTTCAATATGAATGATGTAATCAAATATTTGTAACAATAGCTTGAAAATTTAAAAGAGGAGAGGAGAAGAACGGGCAAGAAACTCCATGGACACTTCCATGGAGTTTCTTGCCCGTTCTTCTCCATAGGTACTCTTTGGAATGGGCGACTAGCTTCATCTTATTGACTGACCGACCTTCTGACAATTCAAAAGTGCCTGTAACTGGTTTATTTGAAATAAATGCTTTAATTTTGTTTTTGTATTTTTTTAATACATTGTAAAATGTTAAAACAATCAACAATCATAAAAAGTAAACATTTGTTTATCAACAATCAGTTTTTTGTTCAAAAATGTACTATCTGACAGGCAAACGTTGTAATAGACAACTAATACATTGTAAAATGTTAAAACAATCAACAATCATAAAAAATAAACATTTATTTAGCAAGAATCAGTCGTTTTCCTTAAAAATGTACTGTCTGACAGGCATACATTATACTAGACAAATAGGTCCTAATAGGCATTATAAAATATTAGAAAATCAAGAAAAACAGTCATAAAAATAAACATTATTTTTTGACAAGTTACAATAAAATTAATAATCATGAACTTATAGGTATACCTAAAAATCTACTTTTTTTGAGATTAAAGCTCTTGGTAATATTCTTAGACAAGATAGCGCGTTCAAAGGTGAGTCAGAAAGAGAACTTCTAACTTTCGTGCAGAAAAAGCCTGCTGCATTAGTGCAACACTTCGATATTATTTGACCGACCGAATAATATTGAAGTATTGTACTAATCTATTCTATGTTATATTCTATGTGTGGCTAAGGACTTATGAAGGAATCAAACAACCAAGTTACGCTCAAGAATTAAAATGCGTTTTTCGTCGTTTTGTAAATAAAGTTCACAAAAATCGGTTTCAACTCCGGTGTTCTATTTCAACTCCAGATTTTAAAAATGCTTAAAATTGCTCCGAGACTCCGGAACTCCGGATTGGAAGCCCTAGTTACAAGTTTTGGAAGAGTTTCCGCAGTTGGATATGCAAAACACCATGTTTATCGCTCTGCGTCCCAAACAACACAAATAACCGCAACAAATGTTCCACCCGCTGTTGTGGTACACAAAACACATGCACGACGACAAGGTCACGTGTCTGTGGGACTATTGACTTGTTATTACGATTTCTGTGATTGTAATAGATGAAATTGCACGTGATCAATAAATTTAAACTGCGATCAAGAGCCAATATTTGAGTACTTTGATGACACTAACAGCTTGTGAGTTTCGTGAACAGATAAGAGTGGGCTTCAACGACACGTGGAAGGAGTCGCTGGGCGAGCTGTCGGGCGGACAGCGGTCGCTGGTGGCGCTGTCGCTGGTGCTGGCCATGTTGTTGTTCAAGCCGGCGCCGCTCTACATCCTGGACGAGGTGGACGCCGCGCTGGACCTCAGCCACACGCAGAACATCGGCCAGATGCTCAAGGAACACTTCAGACACTCACAGGTGACACTCACATTCAATTGACATAGAATTTTATTTAAAACAGAAAAAGTAGTAGTAGTCTGGTTTATTTAAGGAAGTCAAATCCCATTTGTACGTCAGTGTACAAGCGTGGTGGTACCTTTTAGTTAGGAGACCTTTTACAGCTGATAATAGGAGAAACGTTTGGGCACATTCGGCATAAGTTATTTATGTTTGCTCATACTAATATTCACCATTCCAATAATAAATCCATGAATTTGTTTTGCAGTTCATAATCGTATCTCTGAAGGACGGCATGTTCAACAACGCTAACGTGTTGTTCCGGACGCGGTTCGTGGACGGCATGTCGGACGTACAGCGCACCGACAACTCGCGCCGCTAGACCGCTCCACAACTAAACCAACTCGGTGTTTCTACACCACGTAAAAAGACACATTTACAGTCGTCAATCACGCATCCTGTACATCAAACTAAGGTCGTACAAAAATTATTATGTCAACATTTGCTGTAAGCGGTAGTGCGCAATGTAACGCTAACCATTGTGCTTCTGGATGTTTGCCACAGTACAGGGATCGCGGGGGCATTTAAAGTTGCGTTATAACATTAAAAACTTCTTTTGTGAAAAAACTTCAATATAAGTTCTATGTTTGACCTGATCTCTGTAATCAGAACTCTTCAATACCTCCATAACTATACTTAAGCCTTTAATACCACCGTAACCGGGTCCCAAATATGGTGCAGTACTAAAAAATATATGTTAAAATGAGGCGGAGTAACTTTCCGCTTCGTTACGCGTCTTTGTAGGATAAGTGGCAAAGAAAATTGTACCTGTGTCCCGGATATCCCACTTAAGTGTTTATATACTGGATGAAATTTTTATAATCACCGTTCGTCAATCCCTACTTTCCAAAACCACTCTTCACGTGATGCCATTACAAAATAACGTCACAGCGTTTGCTCCACTACTACATACATCAAATGAGCAACTTGTATTAAAATGATATATGCAAATGTAAAATATCATATTTATGAAAGGTTTACTTCAAATTTGTAGCATTCTAAAATTTGTAAAATAAAAATACAAGCAATTAAAGGTGAAAAATGACATCCGGTATAAGATCAAAAATTTCTGAACAAAATTGTTAGTTTATTTATCTACTATTAGTTATGGTTTTATTAAACCTACAAAAGGTAACATATCTACTGACTTGTATTGTCTTGTTCACAAACTAAACATAATGTAAGTTGAGAAGATTTAACTATAAAACTTTAGAAGATAAAACATTAGTTTAACAACAAACATTAGTAAACATTAGTTTTTCGTGTCAAATGAAGATGCCCCACAGACAGCTTTGACGTCATTAAAAACAGGGCTTTAAAAATAGGTAAATAAGTACATATTAAATTTACGTGTTATATACTATGATATACAAAATACATTTTTCTACGACCATTTGGTAATTTGCTTAATACATAACTAAACATCGCATGTTATTAGGCTGTATGGATGTATTGCCTTTCATTTGTGGGATTATAACAACATAGCGCGCGGTGCGCTATTTTCGCGCCATTCTTAACTTTTATCTGCATTTATTTCAAGGTCGTAGAAAAAGTTTTATATGCCACTGTCGCAAACAGCTATTGTAATACTCGTACTGATCTATTGTGCCACTCAGCGTCGCTTCGTGGCACAAACTATCACTCATATTACAATAGCTATCATTGCTGGACAGTGGCATAAATAACTATTTACATGTTATATGTAGATTGTAGGTAACATGTCAACTTAATATTTTGTGTTGTAAAAAGTAAAATTAGTTTTATGTCATAACTAATAAAGGATAATATTAGAATAAGTATTAAAAAGACTTTAGGTGTTCGTTGGTGGTATTACGCGACCGCAGTATATTCTATAGAATGTATGTATTAAGTCTCAGCTGTTTTTGTTGCAGGCGATCTTGCTTACTTTTTTTGTGTTTACTTAGTTTTTATTTGCATCATGTTTCTGTTCCGTATGTTTATCAATTCGTGCAAAATTATTCCCTCACCATTCCGAAAATATTTCACTTCTGCCTGCAGTGCAACCTGTTGTTTTTTGTACTTCAGAATATCTATGTCACTTGTATTGCATTTCATGGACGGTTTAACTGTTATGAATTTTAACTCTTAGAGTCTAGACTCATAGGTTTTTGTAATGAAACTGATGCCACTTAGTATAGTAATCAAGGATTGTAAAAGTCCATAATTATTATTTGATATAATTTCTTCAATATACGGGATGAAATTAAAGAGGTGCGTCAAATTTAACATCTAATTCAACGTTTTGTAAAGTAAATTTCGAGTATGTCTTATGGAAACGGCAAGCGGTTTGGCAACGTCGCCTCACGCTCGTTTTTTAATTAGTATTTGGACTAGAGATAATAGCATAGTTATGCGGTCATAATTATCCTATTATCTCTAGTCCAAATAGTCATGCTTCATGTGAACTGAGCGCTGAATATTTTGCTTAACTAGCACACACTAATCTTTTAATTTTGTGAATTGACAATTAGCAGGTAATGATTGTTAAAGTTATGGCACCTCCTATTTCGAGTTGACTCAAATTTTCAGTTTCATCCTGCATAAAATCGTTTAAAAAAGATGTAATTTTCATTCTGGTTTTCATACATAAATTTCATGAATTTAATATAATTTGGTTTTATTTTATGCGATAATCACTACCTATAGTTGCATCACAATGTAGCCGACCAGCCAATAACTTAATAATATATAATTATAATAAAGTAGGTAAGGCATTCGCATTAGTTACGTTCGCGAAATATGTTGTGATAGCATCCAACATGACACTGACCTGCAAATTGCAAGAAAACTCGACAGTTTTAATTTCGTGCCTCATGTGCTCTTATCTGTGGAACAGATTTTGTGGAGCTTTAATTCAAAATCATTTATATAGAATACTTTCATAATTGTGTTACTTTAATAAATACATAAAATGACTACATATTATAAAACAAAGTCCTCCGCAGCTCATCTCTGTATCTGTCTGTTCGCGATAAACTCTAAAACTACTGCACCAGAGGACTTGAGAGTTAAAAATTTTGGTGATAATTGGATTGCGTGAACTGATTTTAATAACTGTTTTTATTGGAAAGAAGATTCGTCCGGAATAATAAAATATGCATGTAAACTAAGAAATTCTTTTTCCTTTTTTGAAAGCTATTATAACCAAAAATATTAATATTATTAAAAAAATTAGATCAGTAAAGCCCATCTACTTATAAATACCTATTCATCAACATAGGTATCATACGTTAGGGTTGAAATAAAAAATATCCCTCATATCTGTTGTAAAAAATGTTTTAGTGAAGTAAAACATTAATTTTCAACTATTATTTTACCACTTTGTTGGCGTGATTGATATGGGTACATATTGGTAACAAATTTCTGCTTTCTAGTGCCAATGATTACTGAGATTAGATGGATAGATAATTAGGTATATAGCCGGCGAAACTAAAAACATTTCTACTTTACCACGAAACCCTAAAAAAACTCTGGTGTGTAGCATCATCTGATATCAGTGCTACATTATTAGGAGGCACGCGAACAGCTCATTCTGCATTCCAACAGCCATTCTAAACAAAAGATGAACGGACGTGTAATATAAACAAAACATCAGCAATAGCGAAAGTACAACAAACTTGTATTAATACGTACATACGATGGCGAAACGAGCATTAGAGGCGATGATTTTACTGGCTGGAGATTTTCGTCAAACGCTGCCAATCATTCCCAGTTCAACAGCCGCTGATGAAATCAATGCTTACACTTATTCATCAGTGGAAATACGTGGAAAATCTCAAGTTAACAACGAATATGCGAGTAGCATTACTAAGTGATATATCGGCGAAAGGGTTTTCAAATCCATTATTAGATATTGGTAATGGAAAAGTTCTAGTTGATACTACTACTGGCTTAATTTCGTTACCATAAATTTTTTGTCAATTCACAATGTAAGTCGGAAGAACGATTTTTTAAATATTGGTTTGTAATAATTATAAAAACAATATAGAGCAACAATGTAGAGCGAAAGAGCTATCTTAGCAGCGAAAAATATGTAGGTATGTAATAAAAAAAAAAAAACCTAATATTTGAATATGTCATGGTTGGAGTCTCGGAAGAAAAGGAGAACTTGTTGTTTAATGTTTTTTTTAGTTATACTATTGTTTGATCATGTTCCAGTCGAAAGGGTGGCTACTCTACGCATGTGATTTGCTGTTTTGGCTTTGGAGATGCACGCCCCTCCACGGAGTGTAAAGTTGCCAGGCGTCATTTTGCAGTACCAGTCCAAATTTGGCCCCATACATGAACGGACCTGCACTTTGAATAACATTAGAAGTTGTCCCGGCGTGAAGTACCGCCGGACCATTGCACGAACGCCAAGGTTTCCCGAAGTTTCGCGAATCGCGAGTCATTCCTCTAACACTCGAGTGTTCGACTAAGTTTCCCTTATAGGACGCTATTATTTTAATTTTGCAAATTACTCAAAATCAAAAGTCGGTTATTCAAATTAGTAGTTAAGATAGTATACTTTCAAATGTTACTGCGCAAGAGTGAGGAAACAAATTTTACTTCTTTCTTAAGTATCAGTTAAGCAATAAACAAATTTTTCATTAGAATTTGGAATGTAGTCTTATGTGACTTGATTTACAATTCTAGCAATACACAAAGTAGTGAAAGATTAAACCAATTATGTATTTAAAAGTAGATATCTACTCTTAAACAATATACTTACATCGAAATAAAATGAAAATTCAGAGTCTACGCCTTAAATATTTTCTAATTTGTATTTGAATCTTAAATTTGGAATTTTTTTTTATAGTAAAACAATAAAAAGTCGATAAAAAATAATCCACAGGGCATGAGGGGGGGTGGTAAAGGGTCTGAAACGCTAGTAGATGACTCCTTCAGTCGACCATTTATTTCAATTTGGCATACGATGCACCAAACACCCTGTAAAAGTGTTTGGAAAAACTTTAATTCCTAAATTATAAAGTTCAGGTTATGTTACATTACATGTTTAAACATTTTTATAACTTTAGGCGTCACTCTGATGTTGACATAATTGCCGTAATAAAGATAAAATAATATCTTTATCTAACTTGAAATAACTTACCTATGTTTGAAACAAAATTCAAAACACTTGGAATAATTTTCAGTAGATGTTTTTTTATTATTTCATATTTTCCCTTAGTACCTAAGTTTATTTTTCGTGTTCGTTCAATCCCAACGCCGTTGGTCCAGTGCACAATACCGCATAGTATGGGTAAGTACTTTATATACCAAAAATAAAGGCTGAAGGCATAAACACGGGCAAAAGTTGAAAATAACAATAAGCCACAACATACCGAAAGGTATCAGATTCCATTTAGTATACGTGCCAGATGCGTCCTAATGATCTGTTAATACGTTATGCGAGGTCGCCACACTCGCGGCGCCGTCAGCGTCACGCGGCCACACTTGTACACCGCGACCCTTGCTCCCGCGACTATTTACGAACACGGTTAACTGGGAGGTTGGCCATGGAAATGAAAAATATATTAAATGATTCACACACTCACGCTTCCTTCCCATGAGGGTAGACAGAAACTACAGAATGCCACCTATCTCCTTCAATTTTCTCTTTGCTTGGTTTGATTTCATACATCTGGTCACACACGCAAGTCGGTAGCGAATACTACCACTGTACTACGTATCTGTCCTTTCTGAAGAACGTCACAATACTTGATGATTCCACACACATCTGTCTGATGAATATCTAAATAAATAGCTTCGAATTCACCTTATACCTACATAGTTTATACAGGTATGAGAAACCAGAACGGAATGGGACAAGAATACTAGGGGCGTAACTTTATCGTTATTTATTTTACACGAAACTGATTTATAGGTATGCACTGCTAACGCTATCTATGTACTTTCCCTTTACATTTTTAAAAACGGCCACTAACTTCTTGGCGTGATAAACAACTTCCGGAAATTAACATTAAATGTTTCTAATCCAGTTCGCAATAACTTCCGTTGACTGAACGGCGACGGTACTTTAGGCCATGGGAGTAAATTGAAAAGTCTCAAGTAGTTTAAAACAAACAGCTAACATTCGGGCATCCTGACATCTGGAGGCACGGCAGTGCCCCCGCCAAATCGAGCGCGAAGCAAACTCTGCCGTACCATCCTTTACCCGAACCATTTCGCTGCATTTTCAGATCCCTATCTAACGCAGAAATTTTCATCATCCAGTAAGCTATATTCACATAGAAAAGCTATATTCATTCATTTATTATAGCTATATTCACATATCTTCTAGAAAAGCTGGAGTACATAGGCATCAGAGGCACTCAGCTTGCTCTTTTTCAAAGTTACCTGACGGGACGTCGACAACGCGTTAAGATCAATGACTGCGTCAGCGATGAGCTTTCGGTTACATATGGGGTTCCCCAGGGCAGCATCATTGGTCCTACTCTATTTCTAAATTTATAAACTACCTTTGCAATCACTACCTTCAAAACGGGAAAATTTTTACTTACGCCGATGATACTGCACTAGTCTTTCATGGGGAGTCTTGGACAGATGCCTTCAGTCATGCACAGTCGGGATTCAATTTGGTCTCAAAATGGCTCTCTAAACATTCACTAACATTGAATATAGACAAGACAAAGTATATTACATTTTCTCTTACTAGCTCTGGCCAACCATCATCCAATTCCTTCACTCTCGTAGCCCACAACTGCAAACCAAATGAGCCCTGCCGTTGTCCGAGTTTGAGTAGCATAGACTCCATTAAATATCTTGGCGTCCAGATTGACTATAGACTAAAGTTTCACCAACATATCGAATCACTCTCATCCAGATTACGTAAGCTCATCTTCATTTTCAAAAACCTAAGTCACATTGCGGACATATCAGTGATAAAAATGGTATACCAGGCTCTATGTCAATCAATAACAACTTACTGCATACTTTGTTGGGGTGGTGCTGCAAAGACATCACTTATAAAATTAGAAAGAGCTAAAGGTTGAATGGCGTCTCCCCTTCCTATACCCGACGTCCGAACTTTATTCTACTTGTAGAATATTAACAGTCCGACAACAGTTCATTCTGAGCGTAACAATGAGATCTCATTCACTTACTCCTTATGACCCACACAAGCTGGCCGACAAGTGTCGCAAACATAATGTCTGTCCCACCAGTTCCTTTACCACACTACTCGCACGAAGCAGTTTCTGTTATCTTGGAGATCTTGCTTATAACAAAATAAACAAAATCCTAAATATTTACCCTAAACCTAAAAAGGAATGTAAAATTATCGTTACCAATTGGCTCCTTCAACAAGATTATGAAAATACTGAAATCATAATAAAACCTTAAGTAAAACTCCAATTAACGTACACCACATGCACACACAAACACACACATACACACACGCCAACACACCCTCTAACGCCCCTTACACGCCAACACACACGTACACACACTCACCCTCAAACGCCAACACACACACACATACAGACACACACGCACCCCACCCCCCACACACACACACCCCCCCGCACACGCACACACACACAACATACTACACAACATAGTATAAGTTTATTTTAGTAGTGTTGTAGTAAAAATTGTCTTCACTTCAATGTAGTTGTTAACAATTAAACTTAACACGTGATATGCACGACTGCACGTACCATACGCTAGCTCACTACGAGGCGGCGAGAGCCTGGTGATCTGTACTACAGGTTTTCCTGAAACCTACTTCAGACACCAGCTCTCATAAAGGACTTGTAAATATTTAAACTGTTAGCTTTAAGTAAAATTGTAACTACCTTTGTGGAGAAATAAATAAATAATTATTATTACCTCTTTATTTTTCTATATGTACACATTATTTTACATTTTTAAATATTTATATAAATAAATAAAAAAACATTTAAAAATATAAAAAAATAGTAGCCCACCGGTATCGGGAACAAGGTCCCAGCTACCGGCGGTCAGGGCTCCAGAGAGAGGAACTTTCTGAGTATTCCTGACGATGCGAGCCGTGTCCAGCAGTACCGCTTTCTGAATCAAGCCCTTGATCCAGCTGCCTAACGAGAGCCTCCTGAGGTGTTGGTCGAGGCTCTTGGCTATTAAGCCATTGGCTGTCACGACTATCGGTACAATGATTGCTGAATCCACTTCCCACATGTCGACAACCTCGTGAGCCAAGTCAAGATACTTGATTTGTTTATCTTTCTCAGCTTTCACGAGGTTCTCATCATGTGGGATGGTTATGTCAACAATCATTGCACGCCGCACTGATCGATCCACCAGCACTATATCAGGCTTATTGGCAACAATAGTCCTGTCAGTGATGATGGATCGATCCCAGTACAATATGATATGGTCATTTTCGAGAACTGGGTCGGGCATATACCTGTAGTAGGGCACCTCCGACTCCACAAGGTTGTATTTAAGAGCAAGTTGCTGGTGAATTATTCTGGCTACAAGGTTGTGTCTGCAAAACGGAGAGTCCGTTAGCCAGACGAGAACATCCGGGGATAATATGCCTTATTGATTCCCCCGGCCGGTGACATGCCCGACAGATGTCAACTGTGCAGTCTTTCACAATAAATCTCGGGTAATTTTCGTTATCATAACTTCGTCCATAATTGCACAGACAAAACCTTCGGTTTCTCCAAAGAGGTCACCGAAACGTAGCCAGGCTACGGACGCTTGAAAATCAACATCGGGCCCGTGTAGGGCTCGGAAAAAGCGTCCGTGAAGCTCCTTGCTCTTCCATACCTCCATGCGATCATTGGTGTCAAGCACTACTGGTTTGCGCCAGTTCTCTTTTGCCAAGGAGAGCGGAGTGAGGCCCTTGTCAACTGCGACCACATCTCGATGCATTCCCAGGTCGGTTGTTAGGAAATATTCTCTGAGACTGCATATCTCACGATTGTGGAGTGTCTTAGCGTTTAAAAAGCCTCGACCTCCACATTTTCGCGGAATATACAGCCTCATAACCGATGACCGTGGGTGATGCAATCCATTTGCAGTCAGCAGTGTACGGACTCTCCTATCCAGGGCGTCGAGTTCGGTTTGAGTCCATTTGAGTATGCCGAAAGAGTGCATCAATACCGGCATGACCCAACCGTTGAAAGCGCGCACCTTGTTTCCGCCTGATAGAAGACTATTAAGTACTTTTTTCAGGCGGCCAAAGAAGCGTTCCTCCAACGATTGCTTCATGTCAGTAACATTGAAACCCAACGCTTCCGACATACCCAAGTTTCAGTAATTTTCAGTAGCTCCTTCAGTTGTGAATTGGTGTGAGCAAAAAGTTTGTCCTCATACACGTCATCAGGAAGGTGCGTAGAGTTGCATCCACTTTATACAACTCCAGCACCCGCATGAGCCATGTATGTGGCACTGAGTCATAGGCCTTCTTATAATCTATCCAACATGTCGACAGATCCTTTCGGGAACGACGACCCTTGGCTAATGGCGATATCAATGAGGAGTAGCTCCTTAGTACCGCGGGACCCGCTCCTATATCCATTTTGAGAGGCAGACATGATAGAGTTGCTGTCAATATGCGTGTTAATTTTAGATTTCAAAATGGATGTAAGAACTTTATAGACCGTCGGTAAACACGTGATCGACCTATAATTTTTGGGTTCCGCGGTGCTACCTGATTTATGGAGCAGGTGGGTTACTCCAGTTGTTAGAAACTGGGGTAGCGAACCAGACTCTAAAGCAGTCTGGAATTGAGATGCCAAGCGAGCGTGCGACCTGGAAAACCATTTGATCCAAAAGTTGTGCAGCTTATCCGGCCCTGGAGACTTCCAATTAGGCAACGGACGGACTGCACGAGCTACATATTGGGGGCAAATGGTAATAGCCCCCATTTCTGGTACTGGATCACAGGCTCGCTCTACAACCCGAGTCCAACTACCTTCGGTGTGACTGACAGGCACCGACCAGATATTGTGCCAGAACGAACACGTGGCATCATCATCCGGTAGGCACGTGTCAGTGACACCTTGGTCTGATCGCTCCCAAGCTCTATAGACCCGCCTTTCATCGCTTTGGAAATTGCGATTCTGAGAATACCGCTCAACTCTTCGCTTGTACCGACGAATACGGTTTGCCTATGCATAAATCTTCTGCTTAAAAAAGTCGATGCGCTCTGTGACGCGGAACAAATAGTCTCGAGTACTAGTATCAGTCCCCGAGAACGCCCGCCTCACAAAGCGCATCACTCTAGGGCGTGTATTGCCCTCCCTGAAGCTAGTTAGCTTGCCAATGAGTGCTCTAGTCTCTCCGATACGACGCTCAATCCTGCACTGCCAAGCTGGTACAGCTGATTTTGGTCGTGTGGCTCTGTCACTGTCTGGGAATTTGACATGAGCCACACGACATATCGCAACAGCTCCACAGTACAAGATTGAATGTGTATCAGTCAGATCTTTGCTGTTCTTTAAATAATAAGACAGCTGAGAGTCTAGAGCACACACCAGCGCCTTGTTTTTTTTTATGCATGGGCATTTGAGGTAAACGAGGTCTAAGTTCAGACGGAGTAGAGCGGTACTCACAGAAAGCATCCTCCCAAGCGCTCCTCAATTTTTCAATGCACTGGGGACTCACGGATATAGCCCTATCATCATCCTTTTCATCAACGTGGTTGGGTCGCGGTGAAACACTGTTAAGTTGTACCGCGATCAATGACGAAGCAGGCGTAACATGACTATTCCGTGACTCGAGGCGTAGGCGATCAAGTACCACATCATCCAGCATATATATGGTTACGCTGGATGACCCGCACCTGATCCGACAGTGGTTGTGCCGACACGTTGACAGCTGGCTCAAGCACCGGAAACAGAGAGAGCATTCGAACACGGTACGCGGTCAGGTTGTTTCCTCCCTCTGTAGCCCCATAGTATGAGCGTGTTAGGATAGCAGAGTGTGGGTTATTAAATAATATTAAAGCAGATATTATAGAAGAAACATTATGTCTATATTTACTTATAACACTACACACTGGGCATATTTAGAATAATCAGCAATATCAGCAATATAAATTACATAAGACCAGGCACATAAGGATTATGTGCCTATAACAAATATTAAGAATACTTAACTGGTAGTGTGCTCGGTCCGACGGCTCGATGAAGACTCCCTACTAAGGGACGAGTCACTGTATTTATAGGAAATGCCACTCTCTGAGTACCATCGAGCCGTTTTTATAATTTTATAAAAGTTATTCTACCCTCGGAATCAACTAAACTTAAGCAATCCACAATACAATACTTTTATTAGAATTATGACTCGTTATAGATATAACACGGCCATTCTGATAGTTACTTCGTTCTCGAAGTACACTTTTCGATTAACATAATAAATAATGCAATTAGTTTTGACACTACAGAAATGACAAGAAACTCCCTGGAAATGGTATCAACGTATTCCATCAATAAGTTTCTTATTAACAATAACGTAACAGTTCAAGAGAACTCAAAATTATAGTAACATATCTAATAACAATCGCTAGGATAAATAACACATTGTACCATAACATAATCATAATAAAGTACATCCTATGTGTTAAATCCATTTTTAAACACTTTAAGGTAATTTATCAATATAACAATTGTTCATTCGCAATTCTTAAATAACCAACATTTCATAATTTTGTGATTTTTACAATTTAAGACTCGTCTTATGAAATCACAATATCTAGTCAAATCAGGTACTTCTAGCAGCAAATATGGCAGTTGCCATTACCCAATACACATTGTAGTGACAACAGTTTATTTAAATATCTATAATATCCTTCATATATAACACTGCCATACTGATATGTACTTCGTTCTCGAAGTACCTACAAGTATGTCTACAGTCTCACAAAAAATAAAATTTGACATTGACCGCCGACGGAACAGTTCTTGAATCGAAACAATAAGCAGAGATTATGAAATTCAAACAAGTTCCAGTGTTGTCAACCTGTCGATATTATTCAAATCTATTTAACAAACATTCTCTGTTAGATTAACAAATATCTAACAATTAAAATAACTCATCGCTCGGTCAATTCTGACAATATCATTAAAACGATTTCCAAACATTTTCTGTTAACGTATTAATAAATATATTACGGGTAATTCAAACCATCGCTCAGTCTCAATATTAAAAACTATTCGACAAGGATTTTCTGTTAACATGGTTTCTGTCATCTCATGGTGATTTTAGTAAGTATCGACATACTTGGTTTAAGTATTGCTATGTTTTAAGTTTATTTATTATCTATTAACTCTGAACGTAATCATGTCATATTACTTAATGAACAAGTGTTGTCCATTCACCTAAGCTTTTGTTATTTTAGGTTTCCGGATAAAAATAATGTAGCACTGGAAAATTAGATAGGATTTGTGTTGCAATTGACATCACAGTCCATCAAAAGTCCAGACATATTATCTTGGTTATATTATGACTTGGGCAAACACTTTATATTCATCACATAAATAATTGTCTCCTGTGGAAGTCATACTCAAAACCGGATGTTTAGCAGTCGACTCATGGATTACTAGATCATAATAATTATTGATTTGTATATTAAAAGAATTATATGAATAAATAACTTGTAAATATTACAACTGGTAATAATTTTTCTGCATCCTAATTTTTTGTTTCAAACCACCAAAATACGAAAAAATGTCGTCGCAATAAGTTCTTTGAATATTATCGATAATTTTATATCGAAATAACAAGATCCCTACCACAGTTTTTATGTTTCTACTTAGCGTCACCCTGCATATGTAGTAGCGAATAAAATTCTAAAATAGGTGTTGCTGTTTGTAGCAGACAAGATTCACTTATTACCCGATATTTATTGTTATTTTTTTTTTGACCGATATTTATTTACCCGATTTGGTCTATACTAGGGGTATTAAATCGGACTTGGCAACATAGACCACACTGGCCACCTACAGAGCAATAGCTGAATATAATTCATATAAACTTATTTCATTTTTACTATTTGATGTCTGCAATTGTCGATCTAATTTTGCTATATTGAACTAGATCAGTTTTTCTATGCCATTTTGACACAAGCCCTCTCTATCTTATATCTCTTTGGTATAGTCTATCTCAATCTACCATATTTCATGGCATCACCCGTCAGGGATACAGCACTTGCCACAGGCACAACAGCCAAAAGCACAACAGCCACAGGCACAGCTACAGCCACAGGCACCACGGCCACAGGCACCACGGCCACAGGCACCACGGCCACAGGCACCACGGCCACAGGCACCACGGCCACAGGCACCACGGCCACAGGCACCACGGCCACAGGCACCACGGCCACAGGCACCACGGCCACAGGCACCACGGCCACAGGCACCACGGCCACAGGCAACACGGCCACAGGCAACACGGCCACAGACACCACATCCACAGGCACCACGACCACAGGCACCACGGCAACAGGCACATTTTTATTAATATTATTAATTCTGGACACTGTACTTTGTCAGTCAGCCTATGCGGATAGACCTGGCTCATCAAACAACAGCATCAGTAAAAATAATAATCTGCCTAGTCTGTCAATCAAGTTAACAGTCAAGTCAATCAAGTTATTCAATCAAGTCTATTAGGTATCAGCAGTCAGTTACTTCGTCTTATTCAACTTTTATATAAGGTACGGACGACAGCAGGTCAAGCCACCCGAAAATGCCAAATATTCCCAATAAAAGTTTGAGCCTTAAAGCTTTAGCGATGTTGTGTCCGATTGTTTGTGAATTTATCTTTACTATGCAATTAAAGTAGCAAACAAATCCCGTGCTATCAGAGAGTAGGTCTGACCAAGCACAAGATAAGTCCAGTTACAATGTACAATATTTTATGCTATGGTACTACCAGAGGGTAGCCCTGGTCACGTACCCGCACCAAAAATTTGTGTAGTTAGTATTTGCAATAATGTGCGGTAAGGTACCACTAGAGAGTAGCCCAAGCCATGTATCCACACAGTATTATACACAACCAAACAAATTATCACAGGTGCAAATTGAAAATACAATCGATACAGATACTGTCCTTCAATAAGTTTTCCAAATGTTATTATTTTTAAGCAATACTGTTTTATATTGACGTTATTTACTCAATTCAGATAATTCTTTACTTACGAATAACTTCTGGATGTTCTCACTGTTGGTTGAGGTTCTGGGGCTCTGTATTTTTGAAGTACATACAGGATTATTCCTGTATAGGACACCAGGTACAGGATTATTGCTGCTTATGCAGCGTAGCAGTTCCAACGGCAGAGAAGACGGCCTGATGTCATCATTACGGTGCGAGTGAAGTCAGCGACCCGCTGAACAACGGCTTCCGAAATATCGTCACAAGCTCCAACGTCGATCATGAAAAAAAAAATAGTTTTATAAAACCAGAGCCCTGATCCCACTTCTGATGTTAGGATAGCAGAGTGTGGGTTATTAAATAATATTAAAGCAGACATTATAGAAGAAACATTATGTCTATATTTACTTATAACACTACACACTGGGCATATTTAGAATCATTAGCAATATCAGCAATATAAATTACATAAGACCAGGCACATAAGGATTATGTGCCTATAACAAATATTAAGAATACTTAACTGGTAGTGTGCTCGGTCCGACGGCTCGATGAAGACTCCCTACTAAGGGACGAGTCACCGTATTTATAGGAAATGCCACTCTCAGAGTACCATCGAGCCGTTTTTATAATTTTATAAAAGTTATTCTACCCTCGGAATCAACTAAACTTAAGCAATCCACAATACAATACTTTTATTAGAATTATGACTCGTTATAGATATAACAAGCGCATGACGTTTTCATTGATGAATTGTGTCCATCTCATGCGCTGCACACTTCCGCCGGGAGCTGCTGAGAAGCCGATGGGCCTCAAGGTCCTAAGCGGTCCGGCGGCCGGCGTC
Source organism: Sesamia nonagrioides (assembly GCA_017933935.1). Taxonomy (NCBI): domain Eukaryota; kingdom Metazoa; phylum Arthropoda; class Insecta; order Lepidoptera; family Noctuidae; genus Sesamia; species Sesamia nonagrioides. Next base: position 24,344 of record JADWQK010001537.1, on the reverse strand, counting down.
CTCCCCGTCGGCGAGCAGGTGGTGGCGTCGTCGGCGGAGAGAAGTACTCGTCGTTCGAGCTCGACGCAACTGCCGCGGCCGGGGTTGTCACAGCGCTTGCAGTGGTGCTGGAGACCGGCGGCGGCGAGGCGGAGCTGAGCAACGAGTCCGGAGATGGTGGGCGTGCACATCGAGCGGCAGATCTTGTCAACATTGCAAATTCATATTAAATCATTTTATGTTCTTGGTTTTGTATTGCCCACGGTGCCATGACAGATGTCAGCTGTAACGGTTCAGTTTGGTTCGATTAAAAAACAACTCCATTGTGTACAGAGACTTTTTATACGTAATTTTTCAATTATTTTAGTTTTGGGCTTGGGTTTTCTGTTAAATATTTCACCATATGGAAAAGAAAAACTGATTTAAAATAATATATTGGATACTGATAAAAATTAGATGTTATTGTTGTCATCAAAATGGGACTAGTACTTTAGTACTTCCCATAAAATCAGAGAGCTGAGATTTGGTACACAGCCAGGGTTTAATGGCCACAGAAAGGGAAAAATATAAAAATTAGGATACTCGAAGACCTGAAGTACTTGGTGACCCTGATTAGAAAACAAAAGAGCCCAACCAAAATATTAGAGATTGACGTACCACCGTTACAAAAAATATTCAACTTGGTAGGCCACTTTATTAACTGACTTCAAAAAATCGACCAGGTTCTCAATTCGTCGTAATGCTTTTTTATGTATGTTCAGCGATTACTATAAGACGCCTGGATCGATTTTCAAATTTCTTTTTTGTTTGAAAGGGTATACTTTCCAGGTGGTCCCATAGTTACAAGGTTAGGATCTGATGGTGGAAGACCAGAGAATTCAAGGGTAACTTACAAAAATCGTAGGGGTGACTAGTGCATTTCTAATTATTTTCACTAAGTATTTTAAAACATTACAATTTAATAAAGGTACGGAGTAGATCTGATGATGGAGCTGGGAGACAGTCGTGGGCAGTCGTGGGATAATAATATTGAAGAAATCTCAGACAAAGCTGTGGCGCAATTTCAACAGTTGGAAAGGAAATTTCATAATAATCAAGAATTAGCAAACCAATACAAGTTATTTATACAAGAATATAAAACGTTAGGACATATGATACTATCGTCCGGTAACATGCAACCCGATTATTATTTACCGCATCACTGCGTATTGCGAAATGATTCGACTACGACAGCATTTCGCGTAGTTTTTAACGCATCTTCAAAAACAACATCAGGATACAGTTTGAATGACGTTATGTTAAAAGGCCCGAATCTGCAGCCAGATCTCCAATCTTTAATCTTAAGGTGGAGACAATATCGCGTAGCTTTTACGGCAGATATTGAAAAAATGTTTCGTTTTATTTGGTTAAATGAACGGGATCATAAATTTCAAAAGATCATTTGGAGAGATACTCGAGACATGCATAGTCAGGTATATCAGCTATGCACGGTTACATACGGCACCAAGACCGCACCGTTTTTGGCCATGATGACTTTAAAACAATTGGCTGAAGATGAGAAACACATTTTTTTTTTTAATAATTATAATCTAGTGCTTGACTGCAATCCTGCCTGATGGTAAGCAGTGATGCAATCGTTGAGTGTAAAGCGCACTAGTTTATTAAGCCTATTCACTTAAAAAACTTAGGAATAGGAAGGATGACGGCAGTTGAACGAGGTGATGCAATGTTAAACCCAAGACCAACACGACCAAACGCGCGCTAGAGGGAGATTGATCTGGAGACTCTCCACGACCAAATTCCCGAGACAACAACATTTGGCGCATCGTACCCGCCACACATCGCAACACAACTGCTCAGATCCGTCCTCCGTACGGCTGTTTGGTGGGTGGTAACTTCTGCCGGCAGCCGATGTTATGGCCTACCATCGTTCTTATTATAAATAATAAATAGTCCTTACTATCCTTATCCTTACTAATATTTTGTTGTTAAAATATTTTCGATGAAGTTATGGGATAAACTACGGAATATTTATATGTGGACACAGTGATTGAACATAGTACCTCATATCCTGTAGAATTCTTAGATTCTTTGGAATTATCTGGGGTGCCTTCTCATAAATTAAAATTAAAAGTAGCGGTTCCGGTCATGCTCATGCGTAATCTCGATACCCCTAGACTGTGTAATGGTACCAGGCTACGTGTCACTCAGCTTGGGTGGAATATTATTACAGCAACTTTTTTAATTTGCGCAGCAAAGGGTGAAAGTGTTCTCATTCCTCGGATTCCGATTATTCCAATAGACCTCCCATTTCAATTTAAAAGATTTCAATTTTTTATAAGGGTTTCATTTGCAATGACCATTAATAAAGCACTAGGCCAAACTCTAGGGGTTGCTGGAGTACATTTGTACAAGTATCCAGTGCCCAAAATCTGCATGTTTTTGCTCCCCAAGGTAAAACATATAATATAGTTTACCACTCAATTTTGGTTTAACAACTCATGGTATACAATTATGGTAATGCGAACGCAACTCCGTCTGTCTATTGTTCTTTCACGCCTAAACGCCGGATCGATTTTTTATGAAATTTGACATGAAGTTAATTTGAGTCCTTGATAAGGAATGTTCTACCGCGGGAGAACTTCTCATTCCCAAGGGAAAATCTAAAAAGCGCGATATTACCGAATTCCACGCGGGCGAAGCCGCGGTCGGGAAGCTAGTATTTAATATTTAACTTTCGGTTAAATTAAAAAAAAAATGTCGAATTTCAAAATATTAAGTAATTTCTCTAAAATATTATTATTTTTCTAAAATATATACTCTAGGTACATTGGTTATTAAATCCAAGTTAATAACGCCACTAATACTTTTCGAAAATTTTGTTCTTCATATTTTGCCATTTCTTGTACCTAAGTCTCATATTTTGTGAACTAGGCTAAAAATAAAAAATAATACTATGATGCTAATTTATTCAGGTTGCCCAGGCTTCAATCTACCAAACTAAGAACAAAATCCAAAACCTATCAGCTAGAACAAAGAATTTAGTGGAAAATGAATAAAATTTTTATTGGTTTGCAAAGAGAAAAGTTTGGCAACTTATTTTTAAAATTTTGCCCCACACTAGGAATTTCTCCTATAACGTACGCGTTTTATAAACTCACATAAACTTACACAAACAGCCAGACCCAGAAACACTACCTGTCGGCCATACAAATATTTGTTCCGTGCGGGGATCAAATCAACCCATGACACGCAACACACTCAGCCACTGTGCCCACCGTCATAGAATAAAGAGATATTCTATGCCACCGTGTTGTCAAATGAATCGTTAATAATGAATGAAAAATGATATCTGGCAAATGTCCACCACGACCACGCTGACAGATGTTGATTCTTTAATCTCTTTTTGCAAAATGATAGGTCTATTTCGTTAATGACATCACGGATTTTGAGTTTTAAGGCTGCAATCGATTTGATTGGCTCCGTATAGTATTAACATAGCTCCACTAAAAAGAATCCAGTGGTGTTAAATCACATGATCAGGCTGGCTACACAACAGTTTAATAGTTTACTTTTTCATAATTTTGTTTGCAATAAGTTGCTCGTTTCACTGGCTGTGTTAAATGTGCCACCGTCCTGTTCAAACCTCCTTACAGCGTGATCTAGTGACTGCTATCTTATCGCATTCACAACCTCATCTTCGTAAAAAAAAACAGTCCAAACATGCTTCCAAACGACGACCACGCGATCTTAGAATGATGATTATGCTGTCCTAAAATATCATGAATTCTACAAAAAATAAACTGGACGACCATTTTCATCATCATCATCAACCTTTTTATCACCCCTCTGCTAGGCACAGGTCTCCTCTCATACAGAGAAGGATTGACCGTAATCACCACGCTTTCTCAATGCGGGTTGGCGATTTTAGACTAAAGTCCAGGTTTCCTCAAGATGTTTTCCTTCACCTTTTAATCAGTCATTGGTGTCCAAGATATACTTAGAAAGTACATCTAACTTAAAAAGTTACATTTGTACCTACTTACCTGACTTGGTATTGAACCTGCACGCTCAAACTTGAGAGGCTGGTGTTTTAACCACTAGGCCACCACGAGTACTATTTTCATAGTGGATTTTAATGCGATTTTCAAGCGAAATTGAATTCATTGTAACAATTGCCAAGGCACCTACTTCGAATACCGCCAAAATTAAATGTCAAAACTATCAGGTTCATGGTGTTGCTCCAATTGAAAAACAAATTTCTTGTTGAAATAACCTTTAATATGTATATAAAACATCAATAACGTGCATGTGAGGTGAACTGTGATCAACACTACTGCGACTGTTGAATATGAAAGTAATATTATCATATCCCACGAAGTTCACAGAAGCGAGCCATACTGTGACTTAAATACTTTACGCTGACAATATGTAAAACATTGCGAACACGCCCAGACTGACATTATAGAGAGGTGTCCCGAGAATTCCGACAATAAGAACAACTCAGTTACAAGTAACATTCATCCTGGGGTAAGAATTCTATTACATACGTGTGCCTCACCTCGCGGGAAATACAACTTTTACTATTCGAAGCGGCTTTAATATCTAGAATTGATGCTGTACCACAGACGCGGCCAACCCGCGATATTAAACTTACCTAAATATGCTGTCTTATTGGTAGGAAGGTAGTAAGCGATGCTGCTTCGCTAACCATTAGCTTTGTGAGAATTCATTGCGGGGACAAGTCGGTGCAGAGTAACGGCTCCAATCTCCAAGTTAAACGTTTATTCAACAGATACTCCTACGTCCCGTGGGTTTGCTGGTTCATCTCCGCAGATGAATACTTATGAAGCTTGTCGCAGAGGGTTCTGCAGTCCAGAGTGTCCTCGTTGAATATCAAAAACTTCTGATTAAGTAGTAGATATTGTTAACAAAGTGATCAAAAGTACATAATTATTTACTGTTACCGATGACATTAAATTAATTCGGAACTGTATATTGTTTGCAATATACGAGTATATTGCAAACAATTATTTATAGCGCTCTCATTTATGCTGCGGAAACGTTACGGCATATAACTGATATAAACCACAACTTTGGGTTTAATTAGCCGTTGAATCTCAGCGGAGTTCTAACACGACTACAGTGGCAGATACTTTTATAAAATGGCTTTTCTATCGATTCAATTACTCTCATACCCATTGATATAAACCTTCATCTACTTCTACAGCTTCTTCTGCAGCTACGTCTATAGCACAGCAAATTCGCCAGAAGGATGACACAGTAAGGATTAATAATAATAAGTCGTTTATGGGCTCTGTAACCGCAGAATAAAATAAACCCGACAGGGATACCTTGTCCTCCGATTTGAATATAGTATAAATAATCTCGTCTATGCTATAAATGTCCTGACAAAAAAAAATCATTAGCTCCAAATTCAGCAATTTTATAAGATCTTTGACTTGTGAAGGATAAAGACGTGTTGCTGCGTGTTCACTACACGACACGAATATATGTAGGAACAGACGTGCCGAGTGAGCAGTCAGTCCCTCGCCCGAATCCTTGACGCGGTAAAAATTCGACAAATTCTGCTCAACATAATGAAATTTATTGGTGGGTTTGGGGCTTTGGGGGCATCGCGCACTGTGACTCTGCCCTATTAGCTTATGAGGTTATCCGTGTCTCTTAGCAGATTGAGTTTTGAGGCTGTTTAAAACTTGTTACATTTCTAGATCCTCGGTAGTACCTAGGTACTACCTTACAGTACCTAGGTAAGTATCTAATGCTGCAGGTTTCGTTGAGATGAATGTACGATAAAACTAAACTTAACACAATCAAAATTCTATGTTGTAGCAGCAGATAGGCTACAGTCTCTACAGAACGTACCAAAAAAGACCCATTTTAAAAGTAAGCTCCCGTCCTTAAAAATCCTCAGCCCGGTTCCGGTATCCGCCGCGCCTCCCTCCGACGCTAAGTTTGATTGATGCGGCTTGTCCCCGCACTATCTACGCCTGATGACCGCTCCAGACACTTTTTATGATTTACGTTAGTAGATATAATTTTGGTTGAAGTATTATAGAACGTGATTTATTAGACTCACGGTAGCCTGCGGGTTTGCGCGGAAGATTGAATAAGGAGATGAAAATGAAGCGTTTATTTTACAAGATATTAATGAAATAGTTTCTCAGCTTGATGTGAATTTGTAGATATACAAGTGTTATCGGGATGTTACAAAACTCAAGAGTGGTCTAATTGAAGATGTGTAAAGGTTTGCCATTCTTTTAATTATTATCTTTCTAATTTGACAATGCGTTATAGTTACCTACTAATATTTATGCGGCAAATCTTAGGGCGACATTACGATATTATGTCGACAATCAGTGGTCCTATAGCATGTCAGCTGGACGTGCGTTAATGCGACTGATTGTTTTTTCGACAAACGACAGGACGACAGAACATAGATGAACAATACCTCCAACACAGCGATTGCTCGATAAAGTTGCAAAAAACGCGAAAATCTAAAATTAAGTTAAATAAATTAAATTAATTAATTAATTTATCGAAGCACTAGGGTCATTGTGCCAACAGTGGGTCACACTTTTTTTAAAATCATATAGCTCTTTAACCATATGAGTTACAGTCGTTATATTCTAATGAATTAAAGATAGGCATCTTGGTTACGTTTTAATTTAAAAAAAAATGAAATACATTTATTGGTTTTTGAATAATAATATATTTTTTTAAAAATGATTTTTGACCCACTGTGTCCTTAGGCGAGTACACATTGGGTCAACCTTGAGGGCACAGTGAATCAGGATGATATTGGGACATAAAAACATAGGTAATTACTGGTATTTATATATTTATTTATCAAATCCGTTTCTTAGGTTGCACCTAATAGACTAAACTTTAATTTAATAACAAAAAACAAATGATTTTTAAACATTTTAGCTTTCCTAGCTTTAAATATAAAAAATGTGGTTTAATCATAAACAACTCTTAAAGAAAAACACTCTTTGCTATTAAACTTAAACTATTTAACCCTTTATGTCTTAAATCACTAAATCACATATTGAGATCTTTGTATTCTTTCTTGATTTTTGGATTTTAATTATCTAGCATTATTTTTCATAAAACATAAAAAATCATCTCTTTTAAAGGTTCGACATAACCAACTAGCGGATGTCGATTTGGGAAAAATCAACATTAAAATAGTAATAAGACTGTTGCCGTAAGGTGCTTCCTCCTAGACAAGGTTTAGGCAATATAAGTTTTAAATCGCACTCCTTAACATATGATATATCAGGATTGCTAGGCATGTTAAACTGATATTTGCGATTTGCACGAAGGAAGCTTACATGATATTCTAATTTATCATTACGCTCATGCAAAACTTTTCCTACAAAATAAACACTTTTCCTTTTAGTTGAAAAACGAACAAGAACGTAATCTCCTTCTTTTGGAAGACGAGGCAAGACATTGCGCAGTAACTTGTCATCAGTTAGTATTTCGATTCTATTTCCAACTTTGTCCTCCTCGCACCAATCATTGTTTTCATCTTCCTCACACCAATCGGAATCTTCGTCATGAATAGAAATATTTTCAGTATCATCTTCTGAATCACTCTGCAAGACTTTCCTAACAACTCTTTTATTTGGTTCATTTATTTTGTTCTTCTTTGGCAATTTCTTTTTCTTGACTTCCGATCTTTGCATCCTAATATTTTCTTTTTCGGGTGTATCCGTTGCGATTAAGCTGCGGCCAGGTTTCCTTTTTCTTTTATTTGCTCTTGGCAGTGCTTTAAGGGGCTGTCTAAATTGACTAGGGCTAACAAAAGCACCAGATGATCCTGGTGCATCTTTCGACGTTGAGCACTGGGGCTGTGGCTTCAAAATTTCATGTTGAGAATCACACTCAGGTCCTAAATAGGCTTGCCTAGTCTCGAGTGAAAGCTTTTGCCGAAAAGTTGGAGATACCATTAATGGCCGAGGGCATGTTTCAGTTTCCAATATTGAACTGTTTTGTTCGTTTTCTCTGGTTTCTTGCAAAGACACGTCTAGTGGATTTTGGATGATATTAGGATCGGGTCGATCAGTAACAGTGCTAGGTAAAAAGTCTTCTTCGGTAAAAATATCTCTGTCAAAGGGATAGATTCCGGTCTTCTTAAAAGAATTAATAATATTTATTGGAGTCATGGCCTTGGTGAATGCGATTCCTATCAGCTCGGCTAAATCATAGATCGTCACAGGTTTCCCAGGATTTTTTAACAGCCATGATTCCATCGCGGCGTTGTAATAACTTTTAAATGGAGAATAAATACCCACATCCAAGGGCTGCAGTTTTGCTGACGTGTGAGGATGTAGTGTCAATATTGTAACACCGTTTTCTTTTGCTAAATCTAGAGCTTCTATTGATAAATGCGACTCATGATTGTCCATAATCAATAGAGAAGGATTTTCTTTAGAGCTCGAGGTATGTTTAATAAAATGTTTCATTGTAGTAACAAATAGCTCATTGTTCATCCAACCAGATGATGTAGCTAACCCTAATGATCCAGGGGGAGCACCTTTAAGCATGTGGTCCTTATAGTTTTTTCTGGGAAAAATCAGTACCGGGGGCAAAGCTTGGCCACTTGCACTAATAAAGCAGCAAGTTGTTACTAAGGTGCCTTTTTCACCGCTTGTCACTTTTCCGATATTTTTACCTTTAGGACCAATTACTTTTTGCGGTTTCTGCACCGTGGTTGTTGCCGTTTCATCTAGATTGTAGACCCTAGTACCATCAGAAAATGAAGATTGTCTTTGATAAACTTCTTGTAGATTGTTGAAGAAGGCGTTAACAGTATCCTTGTTAAACGCAGTTGCTCTAGCAAGACTACAAGATTCTGGTTTGCGTAAAGAGAGGTCCTTATGACGCTTGCGAAAAGATTTTAACCAATCTGCCATCTGGTTTAAAATCCATGAAGGTGGCATTTTATGTTTATTTATAACAGCCATTTCATATGCAACTTTACGACAATCTTTTGTTGTTAAGCCGTAAAACATAAGAGCACAATTGTTGAAGTATTCAGTAAGTGCTTGTTCTTGCTCATCCGTAAAAACTTTATTAATATCATAATGCGGCACAAGTTGCAAACTTTCGATACATGTGGATGCTTTTGCTTTAGCTGCATAACGCTGTAATGTTGAAAATGGGATATTCTTTTCCTTTGCTACAACACGTATCTTTTTTCCCGATGCTATTTCTAGAAGAGCTTCTTTCATATTTTCTTTGGTGTGGTTACCTATTTTCCGACATAACGGGCGTTTCTTTGGCATTCTGTAAAAAAGAACATAAATAAAGTTAACCATTCGTCAGTGTGGGCACAGTGAGTCGACCCACTGTACCCACTTTAGAAATGACCCACAGTATACCACTACCGCCATTTTAAATTTATGACGTAATTACAGAATTTTTACTGTGATGACAATCCTTAATGCATTGTCAAATGAGACCTTAATAACTACTCATTGCATTAAAATTATAACTTAGGGACAAAGATTGAAAGATAGGGATAAAGAAAAGAACAAAACTTACTTTTTTTTTTTACTTTTTCAGTTTAAAATCGCAAATACTTCGCCGTCACGTACACTATACTCCAGAGCGACGCACTCACTGGCGTGGTAGGGCCTCTAGCCGAGGTGGATTCTAATGTGAAAGAGACGGAACTATCGCCGTACTCCTTCTGTCTAATACCGCGTTGACTCAGTGTGCCCTTTTGACTCACTGTTGACACAATGACCCTACATAAAAAATCCAGAAAAAAACAGTTCAGTGATCACTAATGGATATACCGTGTTTGTCCATTTTGTATATCCCGCTTATTCCCCATTTCCAGAGGCGACAGGGAGCCGGGAAATTACTGAGCCACTTGGAACTTCTCTCTCTTCTTCTTGAAACACTTCAATGAGGACTTCGTATAAATAAATCAATATTTCTATTTAAAGCGATATCTTATTTAAAGTAATGGGATAAAGTATTAATGCACCAAATTAAAGTCAACGCACAGCTATAAGTTTTGCAGAGTCAGCATGATGCCTCAATCCTGTTTGTACCTATTGTGATACTAATTAAGTAGTACTTACCTAATTCTATTCTATAAATATTGCTAAATATTTTAAAAACGTTGGCTTCACCGGATTTATTTTTTAGTATCCATGCGAAACTATTTTTGGAAGGTAATCAAGACATTGATTATTGAGGTAGGTACTTACCTATATTTAATGTAAAATCATTAATGGCTAATTTTATGACTGGTTTGTAAAGTATTTGATATATAGGGAATAAATAATGGAAATCTAACACTACAACCACACCAAAAAAAGACTTGTAGAATTACATAACAAACAAATCATCGCCTCCATCCCACAAGGAAACATAATACTTAGGGTGTTTTTGTTTATATAAATGACCTTTGTAATAAATGAGCACCTGTGTCCAGTTTTCGGAAGACATCTATACTTACCTCACGTGATATAACACCAATTTCAATTATCTAATAAAATCCATACTAGATTTTACAATAAATTGAATGACTGAAGCTAAACTCAACCTAGAAATTAACTCTGTTCTCGGTGGTAGGCCACAACATCAGCCGCCGGCGTAAGTTACCACCCACCAGACAAAGTCATGCCGCCAAGCGATTCATCGTGTTCCGGCATGATGTCTGGTGAAGCCGTACGGAGGACGGGTCTGAGCAGTTGTGTTGCGATGTACGCGCCGGGTACGATGCGCGAAATGTTGTTGTGTCGGGAGTTTGGTTGTGGAGGGCCTCCAGATCAATATCCCTCTGGCGCAGCATCGTTGGTCGTGTTGTTGGGTTTAACATTGCATCACCGCGCTCAACTGCCGTCTTCCTTCCTATTTACTCAGTTCTTTTGAGTGAGTAGGCTTAATAAACTAGCGCGCTTTACCATCAACGATTGCATCACTGCTTACCATCAGGCGGGATTGCAGTCAAGCGCTAGTTTATAATTTATATATAAAAAAAAATAAAAATAAAGTAACTTCAATAAAACCTACTACCTCACACAATAAACCTACTAGGCCCAAATACTGATACACTCATAAATTGAAAGTCACATTCAGAAAGTAATATGTAAAAGAATACCTGAATTTAAATAAAACAAGGTGTCAGTTGCGACCACTCTTCATCAGATTAAATTAAACCTTTTAGTGGTAAATAAATTCCATAATTAGCATATGTACCTATAATGTTGCCGTTGCTATGACACAGCACTCTCCTTGTTGAGCGGCTATGATCGGGCCCGCGGGTGCGTATTGGCAAATTAATTAATAATTTCACATAGCAATTCAATAACATCTTTGGAGAGCTGGAATGGCGGCGTCGTGCAGCGGCGCCCTAGACAAACGTAGCGAGGGCGTCTACGTTTGTCTAAACAACAACTAATTCAACTAATTCAGAATTCAATGTATGGTATTTAGATGATGGTACACAAGGGGGTGATGTAGACACCATTCTAAAAGAACTTCAATTCCTAAAGCAGCAGCAGCAATTCCAATCCTTCAGCTTTGATCTCAATAGCTGAAAATGTGAAAAATACATGTGTGACAATACTGAGAGACTACATAGGAATTTAATTCAATAGCTTCAGACATCTGAGTTTCGGGAATAAGTTCATTGCACTTTCTACGAACCCCAATTTAGAATGTCGTCGAATGAGTTGGGCCTCTGGCTTCAGGCGCTACCTCCACTCAAGATAGGCTAGTGTCAATCATAATTAGAGATACCCAACAACTATGTTACCTTTCCTATTTTATTATGTACTAAACGACCTGTCTTACACGATGCCTATCTTATTGGTCATAATTTTATTAGGCGAGGACACTTCTCTACTTTTAAAAATAGATAGACTAAATACGGATGTCTTACTTGTTAATGATAGTCTAGCTGTTGTTTCAAAAGATTTTGAATAAATTAATAATGCAAAAACAACTAAATGTGAAGTAAATTTCGTAATGAGAACTTAAAACAAGTGGGTGTAAATCTAAAACTTGGTGGCAGAAATTATATGCTTTTATAGAAACTGTATTGCTGGGAATTAGTTTAGACTTTAAATTACAATGGGGCGTGTAAGGAAGACTACTAATGCGTGTTCAGTAATACCCATCTATTGTATAAACTTAAGGCTATTTATACTGCATTATTAATATAATATGTAGTGTGATTGCTCGGTTGGCGCAGTGATTAAATAATTGACTGTTGCGCTGCGTATCGCGGGTTCAATTCCTCCACGGAACAAATATTTGGATGGCCTACAAGTAGTTGTTCCGGGTCTAGCTTTTTGTGTATGTGAGTTTATATGTTTGTAAACATACCTAAGATATAGGAGAACGTTTCTTATAAATAAGTGGTACAAGTAAACAAGATTCAGTAAAGTAATTATAGCTATGTAGGCATCTGTGAATAACGAGATGTATGACATATGTAGATGCGATGTGCCTACAGGGCGCAAATATTGGATGGAACACTTGCAGGTAGATTAAGTTCGGGTGCAAATGCTGAAAGAAAAACAAGGTTATATCAAATATCAGGGGGGAGCGGGACGCAAACACTGCCGTACCATCCTTTACCCGAGCCATTTCGCTGCATTTTCAGGCCCCTATTTAAGAACCGTTGGATAAGACCAGAACGCAAAAATTTTCATCATCTAGTAAGCTATAATTACATACTTAAAATCCAAAATTTCAAGTGTATAGGTCATTCAGTTCTGAAGTTAAGCGAAAGTAAAGTTACGTGTTTTCGACACTCATTCACTCAAGATCATCAAAATAGAACTAGTACTTCCTATAAATTCAGAGAGCTGAAATTTGGTTTAATGACCACATAGTGGGAAAACTATAAAAACTAGGGTGATCGAAGATCTGGAGTCACCAGGGTCACCAGGTGGTGACCCTGGTAATGTATGAACGAGCGCTTGACCGCAATCCCGCCTAATGGTAAGCAGTGACGCAATCGTTGATGGTAAAGCGCACTAGTATATTAAGAGCCTATTCACTCTAGCCTTGAAGACACTCAAATTGTAGTCCGACGGAAACACCGCTGTTGGCAAACTATTCCAGTCCCTCGATGTACGCGGTATAAAGGAGGAGGCGAAACGCTTCGTCCGGATCATAGTGGTGTTAACAACGTAAGGGTGCGTACCGTACGACGGGTCGTCCGATGGTGGAACTGAGATGCACACTCCCCAAAATGCATCCTATAGAAGACCGAAAGGCTGGCTACTCTACGCCTGTGCTCTATCTAGACTTTGAAGACCGTCTCGAGATTAAAAATTATTTCCAGTACAGACAGACTTCTATTCATTGATAGAAGTTCGCTCCAAAAAGAAGAGAGCAGAAGTCTACATTGTCAATGCTGAATGCATGTGTTGCACAATCAACAACAGCCTAAAATGAGACACTCTAGCGTCCAATTACCAATACCAGTATGAGTTATTATCTCGTTTAAGAAACAGGTATGACAGATGCCAATGTATACATTTTTACAATGGACTTCCAGAGGTGGTTCAAGATCTGAGCCTGAATAAATTCAAATCCTTCATTATACGTAAGTTGTGTCAGAAAGCATTTTATAGTGTGAAGCTGCGTCCGATTTCTATACACTGATTGTTCTCTGATTTTTCCTTTTGTAGTTTTAATATGTAATTGTTTATGTTATGAATTCAAAGCCTGTATTACACACTATGTAGCCAAGCATATTGTACGTTGCGGAGTTGTATCGCTGACGGAGGTGTTCGGCGCTTGTGCGGCTGCACAGGAGCTAAACTTGGTATTCGGGAGCACTGTTGGAGCTGCTGAACCTTGGACAAAGCTATCTTAGCATTGTGTAGATTCAATTTTTTAGTATTGTATAATTGCATGGCAAACGTGTGAGCACAATGTACGAATGTGCTGTAAGGCATTTTTTTGTTGGGTTAGTCTTTTTTATTGACTTGATAGTGCTCTGGCTGTTGAGAGTATGTCATGCTCACTCAAATGTCTAGCTGATGGTGGCGTGTGTGTTGGGTCATTAGGTTCCCTTCAATATGGTTGAGCTGAATGATGCTGATCCATTCGTCATGTTCGTGAACGGACGCCGTCGGAGGGGACTGGTCGTCTCTTAGCTGCCACGGCGTATTTTAATTTCTGAATTGATTTTTGTGTGTTTTCATAATGGACGCTCTCGGCGTACAATTTATTTCTGCATCGTTCTCACACGGTTGATTTCAACATGAATGATGTAATCAAATATTTGTAACAATAGCTTGAAAATTTAAAAGAGTGTCCATGGAGTTTCTTGCCCGTTCTTCTCCATAGGTACCTACTCTTTGGAATGGGCGACTAGCTTCATCTTATTGACTGACCGACCTTCTGACAATTCAAAAGTGCCTGTAACTGGTTTATTTGAAATAAATGCTTTGATTTTGATTTTGTATTTACAACAGATAAAACATGTCTAAACAAAATTAAATTGCACCGTACTCGTATAAAGAATGTTCAACGGCCAAGTCACACAACATTAACTATAATAACAAAAAAAAAAAAAAAATCGCAGTAAGGAACCTTGCACTTGGTACGACTTTGTCTAGATTTCATTACTTTTTAAACTGACCGACATTGACTATTCAAAAGTACCAAGTGTTGGTTAATTTGAAATAAACGATTTTGATTTGATTTGATTTGATTTTATAGAAACAGCTTTAAACAAGCAGCTTGAGCGAGATTCGGCAAGTTTTTATACTTAGAATGTTTTTGGTGGGATTAGTATTTCGTAATATCTTTTAACTTTTATTTAGCTGTGTACAAAATACCCACATATTATCATTTTTATCGCAAATATTGTCCGAGTACAATAGCCATAGAATAAAGAGGGGAAGTAGGTTATCTGCGACCCAATCCGCGATTTAATTGCCTACTGTCTTAGGGTTGACGACTGTCCGCGCTTCGTCGGTTACGGTTGTCGCCCAAACCGCTAACAAATATTTATAGACTAAGAGCTTATGTTTAAATTATTTGCTTAGTATTTAGTTTACATATACTAGTCAGTTTTTTTTTTGTAATTTTTATTTTTAGTTTTGTACACATAAAGAACCATATTTATTTTTATTTTTAATTAATACAAATATAAATAATACAAACATAACATCTATTGAATCACACATTTAATACAAAATTACAAATTAGTTACAGAAAAATACCTACTTTCTTCGGTTTCGACTATTACGAAACGCGTTGTTATTAAACTTTAATGTGTAATATATCCGTATTCTTGTAAATAACTTTTAGAAATATAATTTGAAAAATATAAGTCTTTTATTTGTTCTTAAATAGACATACCAACTTTGCAGTTTATGTGATCATTTTTTAAAAGCTAATGTGCCGAAAAGCCGTGACGCGCGAACCTCGTTCCGTGCTAGCCGCGACTAGCGCAGTCATAGGCACTCTAATATTGTGTTTAGGTGTGCGTGCGGCGACGCATAGATACTATGGCGCACACATACAAGCCGCGCGCGGTCCGTTTGTATGAAGATAACGTACTTCCCTCTCTTTAATAACGGGCACTTTAGGCACACGAGGTGTGTAAAATGGGGCACTAACGGCATCTCAGTGGTTTTATGCAATAGCTGTGTTACGTCGGTAGACGGACAGATAAAGACGTCCAAAATTATAAGGGTTCCTTTTTTGTGAATGGGTTACGGAACTCAAAAAAAATATCCTTCTCTAATCGTAAATAACCTGACAGTACAAACACCAGTATGATAATATTGTAGACAAACTCGCCAAAATGTACGTGTCAGTGAGTCAATAAGGATAATTTGTGTGCCACAAAGTGTAGTAGGTATAATATAAGTAAATGCAATTTGTCATGTGTGGCACAACGGAGCGAGCCGAGAGGGTGAATTTGAAAAGGCGAGGGAAAAATGATTCCGGCGCAGAATCTCTGGCGATATATCACGTGGAACGGGACGCGTGCAGACGAATTACAAGCCAGCGACTTTGTTAACTTTTTTTTAATATGAGTTCTGTGAGTTATTTTCAGCTTTGTCGTTTTAATTTAATGACCGCTGTGCCACCTGCGCGGCTGCTTACTCATCATTTAATGATCGCTGTGCCATCTGCGCGGCCGCTGACGCACCATTTAATGACCGCTGTGCCAACTGCGCGGCTGCTGAAGCACTATTTAATGACCGCTGTGCCACCTGCGCGGCTGCTGACCCACTATTTAATGACCGCTGTGACACCTGAGCGGCTGCACACGCACCATTTAATGACCGCTGTGACACTTGCGCGGCTGCTGACGCACTATTTAATGACCGCTGTGCCACATGCGCGGCTGCTGAAGCACTATTTAATGACCGCTGTGCCACCTGCGCGGCTGCTGATGCACTATTTAATGACCGCTGTGACACCTGAGCGGCTGCTGACGCACTATTTAATGACTGCTGTGCCACCTGCGCGGCTGCTGACGCACTATTTAATGACCGCTATGATACCTGAGCGGCTGCTGACGCACTATTTAATGACTGCTGTGCCACCTGCGCGGCTGCTGACGCTCTGTTTAATGACCGCTGTGACACCTGAGCGGCTGCTCACGCACCATTTAATGACCGCTGTGACACCTGCACGGCTGCTGACGTACTCCACCTGCGCGGCTGCTGACGCACTATTTAATGACCGCTGTGACACCTGAGCGGCTGCTGGCGCACTATTTAATGACTTCTGTGCCACCTGCGCGGCTGCTGACGCACTATTTAATGACCGCTGTGCCACCTGCGCGGCTGCTGACGCACTATTTTATGACCGCTGTGCCACCTGCGCGGCTGCTGACGCACTATTTAATGACCGCTATGCCACCTGCGCGGCTTCTGACGAACTATTTAATGACTGCTGTGCCACCTGCGCGGCTGCTGACGCACTATTTAATGACCGCTGTGACACCTGAGCGGCTGCTCACGCACCATTTAATGACCGCTGTGACACCTGAGCGGCAGCTCACGCACCATTTAATGACCGCTGTGACACCGCGGCTGCTGACGCACTTTTAATGACCACTGTGCCACCTGCGCGGCTGCTGAAGCACCATTTAACGACCGCTGTGCCACCTGCGCGGCTGCTGACGCACTATTTAATGACCGGTGTGCCACCTGCGCGGCTGCTGACGCACTATTTATTGACCGATGTGACACCTGAGCGGCTGCTCACGCACCATTTCATGACCGCTGTGCCACCTGCGCGGCTCCTGAAGCACTATTTAATGACCGCTGTGCCACCTGCGCGGCTGCTGCCGCACTATTTAATGACCGCTATGCCACCTACGCGGCTGCTTACGCACCATTTAATGACCGCTGTGCCACCTGGGCAGCCTGCTGCTCCCGCGCTAATTAATAAAGATTTCTTCTGAAGTAGCCTCGCCAGTCATAATAGGGCCTGTATTTAAATATTATTCCTTTAGTCTCCGACGACGTAGGGATCAACAAGGCCGTTTTTCATACTTTCGAATTAACAAAAATACTCACTAACAATAAATGCCTAAAGCACAAGAACTCACAGTAGAATAAAAACGTTATAAAACAATATATAAATAAAGGTATGTAGGGGAAGGTGGGGAGACACCGGATAGTTATGAAAAAAGACACAATAAATAAATCAGTTTGTTATTTAATGAGGTAATCCATATTATAAATCTTTAAGCATAACCTTAGGCATAACTTTGGCATAAAAATTTATGAGATCAAACTTAGTGTTTACAAAATATATTTGTTTTATTAAAAAAATATAAATCCTAAATCACCCCATACCTATGGGTCAAACCGGATAGGCATTTTTTATTCAAGGGGTAAATACGGATACTAATAATAAAAGCAAATAATCAAATTATTCGCAGTTTTGCATACAAACAATAATAATTCATGTCCAGTACAACTAATGCAGCTTTTGTGAGCCCATTTAAGACAAACAGTGGTATGGTACCATTCATCTGTGGCTTTAGTTTGACTGTACTTTTAGGCACAACCCAAACACTTCGAATCTTCCTGATAGTTCTCTTTATGAGTATTTTTAGCAATACCTTTACCATTGCCTTTTTTGTTTTAATTGAAATAGTTTTATTGCCGAGCTAACTCAATAGCTTCTAAGTTCTTATTATGAGTAGCGCGACCGTCTAAGACGACAGGATCTTCATTGCTTGGTTTGACATGGCCGATAAAGTGACGCATCTATTCAGTGAAATTATGTTGATTGTTTAAAACGTTATATGGAAATTAAACAGAGGAATAAAACATACGCCCGCGATAAATACATTTAAATCGCAACTGAATGCAATCCGGGTGAAACCGGATAGTCGAAATCACCCTGTCTGCTTCTACCCCACAGGTGCCATGTCGAAATAGTAATATTTTGAGAGATTATATTGTTACGGGCTAGGGGTACTAAACGCCGGTTAAGGGTTGCGAAGTTTATTGGTAACGAAGGTACGGTCGATTGTAGGCAATGACAAGTAGAATGTCGCTGACGTTGCACCGAAGTCTTCACTTACGTCGACGAAGTCTGTGTCGTAAACACACAATAACACTATCAGATGACACTTCGCGTAGTACTTGTTAAGTTAAGTTCTCGTTACAGTTGTAGCAGTAGGTAGGTATTCTCAAAGATCGCTTCTTATCTGTCGCTGTTTTCGTATCGCTAGTCGAGTGCAGACTGACCTTTGAGACTGACTCTGCGCCGGCGTCACGGCGCTATAGTACAGTACATTCCAAGGATACATTTCGAAAAGTAGAAGTCAAGGTGAATGGGCTCCTTTTGGCGGTGAAAAGACACGCCTGTGTTTTGGCGGCATTGAATGCTACAAGATTAACAGTGCCCCATTCGCAGACTGCCTTCGTGCAACATAGTGCAACATTCGTTCGCTCTACCGTGGCCTCTCTTTCGGACCGGATTGCTTCCCTACTAGCCCGAGCATCCGCCAGGTATCTCTACAGCTGTGCTATCATCTGCATACCCATAGATAGATACCGGGCATCAGCATATCGTTAATATGCAGCAAGAACAGAGTTGCAGAGAGAACAGACCCCTGAGGAACACCGGCATTAGTCGACATGGGCTCAGATGATCGTCCGTCGACAACGACACGGAGGGACCGATCAGCCAGGAAGTCTTTTACCCAGCCAGTCAGGCCTGGGGAAATTATTATTATTAGTTTTTATTATTTACTAGCTTTCCACCCGCGGCTTCGCCCGCGTAGAGTTCGGTTATATCGCGCTTTTTGGATTTCCCTCGGGAATATCATTTTTTTTCCAAGATAAAAGGTAGTCTAAACCTTCCTTAAGAATCACTCTATCTATTAAAAAAAACCGCGTCAAAATCCGTTGCGTAATTTTAAAGATCTAAGCATACATACGGACATACAGCGAAAGCGACTTTGTTTTATACTATGTATTGATTATATTTTTAAGATAACTGAGATCCACTGTGTTAGTAACAATAATCTTAACCTATGTTAGTAACTAATTCCTGATACCTACCTAATACCTAATGAAATGCCGTATGCCGGAAGTTTACTAAAAAGGCCAGCGTGCCATACCCAGTCGAAGGCCTTCGAGGCATCAAGGGAGACAGCAATTGTTTCCCCAATTCTCTCGAGGGCCCCGCCCCACGAGTGAGTGGCATACACTATTAGGTCCCCAGTTGACCGATTGCGGCGAAACCCGTACTGTCGGTCACTCCAAAGCTGAAAAAGCTCGGGATGGGACTGGGATTAACGCTGAGATGATGATGATGACTACATAACATGTAAAGTTACAGATGTTATAATCTCTTATTCATCACTTATTTATAAAGGAGACATCCCACAAAATAATATATTTACATAAGGTTCACTCGGGCCTTAAGCAAATGGGCCTGTTTCTGAAACAAATAATAATTATTCCGTCAAGTGCGGGATCCCGGGGCGTTCCCGTTGTTTCGCAAATCAAATACTTATGTGATGCTTACGTGCTTACTTACTTAAGTGTTTACCGACACACATTAAGCCCAGCACTCGACTAAGCTCAACAAAATTTACAATCGCCTCGGAACTCATTATACGGAATTGAAATAAATTATAAAGTGGTTGTGGGCCCGCCATGCTACTCGCTGCGTTACAATAGTTTCCACATTTTACAATTTTTTAGCTGTTACCCACAACTTCATCCGTGGCAATGGAGAGGCCTATGCTTGGGGATTCACTGCGTGATAGAATCAGGAATGAAAAAATCCGCAGAAGAACGAGAGTAACCGTCATAGCCCGAAGGATTGCAACACTAAAGTGGCAGTGGATATGCCCGATGGGGCCTACGGGTTCTCGAGTGGCGACCACTCACCGGAAGACGCAGCGAGGATAGACCCCCGACAAGGTGGACCGACGACCTAGTGAAGCTCGCGGGAAATCGCCGAATGCGGGAGGCACAGGACTGGCCGTCATGAAGATCCTTGAGGGAGGCCTATGTCCAGCAGTGGACGTCTTTCGGCTGAAAAGATGATGATGATGATTAAGAAGTTCTTAGAGGAAGCCCTCAAAGATAAATAATTGTCCTTGTTTTTTCCACATTTCCACTGACTTAGAGCTCATATTGGGCGTAGCGTGATGTTACAATATATAAGCTTTCCTCGGTAAATGGAATATATCAACACAAAAAGAATTTTTAATTCGAACCAGCAGTTATTTATATTAGCGCGTATCTGCAAATAAACAAACTCATTCGTTTTATAATAATAATAAGGATTATTCAAACTGCATTTTGAATATGTAAAACGAAGCCGCAAGAGTGCATTACAGAGATGAAATTTAGGATGATGGATAGAGTAGGCAAAACCATCTATTACTTGAATGAAACTTAAAGATATATTAAGTTTTTAATTGCTGGAGATCTAGAATTTATATAAAAATATAACATGAGTTTACATTACTTAATGTTTTTTACACTGAGCGTGGCTCGTCACGCTTTTGGTCGGGTTTTTTTCTTTTATCTCCGGACCCTGGGATCCCGGTCCTTTGGTAGGTATAAGAGGCCAATTCGCAGGGGACCATAGCAAAATTTTAATAAAGTGTGGCACCAACCGACGATTATCCCTTTAAGTAGGTACTAAGTGCAACTATTTTTTTGGGGTGGAAAATCCTCTTGAATGTCCACCGCCCTGGGGTGGGTGCCGCACTCTGTCACACTCTTACTGACTAAAAACCACCCGACGCTAGAGAGGATTCCATACTTTCTTTGATAACAAAATAACTATATTGACCTATGTTTACAAATAACACATTCAGATTCTTTACATGAGAGGGAACTGTAAGATTACCACTGAATGAAATGAGCCTGCAGGGCCCAAGAGAGTGCGCACGAGTATAATGTGACGACGTTATCGTGCGCCAGCTGCCGCGCTTCGACCATAAAACTATCAATTAACTCCACTACATTACTTTGACGTTAAAATATTTTAATTTTAGAGACCACAGATGTAGCAAATTGTGATGGTCTTCTTCAATGGATTCAACGTAGCTTCGTCAAGTATTAAATTATGAAAAATATCTTTTTAATTGGTTATATATTACTAATGAGTAAGTATATAAATGATTATAATCATAATTACATATGGTAACATCATCAACGCTTGCCCTGGTATTGGACTGCTCTACCTAATCTTTCACGGGATACAGTCGTGCTGTAATCATGTGACACACGGCTGCAAATGTTTTTCGTCGCAACAGAAGTCAGCTTGTGCTGGATTTGCATAGCTTTATGTGTAGCTGTACTCACATAAGCTTGCTCAAAGTCTATAAGTTTATTTGCAAAAACTGTTACAGTTACTTAAAGACAGTTCAGGTGCAATATAAATACAAACATTGCATAAAAACAAACAAACGTTTGTCTACCTTTAAAGGACTTGAACTTAAGCTTTTGACACCAAGTGTCTTCTCTCTATTTGGGTAAAGTTATGTGTATTGGTGGAGTCCCTAGGAATTATTTCTGAACGCTAACTAATTTATCATTGTTTAGTGGAAGTGTTGCCTTCCCGCACGAGATTTACGACAGCCAGCCTTCGAAATCAGCATAAGAAAAGGACACAAGCTCTTTGTGTAGAGGGCAAGTGGCTCCAAGTGGGAAGCATTCGATTCTGGCAACGATCGACATGTGTCAAGAGAAGGTATTGTATAAAACTTTATTACAAACCTTCTAAGTACGTGTAGGATAAAGTACTAAGTTTCCCAGTCAGGGTGAATATTGGTATAATCGCCAAAAAAATAGGTTTTCAAACACTTCCTCCACTAGTACGACAAAATGCGCTACACAAATAAAATATGTTCTTAACAAAAAAGCGCTTTATAAGACTTAAGGACTACGTTGAAGACAAGGTAGTTTAGCAATGATTGATTAAATGATGTTTAGCATTGAAGATAAGGTAGTTCAAATATCTGCTGCACATGTGGCTCCCCGGCGCTTCAGTAAGAGGGGACTGTAGTGCCGAGGAATTGGAAAAATAAATATTTGAAGAAACTATTGCCGTCGCGCCGCTTCCAACCTCTCTCCGAAAAATGCGAAAGGGATAGTTGCAACTCAGGCTGATTTCACCTACAAAAACGTTGACCAAAAGATGTTTTGTATTCCGCTATTTTCTTTTTCAAAACACGACAGATTTCATTATTTATATATCAAAAGTTAGAAGATGAGTATACCTATGCTTTTATCATAAATTTATCACATTTGCCTAATTAATAGTCATCTGAACATCGCTGTAATAATGGTTTATTTTTCGGGCCTTTGAAGTATCATATTTCTTTTATTTAATTAAGATTTCGAAAAAATCAAATGATAGAGGCACGTATAAAAAAGGTGTAAAATTGTAGAAAAAAATGCTCTTGAAGCGTTATCCACGAAGAAAACGGCGGAATACGTTTACGTTGATATTGTATAGAGAAAACGACACTACAGTCCCCTCTTAACGACATAACTACGTGATGTCTATTGGCTGCTCTTAAATTACGATGTTTATAATCAATCTATTATTTGACATTCCAATTTCAAAAAAATCAAATTTCAACTCCTTATTAGTGGTTTTAATAACATTCATGTCACTAGATTATTTTATTTTATCTATCGTTTTGGTAAATTCTTCGATGTTTTGTGAAAGTGAGGATTTTGTAGGCTTAGTCTACAAAGCCTAAGCCAAAATCTAAACATAAGATGTGTTTACTCAGTATTAATAATAAAAACTACATGCTGTCTATAGCTTATAGGTTCTCTGTAAAAGCTCGCTCTTAGCGACAAGACCGCCCATTGTGCCACCCTTTGTAAAATCTTTATATTTCTTATCTTTTTATTTTTTATTTCTTTTTATTTAACATTTCTTCTGTTCTATTCTATTCTTTTTTTTCGAATGCAAAATTATTAAAAGACCTCTTCCGCTCTGGGCGGAACGGAAGGGCGTGTCAGGCTTTAACTGACTAAAACCCAGTCGTGTTTATTCACTTGCCTGAGCGCCAGGGCCACGGTTTCTTTTTTAACCAACCCGCAACCCTGAACTGTCACGACGTGCTGACATCTCTTTGATGTAACATAGCCTTTAACTTTTACGTGAGGTATTTATTAGTAAACTTTTGAACCCTACACTGAGCGTAGCCCGACACGAGGTTTGTCGGATTTTTAGGATTAGATTCAAAAGATCTCTAGGTATTTGACGCCCCCTAGTACCTAAGACCCGGGGAGGATTGTTGCTCCTACCCCTACCTTAGTCCACCAATGATAACAGTAATAGCATTAGTGTTTTCGATCAGGGGGAACGAATTGCCATCGCCTACTCCACCAACAGCCACCCAGAACCGTGAACTAACTGAAAGAGGTGCGTACGGAAGATGAATGAAAACCGGGTTCACTTAAGTACAGACACGTACTGTATAAAGTTCGAAGAACAGAAGGAGAGTCAAAACAAGGAGAAGCACGGATAAAATCACATAAGAACAAGTAGAATATAAGCAGAGTTTACAAGCTTAGGCAAACTGGCCTACGAGTAGCATACAGCACTTAGCGATTGCGTCTCTTTAAGAGGGTATATCTAGCGGACTGTCGATTGGTGAAGCGGGAGGGGTCCCGCTCACTGAGCAGTCGCAGGCAGGTGGAACTGGTCAGTGATTCACTCGCTTGTTTGTATCTATCGGACTGTCGATTGGTAAAGCGGGAGGGGCCCCGCTCACTGAGCAGTCGCAGGCAGGTGGAACTGGTCTGTGACTCACGCGCTTGTTTGTATCTAGCGGACTGTCGATTGGTGAAGCGGGAGGGGTCCCGCTCACTGAGCAG